>CM075204.1:4855354-5162854 GCA_037577475.1 Chaunax sp. Z400
CTCCTTGTTTTTAAAGGCCTTCATGGTCAGGCTCCTGCCTTTATCACATGACCCTGATCACTGCCTTCGATCCTCCAGCAGGGCCCTACTGGTGGTTCCAAACTCCAGACTGGTCACAAAAGGGGACCGAGCCTCTGCAGTTCAGGCCCCACAGCTGTGGAACTTATTGCCTCAGTTTCCTCTTTTAAAGCTCTTCTTATGACACCTTTTTATTGCATGGCTTTTTTTTAAACCATCGCCATTGTTTTAAGTATTTTACCATGTTTTAATTGTTGTATGGGATCTTATTTATTTGTTTTATTTGTTTTTACCATTTTTTAAAGTACTTGTTTCTTTGTTTTTGAAGGTGCTTTATAAATTATTAAGCTATTACTACTGTTATATAGATTGAATTCTGGTGATACAAAGTCATTTAAATCCATGACTCTATCTAACCTGTTTTAATGGTTGTGTTTTGGGCCTCTGGAATACTAAATGTTCCCTCTGGGAATCCTGAACTTACTTAAAGCACATATGGATGTAGATGATTGGGGAGATATGAGGAACTACATACCTTCAAATGTATTTTCTCTGTTTGAATTTGCAACAACAGGAGTTCAGATATGTAAGCGACACATTTGACAGACTTGTCTCTGTGTTTTGTTCCATGTTTGTAAAAGCTGCTGTTGTTTACTGTTGTTTACTGTTCTTTACACAGCTAATGTTTTATACTGTTTTTAAAAAAAATGGTGGATAGCATGCAGCACTGGCTCATTGGCTGGCTCTTGTGGTGCAGATATAATAAAAAGGGTTCAATAATAATGAGAAATAGAGACTGTTCTTATGAGCAACTTTCAACTTTCTACAAGTTGACCATTGACAGCATATTTTTTCCAAAACGATGTTAGTAGCATTATTTCTCTATGTTGGAGCGAGAACTTTGTATTCATCAGTTGAACAGTGTTGAAGGAAAGGCCTCTCTGTTCATGTCATCTTTAGTTTTTCTTGTTGTATGTGAGTTTAATTCTAATCCTGACGGAGGAAATAGATGCTGAGAAGTTGGACGGTTGTTAAAAATGAGACCAGTGTTGTTGAGAGCCTGGCTGTCCTCTTGTTTCTCACATCTTCTTTTCATTTCAAGTCATTTCTCATAACCCTGTGAATATATGTGCTCACTGATTAAGCCATTTTATTTAATAATTGACACGTTAGGTTGAAACACATAATTCTTCATCTTCATGTTAGAATGCAGCCGATAAAATCAGAGTTTCAATAAACGTTACATGTTTCACATCATTTGCTACGATCTGTTATTTTTAAACGTTCCCCTCTGAACCTCTTCACAGCTTGTCTCTGAGCCACCTGAATGTTCAACTCACCATATTTTACCTGACAGATGCAGTCAGTGTCGAATCAACCTAGAAAAACTCACATTTAATAAAAATAACTAAACAATGCTGCTCCACGCTCTTCCAGCAGGAAGCGTGTTTGTCTGCCTCCCTCCTCTGACACAGCAGCTCCTGATCCTGTTAGCGCTTCATCAAGTTAAGAGACAACCAGCTTTGTGCCACACTGAGTCAGATGCATCATGGGAAATATGAAGGCTGTTAAGTCAAATGAGGCAACTCTTCTTGTATTGAAGCTTTGTCTTTCTGATCCTCCTCGCGTTCACATTGTTATGTCAGCCTCTCAGATGTGTCCAAGCCTTGAAATGTGATTAATGTCACATTTAGTCTCTGAGGATTTGGGTCTGGGACTTAAACATGGAATCAAAGGCATTTCATCTTTTACTGGGACACAGTCAGTGTCCTCAGTGGGACACGGGTACACGTAACGCCATCCTTAGACCATTAAGATTAGTGTGACTTTCTGTAGAGACTGGGGCGGCTTTGTAGCAGAGGATGTAAGTTACATTCCAGGGGCTATTAAACAGGAGAAATCAGTCTCTTGAAACATTATTTATTAGTTTAGTTATTGAGTTTCTGTAATAAAAAGTAAAGGGTAGCTTTAAAGGATGGATAAAGCTCATATTACCCAGAAAGCAGGAGAATAATAAATACTTCAGAATCTAAAAAAGGAAAAACTAGACCGTCCAACATTTTTACTTTTAACTGACTATCTTGTGTCATTTTCAGAATATTGTCAGACATGCCCTCAAACCAGTGACATCAGATCTCGTCCGTGATCATCATCAGCATCATGTCCTGGTGATACACTGTTGACTACAGAGTCTCACTGAAGACATCAGCGCCGTCGTCACTCATATTTATGCTGCTATACTGTAGACATGCTCAGATAAGCATCAGCTATCATGAGTCAATGGCACGCCTGAGCTATAGGCACAGCACTGAAATATTGATGGGAGGATGAACAGATGAAAGAGAGAGGTAGAGAGAGGCTTGTTGGTTATTTTTAGGATCAGAGTCTCTCTGGATCTTCAATCCAATGTATTTTTGTCTGACTGGAGAGGCTGAATAAAGCTTTTCTTTTATTTTCACTGATGTTACCATCAGCACTGGCATGCTGTCAGCCCACTGCTCACTTTAATCTTTGTCTTAAATTCTTTGACTTTCACTATTCTGAATTAGTGATCGAAGATGATGGTGAATGTTTGTATCTTTGTTGCCTAAAACTTTCCTGACACAAGAGATAAACATATGAAATACTAGTCTCTTATTGAAAAAGGACACACCACATCCTCTGCCTAATTGTTTTTTTGGTTTTAATAACATACTAATAAAGCCCTGTAGGTTAAAATGTTTTGACATGTCTCTGGATCTCATGAACAGAAAATATGAAAGCTTGCAGGAA
Source organism: Chaunax sp. Z400 (assembly GCA_037577475.1). Lineage (NCBI taxonomy): Eukaryota > Metazoa > Chordata > Actinopteri > Lophiiformes > Chaunacidae > Chaunax > Chaunax sp. Z400. The sequence goes on from CM075204.1 coordinate 4,858,145, forward strand.
CTTATTTTATCAGTCAACGATATCAGTGACACCGTCGTCTATAACCGATCATCCTTGTATGATCACAGGGGGGCTGGAGCCTATCCCAGCTGACATCAGGAGAGACAGAGGTTGTCAGTTCATCCCAGGGCTGACACAGAAACAACCATTCACTGAACCATGTTCAGAGAGAACATGCAGATTCCACCCAAACTCCCCAGTCAGGATTCTAACCCAGATCATCCTGATACAGTGCTAACTTCCCAGTGCTTTAGTTAGTGACGCACACATTAGTTCTGGTCAGAGGTGCTGGTGCTGGTGCTGGTGCTCTGGTGCTGGTGCTTGTGCTCTGGTGCTGGTGCTCTGGTGCTGGTGCTTGTGCTCTGGTGCTGGTGCTTGTGCTCTGGTGCTGGTGCTCTGGTGCTCTGGTGCTGGTGCTGGTGCTCTGGTGCTCTGGTGCTGGTGCTCTGGTGCTCTGGTGCTGGTGCTGGTGCTGGTGCTCTGGTGCTCTGGTGCTGGTGCTCTGGTGCTCGTGCTCTGGTGCTGGTGCTTGTGCTGGTGCAGGTGCTCTGGTGCTGGTGCTTGTGCTCTGGTGCTGGTGCTTGTGCTCTGGTGCTGGTGCTCTGGTGCTCTGGTGCTGGTGCTGGTGCTCTGGTGCTCTGGTGCTCTGGTGCTCTGGTGCTGGTGCTGGTGCTCTGGTGCTGGTGCTGGTGCTCTGGTGCTCGTGCTCTGGTGCTGGTGCTTGTGCTGGTGCAGGTGCTCTGGTGCTGGTGCTTGTGCTGCTGCTGGTGCTGTGGTGCTGGTGCTGTGGTGCTGGTGCTGGTGAAGATGCTCTGGTGCTGGTGCTCTGGTGCTGGTGCTCTGGTGCTGGTGCTGGTGCTCTGGTGCTGGTGCTGGTGTTCTGATGCTTGTGCTGGTGCTGGTGCTGTTGTGCTGATGCTGGTGCTGGTGCTCTGGTGCTGGTGCTGGTGCTGGTGCTGGTGCTGTGGTGCTGGTGCTCTGGTGCTGGTGCTGGTGTTCTGATGCTTGTGCTGGTGCTGGTGCTGGTGCTGGTGCTGTTGTGCTGGTGCTGGTGCTCTGGTGCTGGTGCTTGTGCTGGTGCTGGTGCTGTGGTGCTGGTGCTGGTGCTGTTGTGCAGGTGCTCTGGTGCTGGTGCTGTTGTGCTGGTGCTGGTGCTGGTGCTGTTGTGCTGGTGCTCTGGTGCTGGTGCAGGTGCTCTGGTGCTGGTGCTCTGGTGCTGGTGCTGGTGCAGGTGCTCTGGTGCTGGTGCTGGTGCTGTTGTGCTGGTGCTCTGGTGCTGGTGCAGGTGGTCTGGTGCTGGTGCTGGTGCAGGTGCTCTGGTGCTGGTGCAGGTGCTCTGGTGCTGGTGCTGGTGCTCTGGTGCAAAGTTTAGTTGCACTGATTGTTGTAACCTGTAAGAATGTCCCTCTGTCAAAAAAAAAAAAATTGTTGCTGTTGCTGTGCCTTATTGCGAGGCAAAATTCAGGATGAAAATGTTTCCTCACAGCCTCTCTGCAGAGAAACACTGAGGGCATCTGACATGACAGATGTTAACAATTCAGAGCATCTCTGGACACAAACCTATGTGCACCAGAGATCTTACTGACCAGTTTAGTTCTAGATGTTTTTGGATCAAACATTCTGAGGGCTTTCTGAGAGGAACTGGCTACTGAACTCCAAGAACTAGATGCATCCCATGGCCTTTTTTCTATTTGTATTCACGCTGGAAATAGGAATGCTGAATGTAAGCTAGTTGGTATAGCAACGTCACCTCTGCGTGACAATCAAAAACAATTTGATGGAAATGTGTCTGTTTTCTCCATTTTTTGTTGTTTAAATGTTCATACAGGTTTTTAAAAAGGGCAGCTGATTGGGCTGCAATGGCTCATGTGTTCAGCAATCAATGTGAATCAATGTGAATCACTTCTGTCTGGACCAGTCACAGTAGGGGGGGTTCTTAGAACTGAGGTCTAAGATCTAAAAGTTCCCCTGGTCTGAAACGGCCTCATGTCATCGACTTTCAGCCTTTAAGCTGGTTCCTGCTCTTCTCTACATTCAGATTTCATAAGATACTGTAGGGAGTTTGTCTGCCACAACAGAACCCACATCTCTTGAACTCCAAGCGTCCAGATTGCATCTCAGGATTCATGGTGAGATGTTATCAGGATTATTTTCTCCTCCAGAGCCACAGATTTCTTTGTACAACAGGGATCAATGTCACCTGTACCTATACAGTACCAATAAACAATAATAATAAAATTTTATAACTTTGAATGAAATAACCTCACTCAGCATTTCCCTTCATCATGACTCTACATGACAGATTTCACTCAGATGATATCTTTTCAGCAAAGTTCTCTCACCCACCATATTATTTTAGGATTAGAACATCTCACCTTTATGCAAAATGGAGAACAGCGTTTTTAATCTGCTGTTCTCTCGACCCTTTGAGTCTCTCAGGAGATGGAGGAGACGGTGGCTGGCAGTGTCTGTACCTCCCCTCCCTCCCCTCCACTTTACCGACTTAAAGTGACAATGAATTATTCAAATCAGAACGCCTGGAAATTTTTGATAGGCTATTTTTAGCCCCGGGTTCTGGTGAGTTGCCAAAAGCTATGGGTTTAGAAGGGTTCCCCGTGTGAGCTGGCTGTCATGTCACAGTGAGCTTCATAATGAGGACAGGGACGAGGTGTGTGTGTGTGTGTGTGTGTGTGTGTGTGTGTGTGTGTGCGTGTGTGTGTGTGTGTGTGTGTGTGTGTGTGTGTGTGTGTGTGTGTGTGTGTGTGTGTGTGTGTGAGAGTGGGGTAGATGATGGTATGAAAGAAGGGGAACAGCAAATCCTCCTGTCATGTGGAAACGCGTGTTTGTTTTGGTTCTCTCCTTGCTGAGGATACAAACATCTGTTTGTCTCGCCTGCTCTGCCTCAAATCTATTGAAACCCATCCTTTTAGCAAAAAACGCTCTTCTTTTGTCATCTGTCTGTACAAAAAACAACAAATAGCTTCTTTTATCATGTAGAGACACAGTTAGGTAAAAGGTGAGAAAGAAGAGAAACTCTTTTCCCTTCCCAAAGAGCTCGTTCATTTTCCCCTCCGATGCTTCCTTTTTCTTCCCCTTTATGATTCACCATCTTGTGCTGTCAAAAAAAGCAAAGGAAAAGGTACCGTTACCATGGCGGCAGCTGATGGAGGGGAAAAGTGCAGTCCTGTGTACGACAAAAACGTGCTTTTGTTTGGAGACTTCATTGAAATGTAGGGCAATTCATTCTTAGTCTCCATTTCTTTGTTGTCTCTGATATTCTCTCATCACTGTCCTCCCAGGCACCCACTTTATTTTTATCCTGCTTTATTTAATAAGAGAAATATCATCCAGCTTTGTCTCTATAGAATCAGGCAGAGATGGAAATCAATTACTTGGCGATTTAATTATGCACGATAGTCTTTAAATGAGCTATTCCGCTGCATAATGTTGATTTAACCACTGTTTAATTTTCGAATGGGGAGCTCCATGTGACAGAACTTGCAAATACAGACATCATGTCTGTTTCCCAACCTGCACTGTTCTCCTCCTGCAGGCTGGCTGTGTTATCACAGCATGTCTAAGCAGATATACTGATATGATATAGTTAATGGCCTACAGTCATCAGAAGGTTCTGGAGCCTCACAGGACCTGTTAGGAGCTCTTTTAAAGTCTAAATCAGGGTTTCACCATTGATTAAGACATGATGTACTTACTGTATGACCTTGTTTCAGTCTCAATACTGTATGTTAGCCTTTAGCAGACTGTCCTAGAGTGAATTACAATGAGTGCAGCATATATAATAATATATAATATAATATAATATATAATAATATATAATAATAATCTAAAAATAATAATAATAATAATAAAACATAAGGAGCTGTTGAACATGTTCCCCTTCATTCACACAGGTCAAAAAAGTGAACAAGAAAAAATTCACTTCTTAATTGTTTCACATTTACTTTACAGCTGAGTTCATTTGCAGAGGGATATTTTTGTGTTTCTCTGTGTGATCGGTGAGCGATTCAGAGTCATCGACAGTGTTGTGATGCTTCCCTCAGGGATTTAAACCTAGAGTCAGAGAAGCATGCAGGTGGAGCTGCATGTATCCATGTGGCCACAGACATCAGCCTGGAGGAGGCTGCACTGAGCTCCAACAGTGAGGCAGCTCAACCCTATTCTCTAAATCTTAAATTCATGCGCCAATATTGTTTTACCAAACAAGGAATAGGAAATATAAGTGATTATTGTATGTACAGTGATAACTTTAGTCACACATAGGCAGATGGTCGCCTTAGAAGGTTTCCTGAAAGTGTTTCTTAATTCTGTTACAATGAAACAAGCATTTTCCCCATATATTGATATTATAGTATTTATAATTGTTTAAGCTATAACTGCCCTTTGATTTCCTTTGTGCACAGTAAACCTAAAGTAATCTTAACAAGGACACAAAAAGTGTTGATGTGTATATGGATCAAGTGTGCATTAAATCAACAGGCATGTGATTTGCAATGCATGCTGCTTTACCATTACACACATCACAGGACTAGAAGTTTAGTTTAGTTTAGTTTAAAGTTTGTTTAGTTTAAATTTTGGAAGTCTTGTTAAGGTTAGATTTAAATGAACCGGTGAAGGTTAGTCTGAAGTTTGGGTCACTAGAAATCACTCCGAGGGATTTTATCTCCATCATCACCACTTTATTAAAACAGCTGTCTGTAACACAGATAGTAGAGTAGCCTATAGTTACAGTATGATAACGTTAGCACAACGACAGTGAACATTCAGGGAACATAGATGACTACAGTACAGTGCCAGGTGTTACACAGTGTGTTACACACAGTGAATTTCTTCTTAACACTTGTTCCTTTGGTATTTTCTTTTCACTATATTGGGTGGGATAATCACAGTGAAGCTGGTAGACCAGAGAATCAGAATGAGATGGAGGTGAACAGGCAGCGTCCCTCACTGAAGGTTCAGTGCTGCAAACAATTACAGTCAAGTTTTCAGAATGTTTGCATTGACTTGGTACCAAAGCATTGGTTCTTTTTGACAGCCACAGTCAGCATCGCTCTCACCTCTCACTAACCTTAACTCATATTTTAAATGCAGCAAAACCCTATGTGACATTCAATGGCAATCAGGCATCTCATCCTCTAGGTTAAGATTAAGGAAACACTGGTTGTAATTCATCAGAAGTCATGAACGTTGCTCTCCTTCTTTGTCTTTCTCCTAACCACTGACACAAAACGTCCTGTGTCGTCACTGAACGTTGACAATGGATTAAAAGCATGTACTGCTGATTTGTCCAATGTAACCCTTCTATACTAGCATACTGGGCTGTATATCTGCATGTAGATTAAAATGATCCACACACTGTACATGTAGAGCTTTCACGGAGGAACTGCTCAGAAAGGTGGGAGCACCAGCTGCAGGTCAGGGAAAAATGCCAAGCTGAAGTTATGAAAACTAAACTTTAGCTTGGCCAGCAGTCCATCCAGCTGCCAAAATCCATAACCAGTCAGCTGTGGAGGGTATTTGACTTTTGTTTCACAAGCTCTGGTTCACTGGTTTCTAGGCAACATGGACGGAAGGAGGGAGGGAGAGATTCATAAAGAGAGGGAGAGATGCTCCTGTCACTAAGTAGGTGATCAGTGTTGCTCCCTGGTGTGTTGTCAGTAACGTGGGATTGATGGTGATGTGGAGGAGAGGATGGGGGTCTGTTTGAGGAGACACGACACTACTGGGTGACAGACACAGAGCAACAGATGGAGGGATATCTCTCACCGGGGGCCTGGGCTTCCAGCTGGAGCTGAGCTCCAGTCTGAGAGACAGAGAGGACACAAACTGAGATGGAGGAGGGCTCTGGCTGCTGCATCCTTCTGCAAATATCACCAATCATGTTCTGGTCATTTACTATACAGAAGGAGCGAAATGTGACGTCAGGCAACATTAATATTATTAACTTTAAAAACTCATCTTGGTACCGACTGACAAGGACGCAAATGTGGAGCATATAAATACAAGTACTGTACTGTACAGTACGAGTTCTGCTATATTAGTCCCTGGACCTAACCATTTTGGTTTATGGTCTTTTGCCTGCTCCCTACTGAATGTGTTTGTTTGTGTTGAACAGTCTTCCTGACTTTTTGCCTTTGCTTGCTTCAGTTTCTGGAGCCTATCCCAGCTGACTTTGGGCAGGAGGTGGGATTCACCCTGGACAAGTCTCATAGCAAGACTAACAACCATTCACACTCACATTCACAAATACGGTCAGTTTAGAGTCACCAGTTCACCTCTACTGCATGTTTTTGGTGGTGGGAGGAAGCTGGAGAACCCGGAGAGAACCCACACAGACACGGGGAGAACATGGAGAGAACCCACACAGACACTGGGAGAACATGGAGAGAACCCACACAGACACTGGGAGAACATGGAGAGAACCCACACAGATACGAGGAGACCATGGAGGGAACCCACACAGACACGGGGAGAACATGGAGAGAACCCACGCAGACACGGGGAGAACATGGAGAGAACCCACGCAGACACGGGGAGAACATGCAAACTCCACACAGAAAAGACCCAGGTTCTCAGGTGGATTTGAACCCAGGACCTTCTTGCTGTGAGGCCCACTGAGCCACAGTGTCGCCCCTGGCTCACCATAAAATATCATCTCAGCAACATGAGGAACAGATGCAGAAAATTGGTGAAAATAGATAAATCTCTCATTATTAGTGGTTTAAGGAAAACTATTAGTTGTATTATTATTCATTCATTCATTTTCTGTAACCACTTATCCTGTGTAGGGTCGTGGGGGGCTGGAGCCTATCCCAGCTGACTTTGGGCTGGGATAGGCTTGGAAAGGATAGGAAAGTCCCAGGCCTACAGTGGGATTTGAACCCAGAACCTTCCTGCTGTATTATTATTATTATTATTATTATTATTATTATTATTATTAATAATAATAATAATAATAATAATAATAATATACTGTATATCACTAAGTTTCAGACAGAGAAACAACAGATAGATCAAATGGTTACTAAATACTCATGAGTTTCTCAATAATATGCCTGCAGTTATATTTACAATGAAGTCATTAAAAAGGGATCACTGAAAAAAATAATGAGTCTGCAATTATAAAGCTGAATGGTTCTTTGATGAAGGATGTTTAAATCGTCTCTGTAAATTGTGTTTGGCTGTTAATACACATTTTGATCCAGTTGCCCTGCAGCCATTGGTCAATGGGCAATCTTTCCATTTTAATGAATTAAAGCACATAAAGCATCTGTTTTACAGGCTAGAATAAATACTAGCCAAAGCAAACAAATAATAATCTCCTTTAATTGGTGTATAATGTCTTAGTTAATGATTTAATAACCATTATTAAAGGAAATCATATGTTAAAAGAGGGACTATAATATCTATATGAGCTAAAAACCTTCTACAATATTCATGTTGTCATACTGATGCATTCATGAATACGTGCAGTTTAGCACGTCTGCAGACTTCATGTGTGTGCACAGTGGAAAAGCCCTGAATCCAGATTGAAATTATAAATGGGCAATCATGCAGAAACAGACGGCGAAGCACATACGAGCTGAAACCCCCAAACCCCAAAGGTTTAATTATGTCAGTGTGTAGATGTGTGTGTGTGAGAGAGAGCCTGTGTGTGTTTGTGTGTTATCACCTTCGGGGTACCCTTAGCGTGATGATGTCACGGCGGCTTACAGAGGAGCGCTGTGGTGGATGGTGGTTTCAGGCCAGGATCGGAGCGCACACCCTCCACTCACGACAACAGATGGTGAAAATTCCAAGGAGGTTGGGGTAGGGAGATTTCTGATTGGCCGAGCCAGCAAGGCGGTTTCCAAAAGAGAGCCTGAGCAGAGTGGGGGGGTTTTAGTGGGCGGACGCCAAGGTTTGCCCATCCAACATGTTGCCGTGCCAACAGATGAAGGGACGTATGGAAAAAATGTGTGGCCCGTGCGGGTCATTCTGTTTTTAGCTTTCTGAGTCCTGGAGCTTCTAGGATTCACCACAGAGTATTTCAAACAGAGGTAGGGTTCAATTAACGTTTCATTTTGGCAAAACTCAGTCACAAGATGGTGAATCACTTCTTCAGTTCCATTAATGTCACCCCTAATTCAGAAACACAGAATCTTTATTCCCAAATACTGTTTAAGTATAATTAAAACTTATTACCACAGTGTGTCCAGGATGTCATGCTGTTCAACAAAACCCATTCACCTCAATTTAATTGGACTTCATGCACAAATCTTCTTTTTTTTTTCTTCTTTTGGGGGGCGGGGGGCTGCAATCTGTGTGAATTGACTCTTAAAAGATTAATTCTGCCATTATAACTCGGCCAGTTCGATCAAATGTCTCAAATTTAAATGTACCCAAGCCCCACAAGATGTATCAGTAACCTTTACTTCCATCAGTTGTAACTACGACAGTAGGTCTCCTCTGGGAGGAGACTCTACACAGTAGGGTCTGTTGTGGGTGATGAATTTAACAGCCACGTCTCATCAAATGACGTATGAATAGCCTGTCAGTGTCTTAAATAATTTTGCATGTTGCAACGCAATTTCTGCAAAATTTCACAAGGATTTCTTGTGTCATTGAGCCAGAAATATCAGGTGATGTAGTATAAAGCAAGCCTGGATGTGCAGCAGGTTGGGGTGTTGGATGGACTAAGAACAACTGAACTGGACTTTCACCCAGGAGACCAGGGTTTGCATCCTGTATGAAGTTAAGTTCACCTCTGGAAAGGTTTTTAACTTGCAGTCATTCTACAGAAACGATGGATTCATTTCTTCTTACATACCTAAAACTCATTCAAGAGCAATAACTAACTTCTAAACGTCATTAATTCACAAAAGCTTAATGTATTTTATTATTTTTATATATTTCATTAAACAATTCATGTGCCGTTTGTTTTGTCATTGGTGTTACCCATAATGTAAACAACATTCAATGTACTGTATATAAAAAATTTAAAAAAAAATTCTCATTAGAACCTGAATATTTAGGTGAAGGCAGATTAGTGGAATGAAAAGACCAAGTAAAATATTTAAGTATTTGCATTTTTTGATAACATTTCACATGTTTAAGTAACATTTTATGAATTCATTTGATTTGCAACATCATTGTTTTCTAAAAAAAAAAAAACAATTCAAGAATATGAAAACAAAAAGTATTTGATACTTTGTCTAAAATACTGAGTAAAGATAACATAACCGATCAACCAACAAAATATTACTAGAAAGTAAAAAATATACATTTTAACATCACATCACTAAAAAAAAGTGACGCAATATATAATAATACACTAATGACTTCTTCACACAACAGCAAACAGTTTATCTAATAAAAATACCATGTAACTCTGTAATAGGACTGATTTTCATGTTCGTTCATTTTCATGATTTTTCATGTAGCCTGGGAAACCAAGTTGGATGCAAACAGAGGTTTGTGTAAGCTAAGCTAAGGGTGGTCTATAGTTTTATCAACCTTGTTTTAAATTGAAACAACAGAGGTGAGAGCTAACTGTTGTTAATAGATAATGAGATGATAATGAGATGAGGTCCGACATTGACTGGGTCACATTCACTCAGAAGAGCAGATTGCAACGTTTCAGATAAAGTTAGAGTTAGAGGGGAAAATGAGGCAGGGCTGCAGAACCTGTTGGACACCAGGCTGAAGTTCTCACTGAATTAACACTGGCTGGACACACATTTTACCACACAGTCTGCATTAAATTTAAAGATAGAGTTTATTTAAAACCTTTGATATGTGTCAGTTTGGCATCTGGTTCCATCTGTTTCCAGCTTGGCTGAAAACACAAACTCATCAAGTTGTTCATACTGAACTTTTTCATCTCTTTATACTGAAATCACTTTGCTTTTGCCCGCTGGATACATCCACATGTTTACATGTTAAGATGGTTGTACAGGTGTGTTTTGGGCTTTGTATGATCAGATAACAACCACTGTAATACTGTATTATATTATGGAGGCCTACTTGGTCACCAGTTCAGTCCTTCTTTATTTATGGGAACACTCAGTATAATCTGCTGTAGGTTTGAGAAAATAAAGCACACATGAACTGAGCAGAAGCCTCACATTTGATGTATGGCTGCTCATCATCACTGCAGCCTGCACACCACAAAGTCTTTCCTCTCCATTAGGTTCTGAGGTGAAGTCCATGCTGGTGTGTCAGTTGCTGTTTTCAACCTGAGGGCTGCACAGCTCCAGTGTCAGCTCGGCTCTGCTGTAATCCGCTGTTGGGTCATGTGATCCAAGCTGTTTGTTCCCGTGTCTCTTCCTTTAACTGTGGACAGGCAGAGTTCTCATGAGTGGCAGAGGCATGTTGTGAAAAATGACATGATCATGAGGAAGGCAGCGATCCCTTTGGGGTGCTGCAGGACTGCAGACTGAATCCTATGACATCTAAAACTGCACCCATCATTTGTTAGTTAGAGCACTGAGCTGATGGAGTCTTTGAAGAGCATTATTACTACATCTTATACTTATTACTCTACATCTACTTTACATTATGTGAAATGAGTGTCATTCTTTGGTTTTTCCTCACTAACGAGGACCAACACAGAATAGATGTGTAGGGAAACATTTCTCATCGATTCCTTCCTGGAGGAGACTTCCTGCTCTTCCTGTTGGTGTCGAGTGACTGATAGGAATCTGAGTTTAATGTGATGCAGCGCTGATATGAAAACATTTAACTGGAGCACAATGAAATAACACTTTAAGAGAAACTGGCAGAACCAAATTACGTTTTTATGTTTGCAGTGTCTCCTGTGAATCATCTAGCCATATTTCAGTCACACTTAAAGCAATACAACAGAACAACATAATAAAATCTGCTCTGACTGTCGTGTTCTTATCAGTCATGTGCTGAAAATCTCCTCTTCTTCCAGAGCGAAGGTGACGCCATAAAACCAAAGGGGCTAATGGATGTTCTCCATCTTAGACACACAGACCAAATCTGTGGCTATGCACAGAAAGCACTGATGGCATCACTGTTGCTTTAGTTGTTTTAATGTTTGTTCGTTTTTGCACAGCAGACAAAAAAGAGCGTGGTCTCATTGCCAAGGCATCAAATACTACCATTTTGCCACATCCCTAACATGAGAGTACCGTCTGCATCTGGATGAGACACGGCTTTAACATAGCACCAATGGAAACACATCCGCATCAATATGAGACAATCGGAGCAGCTGCATATTTTTCAAAGTGATGAGGTCCCAGAAAGGGTGGAGTTTGGCAGTGAGTGAGTGGGTCACACACACGGCTTTAGGCCAGGAGACCAGAGGTCATGTCCCGTGTGACTTTAAACAAAAGACATCTAAACACATCGTCTTTGTGGCTAAACGTAAGTAAAGCACTGTTTTATGTTGAGGCTTTGGGGCAGGAAGGCGTATGCATCCACCACAGACACCAAAGGGTGTAACAAAGCACGTATGACAATAGAATGCAGTCATTAATACACCCCTGTTTCTCCTGCGATGACATGTCAAATTGTTTCATCCTCCAACCAAATGATGCCTGCATTTGATCCTTTTTGTACCCAGATCTGGAAAATTGCACATTACATGTGATTTACCAAAAAATTAGACAATATAGTTACACTATATGTACAAAAGTATTTGGACACACCTCTGAATATGGAGGAGGGATAAAGGTATGGGGTTGTTTTTTGGCCCCTTAGTTCCAGTGAAGGGAAATCTTAATGCTTCAGAAGACCAAAACATCTTGGAAAATTCTATGCTTCCAACTTTGTGGGACCAGTTTTGGGAAGACCCTGTTCTGTTCCAGCATGGCTGCGTCCCAGTGCACAAAGCAACGTCCATAAAGACGTGCACAAAGAACGTGACTGTCCTGCACAGAACCCTGACCTCAACCCCGTCAAACACCTTTGGGATGAACTGGAGCAGAGATTGAGAGCCAGGCCTTCTCTCCCAACATCAGTGCCTGACCTCATAAATGCTCTTCAGGATAAATGGTCAAAAATTCCCACAGACACACTTTTGAACATATAGTGTATATACAATCCTTTTGTCATGCATTTGTGTAACAAGAACATGAGAGGAGAACCTGCATACAGACACGGAATGCAAAAGCCGATGGAGTTCAGTGATTTTAATAAACAAAATTCAAAAAGGCTTACACAAGGTGGAGAACCAGATGAGCAGTCCAAACAGGCAAACGACATTAAAAGGAGAAGGCTGGAAATGTTCACAAGGTCCAGCAAACAAGGAATCAAAAAATACCAAAGGAGTGAACAGGAACGAGGCATGAACACTGGACACAAAAGGTATGATGAATGGGCAAACAATGAGGACTAACCACACTCAGAAGGGAAGATTAGTGAGAAAAATAGTGATGAGAAAAATAACAAAGGAAGAAAGGAAAGGACAAACATGATACATGAGGAGTGAAATGACAAGATAAAGCAGGAAATAACTAATTAAACACAAAACCTAGGATGAAAATAAATCCATAAAATACTGAATACCACAATAAATGGTCACTAGGCTAAAATGTTCATCTTTTGTGTGTTAAGACTTATTTAACTTAAAATCACAACTGAATTCTTCCACATGATGTGTATTAAAACAAGGTGTCAGATGAAGTACTCTGTGTACTAATATCTCTGTAAGGATACTCACACTGGGATTGGAACCATGTATTTTAAATGGTACCCTAATGATACATTACACTGAAAACATGCGTACACACATCTCATCACTACATGTTGACATGCAGACATGAAGGGCACAGGCTTGAGCTCTGCATCAGCCACCTCCGCCACTCCAGCTGTGTGTAAGAGAGGCTAAAAGCCCAAAGTAATGTAAAAAATGGGGCAAGTCCTCAGGATAAATTAGATCTGCATTGTTCAGTGATAAATGCCTGGACTACATTCACCACTTGCTATCTTTACAGGGCGATTTATACAAGCACAGGACTCACTTAGCATGCAGGCTGTGTCTGCTGGAAATCAGGATGTTGACATGTCGCCTGTTGCAATCACATGGTAGAGTAGCACCTTTGCATTTTTAATGTCTGTCATAAATAACCTTGTGAGGCTGTGTGTGTGGGTGTATGTGTATAAACAGAGGTAGCAGTGAGTCCACCTGCATGTTAGTGTCCCGTGTGTACATGTGCGTTTGGCGTCTGGCTCATTTAATGTGACATGATTCAGATGTTCAAAGCTGGTGAACACTGTTGAGATGATACATCCTCACTTTGCAGACGTGACCATAACAAAATTACAGCCCAGCAAGACTCGGCAGTTGTCATTAGTTGGCTCGGGGTTGTCCAGCTGTTAGTTTCAGTCAATGTGATGAGAGATGAGACGGACAGACTGATGAGCAGGGGGAGAACTGCAAAACATCTCCAATACTTTATAATCAAACTGTACCTTTCAAGTCTGGGGGTATTCTAGTATCATGTGCTGTTTCATTTATTTCATTCATTTTCTATTTCTGTGCAACAACTAGAAAAACTAGCACCAAATGTTGGTACAAGCAGCATGTGAGCAGTCATGTCATAAGACAACTCCAGATAGTTTTTATACAGAGTTAGTTGTGTGAGGGATAAAAACCTGCTTTGACAATACAGCTCTATATCCATTAAATCTGAGGAACTCATATTTGTTTGACTTGTGGGGCACTACTCTACTACTACTACTAATAATAATAATAATAATAGTCTTACATTTTTTACACAGATACTTCAAGTTCTCAATAAATATATCTCTAATCTCCATCCCTAATCGTGATGATTGTCTAAGTCATAATGTGAAGCCATCTTTGGTTCGTCATCGATGCTGCATTCAAGAGAACGATAAATTTGGTAATCCCAATTTAGGAATGTCTGACCTCTGAAAAGCATGCTTTCACATGACTAACCCAGAAAACACAAAGAATGCCCTTATGATAGGCCAAATAAATATCATATAAATATCAATAAAGCTGGAGTAGATTTGTGGTCTAATATCGATTATTACAGATGTCTTTACAAAAACTAGAACACTGGCAATTTCACTAATATATTAAGAATGTGAACCAATCAAATATATCGGTGAATAATGTGTTAAAATCAGTTCAATAGCATTTATAATATTACTGTCACCAGTCATAACAGTGAAAACCATGATTATGAAATCAAGTCATAAAGCTGGGGCTAAAGATGTACTCGACCCATGCTTCAAATTAGTGGTGTCAATCAATTAAAACTTTTAATCAAGTTAATCACAATAATAGACTGTGATTAATCACAATAATAGACTGTGATTAATTACAATAATAGACTGTGATTAATCAATTGACTGTGATTAATCACAATAATAGACTGTGATTAATCACAATAATAGACTGTGATTAATCACAATAATAGACTGTGATTAATCACAATAATAGACTGTGATTAATCACAATAATAGACTGTGATTAATCACAATAATAGACTGCCTCTGATTGGCTAGTACTTGTTGCCTTGGTGGATTAGGTTTGGTTAGGTTTACTCATAAAGGGTAATGATTATGGTAAGAGTCTTACAGTAGGCCAATCAGAGGTAAAGTTGGGTGGCTCATGACCTCACTGTGCTGACCCTCTCCTCACTCATCCATCCTGGAGGGAAGAAAGGAAATGAGGGCCAAATTCAGTGATGTTATTAATTTGCAATTTTAAAGAATGCAGATTAATTTTTCCAGATTAATTGTGTGCATTAATGCTTTAATATTGACAGCCCTAGTTGGACCCTCCTGCATTTCTTATTTGTCTTCCCTCCTCTTTTTTCACCTTCCTCATCTTCCTCCATCGTCTTCCTACTCAGAATGTGCGGTCCTGACTAACTGCTGTGCAGCAGCTACGATGGCACTTTCTTAGCCAAAGCAATTAAATCAGTAAAAGTCTTTCCATTCTGTACTCTGTACTCACTGCGCAGGTTTACAAGTGGACACCAGCTGCACAGATGGTGCCTTATTTGCTTCTTCCTACAAACTAGCGCTCTATAGAAGAGGACAAACACACTTCTGCATTAGCTGTAGCCTCAATAGACCAAATGCAGTGCAGTCACAATCCATATTAGAGCTGGTCTCTCAAACTTTCAGGCCTTCACTAGTGTATTTTCAACTTCACGTTGCATCATGCTATGGCTTTAAAAGCTCACCGGTAAATGAGCAGGACAAACACACACACTTACAAACGATAAAGGAACATCTATAATATCTGTCTAATGCTAACAGCAGTCAAGTGAATGCATGCACAGTTCAGTAGCAGGGCGACCCAAATAGTGGCGATGATATTTTGAGAGTGTGTGAATCATGCAATCCAAAAGCAACACAGGGTGTGAAATGACTTCTTTAGAGCTCGGTAGGCAGAATGCACCAGTGGAGGGATTGTGGGAGGAAGGTGGAGAAGAAGCATAGCAGGCTGCATGTGTGGAAATCTGCTCCATCTATCTCTGGTAAAAATCTGTGGATGTTTGTAGATTCACAGCCAGTCTCTTCCAGGGCAGCTGAAAAGATGGATGTGAGCTCTGCACCTGATGGGCGGATCAATAACCTCATTGAGCAAAATACAAAACCATGTGCATGTGACTCATGATCAGAGAGAGTTACCATACAGATACAGCTGCAGTGTGTCATCATTTTGTCAACATTATATCAAAGCTGCTAATAATTAGGATTGTCTGTTTGAAGTAGACATTTCTATTAACAGGTTTAGGTGATGGTGCTTCACATCCCCTGATTTCCTATGTTGCCTATAACACCTTAACAAATCAAATGCTCCATGACATCACCTTGTCTCTTTCCTGTCACCTCACAAAGCTGGTGAGTGCATTAAGTTGTAATAAAAAGTCCTTATTTCTATGCATACCTTCATGTCGGATATTAAGATATTAATAGATATTACCAAGATATTACCAAATAGTACCCAAGAGGACTATTTAAGAGTCCCTGTCTCTGCATGACTTCACCTTTAGACACTGTTACCCAGACACAGGAGGGCAAGTGAGAAAACACAGCTTTCATTTTGAGCCGATTTAATGTAATAACATTTGTGTTGTGTTCTATACTGAGTCACTGGAAAAAGGATGTCAGATAAACCTGAAGATGATGCCAGTAATACTGGGGACTGTCTGTATCTTGCAGGAAAGCATCACTCAGTCATTACAAAAGGTTTAGTAGGCTTCACAGTTTGACTCAGACCAAACATGTCATCCTAAAAGTCGGGTTCTGGTCTACTGTCATTGCAGTACAAATGTAACGGTTCAGCTGTCACCACTCAAAAGACAGAATTATGTTAATTAATGAATAACTAAGTAGTAAAGTATGAGTTCATTCAACTTTAGACAAAACAGACTTGACTCAGGGTTACAGTAGCTTATTTTTCCCAGGTCTCCAATAAAGGAGGGACAAGAGGTGTTTAGACATCAGCTGCCAAAGGCCGCCTTTAGATAGAGATGGGGGTTATTATCTCCTCCCATATAAGTGAAAACTGGCAAGCCAACCATGGGTTAAATTATTTTGACAACTAGTTTTCAAGGTCTGTGAAAAAGATCTTACATGGGGATCACTTTCTGACATGGTATCCTTTATAAAGTGTTTGAGGTTTTGAATAGTTTGAGACGACAACCCTGTGAGATGTTCAAGGGGTTCCATTCTACTGTTCACTATAATTCCATTCATAAGTAACTCGATGACAGAATGTGTGACTATTTTGGTCATGTTAAATTTTTATCAAAATTCATATAAGATTCAATTTATTTGCATAGCACCAAATCACAACAAAAGTTGTGATTTGGTTTCAACTTTAATGCATTATTTAAAAATGTTTAAAAAACAGCTATATAGCCATTATATGCAATGTTTCTACATGATGATGTGACAAGACCTGATATTTTTGAAGATACAATAAAAGATTTACACAAAAAAGGACACAATACATGCAACACACAAAAATAGACACCTTTCCCCAACTCCCCATTGATTGTGAAGTCTTATGTTTTCCTAGATGGGTCACATTCCTCCTGCATTTACTGCCAACTGCCCAACATACCAGCAGCATTAAAGAAAATCTGACTCCATCTGCATTCCAATGCTAAGGTCCCACATGAAGCAAAGGGGAAGAGTGTGTTGTTTTCGTGTTGCTCTTGCTAATTGGTTGCTCTTGCTAATTGTTTGCTCCTCTCTCTGGAGTCCATTCACACTGATGCAATTTAATTAAACTTATTTTAATCCCCCCTCTTTCTCAAGAGTAAATGAATGAATTTATCTTGGTGTATGTATCCTGAGCCGTGTAGAGAACTTCAAGGTTCAAACAATCAGAAATGTAACTCCGATTTTTCTGTTTTTCTTTTTCCTCTCCTGTAGTTTATTGCCTTTGCATCATTGTTCTTCATCCTGGTCTCTATCACCACCTTCTGCTTGGAGACTCATGAGGCTTTCAACACCATCATCAACAAGACGGACCTGATGCGAAACAGCAGCATAGCAGACTCAGGCCCGCAGTACGAGATTGAAACTGACCCAGCACTCACCTACGTGGAAGGCGTTTGTGTCTTTTGGTTCACCATTGAGTTCCTGGTGCGTGTGACCTTCTGCCCAGTCAAGTTGGAGTTTGTTAAGAGTGTTCTCAACATCATTGACTTTGTGGCTATCTTGCCTTTCTACTTGGAGGTAGGACTAAGTGGCCTTTCTTCGAAGGCTGCCAAAGATGTGTTGGGTTTCCTCAGGGTGGTGCGTTTTGTTCGTATCCTGCGTATCTTCAAACTAACACGACATTTCGTAGGGCTGAGGGTGCTAGGCCACACACTACGGGCCAGCACCAATGAATTCCTGCTGCTCATAATCTTCCTGGCATTAGGGGTGTTAATTTTTGCAACCATGATCTACTACGCCGAACGAATCGGCGCTAAACCCAATGACCCCACTGCTAGCCTCCACACCAAATTCAAGAACATCCCCATTGGCTTCTGGTGGGCTGTAGTAACCATGACAACACTGGGCTATGGTGATATGTATCCAGAGACCTGGTCAGGCATGGTCGTGGGCGCATTGTGTGCCTTGGCCGGTGTACTGACGATAGCCATGCCTGTGCCCGTTATTGTCAATAACTTTGGGATGTACTACTCCCTGGCCATGGCCAAGCAGAAGCTGCCCAAGAAGAGGAAGAAACACATCCCTCAGGTGGTGCAGGGAGGGTCTCCCACCTACTGCAAAGCTGATCTCAACACCACCTGCAACAGCACTCAAGGTGACCTGTGTCACGTCAAAGGGAGCAGGGTACTAGAACGCAACCGTTCAGGTAAGGCCATGTGACCAGACCGAGGCTATATGGGAGAGAAGATTATAAGCACAGCTCAATAACAGAGCTCAGGTAGCACCAAATGGTGTAAAATATGTAGTGACCGCAACAAGAATCCATAAGGGAACTCATCTCAGGTAGAAAGCAGGGTCCATTTGACAGATTCTCCCCTGGGAGTCGAAATGGTTTTATCCTGGAGACAGTAGCTCCCTCTCACAAAACTGAGCTCTTTCTTCTTGCAGCCTTTATTACTGGTTGCCACAGTGATGAGGACGGTGCTGCAAAAGGTACAGAGAGTAGGAGATGGTTGTGTGAAATATATCCTGCTAAGAAAAATTCTCAGTGTCCAAGTCTTCAAGTAGGGATTGTTCTTTTGTTGTTCCGACTTTTCCTATCAGGCCTGGGTCACTAATTTACTCGTACACATCTGATAGTGATGGAAATTTGTGTCGACCTCCATATACTGACTTTCTTTGACTTTTAAATGAGACAGTCCTTGAATAGATCAACACTCTGGGCTTTTAACACTCTATTTGTTTATTAGATCATATTTTAATAAGTGGAGAATAATTAATTCCTCATCTGATTACACAACCAGAATCAATCTGCCTCAGAGGTCAAAAATATAGTCTGCAGCGTTATGTCCCTCTTAAATGTCCTATAGATTGTTTCAATGTGAAATGTTCCATTTAACATATACTCCATGTTCTTTCACATGTGAGAAGTCATGTCATCTACTAGTGAATGTGGATTTACTTGATTATTTTCTACGCATAGATAACCCAAAGAAATGAGCATTTTGGCTATTGATTGTTCCACATTCAAAATATTTTTTAAATTAAAGTATGTAAGTATATTCAGCAAAAATGTACTTTGAGCATCAAAAGCAAAAGTACTCTGTGGTCAAATGTACCCTGTCAGTCATCATGTATGATGTTTTTTATTAATATCACTGCCACAGTTTCATTTTACAGCTGTAATTGAGCTCATTTTATCTACTTTATACTGCTGGCTTATTTAATATGAAGAAATGTATCATATTCTACAAGTTCATCATATCCTTGTAGCTTGGCAACAACCTATCTCTAAAAAAGGTTCATGAGCTCAGATAAACAGATCTGTTTTCAGCTTTGTGATGTTTTCTAGCTAATTTTAAATGGGGAATTTAACTTAAGATCACAAAGGAAAACTTCATCCTTCAATATATGAGAAATATTCACATTCAAAATCATCACATTTGGAAATACATTGTTTCCATAGACAACAAGGAAAAAAGTAATAGGAAAAGTACAGTATCTGTCTCTGAGATGTAGAGGAGTAGAAGAATAGTATAATAAGTTGTGCCTAATGGAGATACTCAAAACTCAGGAAAACTTGTACTTAAGTATCTGAGTACAACCCTAGTAAATATACTAACAGTTTTTAGACAGAAGCAAAACAGCAGACAGTAGATAACACTGATTAGTAGAATTGTTGAGAAAAATGTTAACACCAATCTTGAAATATGCAGGTATCCCTGAGTAAAGACGAGTAAAGATTGTTATTGTTGTAAAATCTCTTGTGGCTCCAACACCATCTGAACTTTGACCTGCCCAGAGATGTTTGTGACATTTGGTGCAGCCTTTTTATGTGGGAGGATGTTTGATGTCTGTTATGGCTGCGATCCCCTTCATCAACCTGACTGATAAAAAACTCCCCTTTTTACTTTAAACCCTGTTTCTTTACTTGTCAGTTTGGTAAAACATAGATTTCCCACTCATTGTTCACCTGAGAGTACATAGTATATATGTATATATATAGTATATAGTATGTATGGGAGGAATATTTTAGCAGTAACACACACTGTCAAACTGTTTTTTTTAGACTTTATGGAAATAAATAATTTAAAGTGTCTTTAATTCATGGAAACACTCAAAATTGCATTTGATGACCTGTTTGTTTATTAGAATTATGCATTTAAATGAAAGCTACTTATTCTTGGATGTATATTATATATGTATATTTTAAATTTTGTAGATTTAAATAGATTCTAAACTTAATGATGATGTTATAATGCTCTGTTTTATTTATATAGTACAGACTCACTAATCATAGTAAAAGCCATCTGCCTGATTGAATTTGAAAAGAATAAAGCAATAATAATAATTATTATTATTATTATTATTATTATTATTACAAAGTGAAACAGATTGAAGCAGTATTAAAATATGTGGACTGAGGAAAGGAAAACCAAACAATTTAAAAAAAAAAAAAAAAGATCTTTGTTAATCATATAGAAATTATATTTTATTCTCTTATTTCACTAAAGAATATCTTGACCAAACTCCCACAAAGAGAAGCTGCTGCACAGAAATGTTACTGACATTAAAGTTACATGAGGTTAAAAAGCAGACTGGAGACATGTACTTTTGGTTGCTCAGCAACTTGTAGAAGAGAGGCACTATTTATAACCATCATATTGTCTAATTATTTAGTATCTCTGTTTAAAATCAATTACTGATGCTATTACTGACGCTTTGATGGTGTGGTGAGTTCACTGCTTTAGGCTTTTTTTCTATTCCTGAAGTTGTCTTAAATTCATAATATAATAATTCATAATTGTATGAACTGAAGAAACTGGGTGTTAAATGTGTAACTGGAACCAGTGAAACCTGCCCTATCACAGTGCTGTCAGCAGACTGCAGTGGGGGCAGTGACCTAACCATGTCCCCAGAGGAGAGGGTCCCAATGCGAAGGTCCAGCACCCGGGAACAGGACCGCCGCAGTGGGGGGACGTGCTTCCTGCTGGCAGCCAGTGACTACACCTGCCCTACAGATGGGGGGCTACGGAAAACAGGTAACTGCATGTGGAAACTTCATTGCTTTGAGGCATTAATGAGTTTTTTCTTTGTTTGTTTAAAATTTTCTTTCAATAAACTGAATAAACACAGCGCAGTTCATATTATATATATCTTTTTAAGGCTTATAAATACACGTTAGAGCTTCACAGACATCAGTCAAAATCCTCATCAGCTGATCCATATCCTTAGTGACTGGGACACCAACATCCCTGGAGGGGGGCAGGCTGTTTGTTCAGGCCTAGTCAGCTCAGGTAATGTAACCTGTGGATCTGCTGCTGCGGCTCTCAGCAGTGACACGCTGCACCGCGTTTTTGGCAATTCTGAGGGGCAACAGTGTCCATGCAACTGTTGCTTTCTTTGCAATTTATTCATGTTTTCTTGTTGCCTGGAAACACTTGAATAAATTTCTGACCCTGTGTCTCATTTTTTGCTCATCTTCAGCTCCCTAATAAAATACCAAATGCCCCTATGGTGATGATACAGCAGAAACTATTTCAGATATCTCACAATCAGAGAATGAAATGGTTCCAGTAGATTTTAATGCCATCATAAATATTTTGACTTCTTCATTTGTAACATTACAACATCCTGCTGAGAGAAAATGTCTGAATCACCATTTAATACACATTTATATTCAAATCAAATAAATATAAGCTACTTTATCTGACACATCTGACCAGCAGACAAAGCAAAGAGGTTTAACAAACAGTCAAGTCGGGGTATTACTTGTGTTTACATGTTACTGATGAAGAAGTTACACATTATGAGTTGAAAGTGCTCTGGTTGCACCACCAAGATGACCTTATTCTCCTTTCTGATTGGACAATATTGAAAAACTGGCCATTATTTCCAAAGAGAAACACGATTTACAAAGTTTGTCCTCAGATTTTGTCGTCAGCTTTGTAAGGATGGTTTGTCAGTCATCGCCTTCAGCCTCGAACCGAGGCATCGGTGGAAAGGTCAGACTCTGAAAGGGCTTGACCTTTGACCCAAGCTCCAGGTCATCATGAAGTCTGAATCACCAGAACGTACTGATGCCGTTCCAAGTGATTCCCATAGCAGAGGAGGTCATGAACTGAAAGTGAGCAGTTCACATGGTGGAAATAAGGTCACACAACAGCTGATTAGATAGATACAGTAAAATACTGCACTAAAGTAATATTTAGACTCCACATACAGCCTGCAGCATATTCATTGGATTAACTCCTCCATTCTAGCTCAGGTATCTTGAGACATTAATGCTGTGTTAATCTAATGTGGATGTGTTCAGTTAATATCTACAGTAAATGTCCAGCTCTCAGTGTTATTGCTCTGACGCCTCATAGTCAATGCTCTCATACCAGGAGAGGTTCACACTGTAAATGAAAGATTTTGTTAAGTTGAATTTCAGCACTTATCTAGTTCTATGGAGAAAATAGATTATTTCAAATGTACTTTTCAAATTGGACCGAATAAAAGTGAATAAATGTGTTGATGGTTTTCCAGATGGGTATTGAGACAGACGAGCAGGTTGTACATGTGGTCCAGATCATTGAGGGATCACATCATGGAGGGACAGTCTTTCTTTTCTGGCGTAGGTGACAGAGCAACTGTGCCTTCGTCTTCAGTCGGCGGTTGCCGCCACACTGACCACTGCATAAATCATGGGGTCTTTCTAGTCCCTGCTACCTGTGTGCATAGACCAAGGCTGCCCTTTGTTCTGCCTGCTCTGCAGGGTTTGTAACAGCCCTGGTTTCATTCACACCCTTCTCCTCAGTGAAACAAAAGGCGCCGTGTGCAGTATGGTAATGAGGCCACGTTTCCGTTAGCTGCTCCTCATCTGTGTCTACGCCAGCTGATTGGCATGCTCCATTAATGATCTGGCTGCTTTGGCTTGCTTGCTTATTTTGCACCAAGTGACTGAATGCAAATTGGCGAGCATGCATCACATGCTGCATTTTTACAAGTTTGAGCAGTGTCAGTCTCTACAATCAGTTGAAGCATTAATAATGGAGGTGTTTTTAATCATCATCATCATCAGTATGTACAGGCTACAGTCTGAATGTATCTGAATCTGAAGTTATTCATAATGTGCATGTTATTTGTCTCAATGTGTATTACTGTTATATTCTAAAAATACATTGATCCCTTAACCTATAACCTTACTACAATCAATTATCAACTATCATCAGTTTCTTGTGACAGAAAATACTAATGATGATGATGTGAGGTGAATGACTGCTAATGTATTCTATTCTTTCTTCATTTAAGAATAACCATAGGTCTTATTTGACTAATAGTATTCCACAGTGGCAGACTGGAATCTTAATCACACAGGCATTTCTCAAAGTCAGAGGGAAGTAAGCAATCTGATTGGTTGAGTGAGTGGGTGGAGCTATAGAAGAATTTTCTGATGAACTACAAATGGCAAAAAATTATTCATAAATATAAATAGGATTGGTTTCATTACTTAATTCATATTACATTCCCTATGTTGGATTATCATCATGTTTGCTAATAGTCTTACCAAACTAGACACCTTGCTACGTAGCATTGCTATGTTGAAGTCCAGGTAAACTAAATAACAACCAGATATTTTAGAGGCTAATGTCAGTCATAATTACAAGGCATCAATTTGGGGAAAAACAAAACAAAACATGGATGTCACCTTATAGTAATTCTAAGTCAGAGATATAGTTCTTCCACTTTAAAATAACTAAAGGAGTGGAGAAAAAAAACTGATTTAAGATGGCTGCTCAGAAGGGTGTCGGTTTGCCCTAAATAAAATCATTTAATAAGAAAAGAAAAGAAAATCTGATATGCTAAATTAAGGTAGATTGTGTTTGTATCTGGTTCTTTTTATGCACTTTATATAGACAACAAGAATTGTTAATTGGCGTGATTCCCCTTTATCTATCTTTGAATTATGAATGTCTCCAAATTGGAACAACAAGAGGTTTATTCTTTCCTATTCTGCCAACATGGCATGAATGCAGCATGAAGCCAGTAGCCATGCTGTTGTCTAATAATATAAAACCGAGATCTCAGCTCTCAGCTACCAGCTAGGTTAGATAACAGTAAGACACATTTTCACTTCATTTTAAGTCGGTTTAACAACACAGATGTAACTAATTACATTATTACTTGCTCCATTCCATCCAGGGGTACTAGTGAGGAAATTATTATAATATTATTATCATTATATGTTGATTGTGGAACCAGATACAAATCATAGAATAGAATAGAATAGAATAGAATAGAATAGAATAGAATAGAATAGAATAGAATAGAATAGAGAGCTTTATTGTCATTGTTGCAGACCAATGAAAGGCAGTCTAGCAGCTCTTAGATCAGCAGCATGATTCAATCCAAGCACACAAAAACAACACAAAGGCATGCATAGAATCATAATAATAATAATAATAATAATAATAATAATTTTAATCCGCTGAATGGACTGAATTACAACTAATATTGGATTTGACGTTTTCCCTGAATGATGAGTCATAGCTTGATTCACTATGAGAAGGCTGATTCAGATGATTTCTCCTACTAGTCTGCTTATAGTTACCGTCTGAGTCATGTGATGTGAATGTTTTCAAATCGAGCATCGAAGATACTGGTAGATGACTTTTATTGTGCTATTTGTGCTCATTTAGATGAGATGTATCAATGTTGCACTGTATCCTCTGGTTAGACAGGGTTTAAGTCACTGCGGTTCCTCAGCTCCACCCACTAAACATTAACTCAGTCAATGAGGTTGTTTCTCCTTGGGGAGCAGCTCCAGCTCCAAACATATGCCTATCAAAGACTCCAGTCTGACTCACTGTCACTGTCAGGAAATGTGCTGTGCATGCACTCACCATACAGAATGTTACTCTCTGTCTCACTCCTGTCTCCTGTCTTGTCTCGGTTCACTCGGCTGGCTTGGACTCGGATCGTTGCCTGCCTGCCTGCCTGCCTGCCTGCCTGCCTGCCTGCCTGCCTGTGTGTGTTCTTGTCCTGTTCCTGCACAACTACCACCACCACTACCTCCACCACCACCACCTCTCTGTCGCCCCCTCATCTGAAGGCTATGAGAAATCCAGGAGCTTAAACAACATAGCTGGCATGGCTGGTAACGCCCTGAGGTTGTCTCCTGTGACCTCACCCTATGGATCACCCTGCCCGCTGCGGCGCTCTCGCTCCCCTATCCCCTCCATCCTGTGAGATGTCCAGCTCTTTGGCCTAAAAAAAAAACACAACCTGCCCCCAAACAATCCGCCTCTCTTTGGTATTTTATCTGAACTCTGTTCTAGATATTGTGACGACTGGATAAGTCCTTAACTTTGTAGCTAAGACTACTGTTAGTGGCTTAGAAACCTTTTCCTTGAAGATCCATATGCTTAGCTTACATCCTTAAGTAACTAGTTTCCCTTTAGTTCCATATTGTTGTACTTGCAATAAAAGAACACAGACTGATGGCTTTAGAGGCAGCAGCCATAACATTTGCAGTAATAAAGGACTCATTGATAATCAGGGATATTAGATGTTGCTATATTTAGATATCTTGAAAAAGAAGTGCTTCCAAAAAAAGAAAGAAAGAGAGATGTCACTTCATTTTAACCTCATACGACTGTAACTTTGTCTTTGGTGAGCTGTTTTATTTTTGGGATGGAGGGGAGAGGGGACGGAGGATTAGTCTTTCAGGACTCTGCTGGGCCCACTCATGTTTTTGCATAGATCATCCTGTAACCATCGTCTGCAAGGGGAAAAAGGACGAGACAGAAAGAGAGAAGAGATTAAGAAAAGAAATATGTGTGTGTCTATGTGTGTGTGTACAAATATGAAGGAGTATTTTTTATTTGATGTTATTATACTGGGGTTTAGGGGGATGAACTCGATCTGCATTGTGTCTCATTTTGCCATTGGCTTCACCAACAATCCACCTTGGAGAATAAAACCACAGTTTCTTTCTGCATGTACACGTCTAATTAACTTTATCTCCACCTCCTTCATGTTTCTTTGACGGAGTGCCAGCAAAGTGTTGTTGTGTCTCTGGTTGTTTGCTCACAGATAACTGCAAAGAGATTGTCTTTACTGGTTTCACACAAGCAGAGAGCAGCGTTCTATCTTAATGGCGTGGGGGAAAGCACCGCCATGGTGGAAAGGTAACCTTTTGAATGAGCATGAGGGAAACATTGTGAGTGTGTGACTCTCTCACCCTTTTTCATCATGAATTTGTGTTATTGTATGTGTGTGTACTAAAACAGGGGTCATTCAATGATTCTATGGAGAGATACCTTCATGTAGTTTCATAAGTTTTTTTTAAACTTGTGATTAATCACAGTCTGTTATTGAGATTAATCGATTGACACCACTAATAATTACTATAATGAGACAAAAGTAAACACATGGCCCCATCATCAAGGAGAAAATCTGTATTTCAGTCCACTAAATTAGATTTAAATGTTGCATAATTTAACTTTTATATTTCCCATCACCAAACTGCTGTCACATCCCGAAACCAGACACTGATCTAAATTCCTCTGAAAAATGATCCTGCAGAAACTCATATTTAACCTGCTTTGTCATTTATTCATCCACTGAATTGTCCTCTGTGCACCAACAGGTGTGGGACAGCACAAATTACAATGCAGCGACGTCCTTCACCCATCCCTATAGGTCTACACCAGAAGCAGATGGTTGCTTGGCAACTGGCTCACAGCTAGACGCATTCCAGACATAGCACGGCAAAAAAAGTCAAACAATTAAAAAGAAGAGCTCTTTGTCTGTACATCAAATTATTGAATGACCCCCACTTAAACCACTGCAGTGTACAGATGTGCACTATGTTCTCATTTTTGTGCATATACTGAAAAGTGTGTGCATGACAGGTTCTTCTGAACCGATGATCAACAAAGACACATTATGCATTTCTGATATTTAGGGATGTGTTTATATTTTATTTAGACAATTCATTTCCTATTTGAATGATGGTGGGATGAGTCATCAGTATGAGGACCAATTGCACCGGGAGGACCCCATTTGGAGCCATAAGGACGCGCCTGCAGGACAATATGGATGAGGAGGCACGCAAAAAACCACTGACTGACAGTTTGCCCAGCCAATGGCAGGACAGGAACTAAATGATCACAAAGAACATCCTGGGATGACTTTGATAAGCATTTTTGTTTTCCTGTTTTGGAGCTGTGGAGGACAAAAAACGGAGAGCAAAGCAAACTGGACATGTTTACTGTATAGATATCGCTCCTGTAAATAAGGCAACACAGCATATCTGGGCCACGCAGCTCCGTCCACACATCTGTCTTTTGATGGCGAGTCAGGTAACAGGGTAGTTGGTTGCTAAGCTGCGCCGTGACACTCAATGTCAATCACTTCTCTCGCTGTGGTTCCCCTCCTCGCAATAAGTGTATTAAGATGTATAAGTTGAGGCACTTTGTGTTCTGACAATGGAGTGTATTCATATATGAAACTCTACATACAGTATATACAGTATAGAGAGACAAACGTGATAAGTTGAATAAATGTGACGGTATGGTCATCTCTGCTTTTGTTTCCCTTGGTAATTTTCAGTAGGTTAATTGCTCTGCTGTGTGTTACTGTGTGTGTGTCCTAAAATTCCAGGGTAAGATATGCAGTTTGAAAGGCCAGGTCGGCCACTGAGTGGACTTGATGCTGTCACTCTTCCAGTTAGTTTTAGCACAACATGAATGAGACAGAGTCTTCTACATGTGCCGTTGTAGAAGTCCCCACTGCCGTGCACTTAGCATGCAGCTAGTGCTCGTCTCTGTACGAACCAAATTATTCTTACTAGAATATTCGTCCTAACTCCTGGTGGCTTAATATTATTTCATCTTTTCACTTGTGGGGGTGGAGCAAAAGTGTAGCAGACGTTGACGAAATGATGAAGCGGGACTTCCAGAATGGCTACATCTGCACAGTAGCACTGCATGCACCCAAACAATCAGATCCGATTTAAAACAAGCAAAACAGAAAGTGCCGATCCACACTGTGATTTCAGCTGCCCTAAACCAAGAAGGCTGAACATGTAGAAAACATAGCTCCATAGAAGGACTGCTGGTGGCACAGGGTACAGTATGTGTCATGTTGGTGGCGACCTGCACAGTAAGTTGTTGGCTAGCTGTCAAGTGTCACCCTGTCCCCACAGCCCTCCTCATGTAGAACACGCTGCTTTACTCTTTCGATCGACAAAGGAGTACCGTTCTCTGTGTATTTTTAGGATGACGTTGTAACTTGGAAAAAAAAAAAGGTGTTTATTTTTTTGAATCCAGAACATGTATTTTTGTGTCTTACTGTTGAGTACATTGCTCTTACCTGTAAAAGTAATGGTAGTCTGATGCTGTGCTTCCCCATCGTGTCCTCAAACTGTCAGGCTTTTGAACCGAGTTCATGTTTTGTATGTTTTACTGTGAGGAAAATTCTAGTTTGAAGTCTGTATTTGTGGAGCCTTTTGTTGGCATTCTAAAGTGCATGCTGAAAAAAAAAACATTATGTCAAATTGTAAAAAAAAAAAAAAATAAGATGACATACTGTATATCACGTTCAAAACGATGTGTATAGTAAAGGTAAATGCTATGTGAGAGATTCACATAAACTATTTATCTTTTAACGGATTCCTTCTTTCTTTGCCTTGTCTGATCCTTTTTCCTCCTGAAAAACTCACCTTACATTTATTCACTTATCTTTGTCTTCCTTTGTGTTTCATTGATAATCTACACAGACCAACAGTAAAAACACATCTTTATTCACCCTTTAGCCATACAGAAAAATCAGTTATGTGCAAATTAGTGGTTGTTGTCTTAGTGTTTACAAGTCAATAAGTGTGGATGGTGAGACAGAGAACAACAATAACAGTCAGTAATGTGATCACCTCCAGCATTTATCACAGCATCACATCTCCTTTGCATGGAATTGATAAGACATTAATCTGGACTTGTAGGATGACGTCATTCTTCCTGCAGAGCTGTGACAAGTTGTTCATGTGTTGCTGGATCAGGTTCTCTCTCTCACCCGGTGATCCAGAACATCCCACAGATGCTCTATTGGGTTAAGATCTGGTGAATATGCTGGCCAAGGAAGGACAGAGACATTGTTCTGGTCCAGGTAGGCTACTCCTGACAGACATGAGCCACATGTGGTCTGGCATTGTCCTGCATGAAGGTGATGCCTGATTGTTGTATCCTGGGAATGACATGTGGACCTAGGACCGTATCTCTGTAACAGATAGCTGTCAGTGTACCGTGGATGTGGACAAGTTCTGACCATCATCCATTAGCAATGGCTCCCCACATCATGACATCACCACCAAAACGGTCCACTTCCTGGATGTATGCTGCAGGATAGCTTTCCCCATGGCGACGATACAAACGCCTACAACCATCAGCTCTGTGCAAGTTAAATCTGGACTTGTCACTAAATGTGATCTGCCTCCACTGTGCAATGAGCCATAACATCTGTAACATCTGTGCTACACGTGTCTGCAGAGTTCAGACCATCATCATCATCAGTATCCCAATTGTCTGGTCATGTAAGTTTTGTGGAAGTCGTGACATCATCAGTTGTTTCAGTAGGACATTCATTAGACCCAGGATTTTATTACCTTGACCAGGTCTTTTCAATCATGCAGAAAATAATCTCACCAACATCATTGTTTACTCTGAAATGCACCAATGGCTGTTATTTCTGTTATGAAAACATATGACATGTGAAAACAGAACCTCTGTGGTGGAGGTAACAATGTGTGTAAAAATACTTAAGAGACATTGACTTTATGTCATTTAAAAGCAATATCGTATCACATGTCGTTAATAATGCTATTAACCTCTACATTGATCACATTTACCAATAAAGATGTTGTTTTTGTGATAAAAAAAATATTTATGAAATAAGGTTTTTGTACTTCTCTGGGTTCATGGCTTTGAGATAATCAGATTGGAAAGAAAAGCAATTACATAAAATATTCTTGGAAATGATAAATGAGCCTCAAAGAACACAAGACTGTGGGAGCAGAAAGGTTATTGGTGCTATGTTTAGAAGCTTATATCTATCAGACGGTGGAGGGTCATGTTCACATCTTAAGGAAACAGACACACAGTCACAGAGTGAACACAGCAAACCTTTTCCATTCATTTTATTTCCAATTTAATTCTCATCTTCATCATGTTCGCTTGTTTTCAGCCACAGCTGGAGTTAAAGTTATGATTTTTTTCCCACACTTTTATTATCCTTAGGTCCAGTCAACCTGAACACCACATACAGTATGTGATATAAATGAGCAAAGTGTGCAATGAAAATGTGTTGTTGTTGTTTTTTTTACATTTAAAATGAGTGACGGTCGATGAGTTTCAGGTTAAATAAATATAAAACAGCATTATATTAGTAAACATTGAAAATGTCCCACTGACATGAACACCACACAAGGGTTAACATTGTGACACAGGGATGTGATGTAGTCCTCCTCCCCAGAACAGGACAGAGGACCAGCTACCTGTGATACCTCAGGCCTTAAAGGGAAGATGACTGATTGGTTTGATTCATATTCCTCCCAAAACACGCCTAAGTATAATTAAGGGACTAAATACAGCCTCTCTGCATCTCCCACCTTACTTTGCACCATTTAACTTAAAGACTTGGACACACCCTGAAAGAACTTGTTGATGTGCTTTAGATCATTTAAAGAAAACATTTAAAGATGTTTTACATAAGAAGCTGCTCCTTTTAACCCCATGGAAATATCTCAAGTTTTCCAGAAAACAGCTGAAATACATTGTCAGTAAATATTGTAATAATAATATAATTGTAATAATAATAATAATGTCAATTTTTACTGATATGTTCTGTATGAAGTTAAGATGCAGAGCAGGTGCACGTCCCCTGCTAGCCTCCTTAACTGTGGGTTCTCAGCTACAAACAATACTTGTAAAAAAAAATACCAATCAGTAGGATTAGCGGCACTCCAAAAATATACTTGCAAGACTCTTTGCTCAAATTCACAGTTTTTTATTGAGATTGACCAACGTGTTTATCATCAGAGCATCATGATGAGTTTCCTATAACGTTATGAGAAAACCTAATTGGTCACCTTTATCTGTCCTTGATAAACATATTTTAAATTAGTTGTATAAAAGTCAGAATAGAATTGTATGAGATGAATCCTGACAGTTCACATGAAACATGCAGGGTCTGATATGACCTCTGCCATACTTCAGTGAGCATCTCTTCCTCTAAGCATCACTTCATCCTTTACTCTAACAACACAGCTGTGCTTTAGCATCCTGACCGGTGCAGCTGTAAATGTCCCAGTGAGAGTAAAAAGCAAACGAAGCAGAGTCTTTGTCTGGCGGCCGGCGCTGATTTCTCCCACAGGTTCAGGCTGAGCTAATGGAGAGCCGGCACCATCCTCTCCCACTTCCTGTGTACCCTGCTCATTCTTCAAGTCACGTCCAGCAATCAGCACCACACGGCACACTGTATCTCTGACAAATCCCAACTATCTTTACTCCCGTCGCCATGGAAACAGCCGCAGACGTGCCAAAGAGATGTAAACAGCCAGCAAAAGGAATGTGTTTTTCAGGACAGGACCCCCTCTCTCTCTGCCTCTCCTTAGGCTTCCCACTCCTCCACTTCCACCCACCCTCCACCTCCCTGCCTGGGGAGGGGGCAAGCTGTACGGTAGCAGCTGCTGGAAATCCAAATTCGTGACATGAATATTGCATCAGAAGCTGCTTGAAACTTCTAGGTTCACACGTATTTCACCCAGAACAACCTAAAAGGTGCTTACAGAGTAGCTCCAATATTTCTGTTTCATTTTATTATTTTTTTTATTTGTAGTGTTGCCTTCAGAAGCAGACAAGACAGCTGACATACTGTCGACTCATTCCTGTATAGTAAAATCTCCACCTATAGTACAGACATGTCTGGTGCAACAAAAACACACTGGAGGCAAGAATGGAGTCTGTCAGGAGTTTATCTCAGAGGATGACACTGGAGGACAAACTTGTGGGCTCTTTATGAACATTTACTGTGAATGTGTGGAACGATGGTGGTGCCAGAGGAAAGATCAGGAGGTCAACAACAACTTAATACACCTGATTTATTTAGTGAGCTATGATTGTGAATCTACTGGTTGGTTGGTTCAGATCCAGATTTAAAAAAAGATTTTTAACATTGCTTGACAAGCTGTTTCATTTTTACACTGAAACTACTGAACTGATTCCCACTAAACCTTTCTGGAGGGCTGGTTGCATGGCTCATGGAAGCTACACAGACATGTAGGATCTCTGGGTGCTGGCGGAGGTTTAGATCTACTGGGTGTCATTTATGTTGTGTAGTTAATTGTCTGCAGTATTCTAGTCAGCACTGGGATTTTTGTATTTGGGTGAAATTCATTTGCAAACACACACATGTACATGAATACCAGTGTAAACAAAACCACAAAAACTCAACTAAGAGAAAAAACATTCGTTCATTCATTTTCTGTAACCTCTTATCCTGTGTAGGGTCGGGGGGCTGGAGCCTATCCCAGCTGACAAGGGCGGGAGGCAGGGTTCATCCTGGACAAGTCACCAGTTCATCACATAGAAAGACAAACAAACATTCAGACTCACATTCACACCTACGGTCAGTTTTGAGTCACCAGTTCACCTCTACTGCATGTTTTTGGTGGTGGGAGGAAGCTGGAGAACCTGGAAGGAACCCACACAGAAAAGTACCAGGTCCTCAGGTGGATTTGAACCCAGGACCTTCTTGCTGTGAGGAAACAGCACTACCCACTACGCCCAGGAGAAAATACAGGGAGCATTACTATGAGACAGGGTCTCATAACTCTATTCAGAATGTATACTAACTAGAGTTGGGCATCGAGAACTGCTTCCCAAGTAGAACCGGTTCCAAAACTCTGATTCCATCGGAATAGTTTAGAAATTTTAATTTCAATTCTGCATATCGGTTCCTAAATAAATTTCCCTTGCGCTCAAGTGAAGTTTCAGTGTCTGTGGTGGAGACATGCAGCTCCTGTAGTTTCCACCTCACAGGTTGGATGGGTCTGTCATGGAGCACAGCTAACAATGCTCAAAAGTGTGGCTTTATTTTACCCTGAAAACATGCACAGTGCAACACCTGAGCTTAACATATTTCATGCAAGGAAGGATGCACAACTAACATGACTAACATGACTAACAACACCTTTGCCTACATGGTGTACAAATCAGAGAGTGTGCCGTGGTCCGACGTGTCTCCCTCACCTCAACCCTGAGCCGACAGCCTGCAGCACCTCGTCGCAATTAAATAACATTTGACATGTTCTCAACAGCGAGACAGCAAACAGGTTATACTTGCTATAAACTGTGTCAAATGCAAATCTTTTTCATAGTTGAACATCTGCAGTAGCCAGTTCACTGGCGCTAAGCCAGTGGCAGTGGTCCCGTGTCATGACATGAATATATGAATTTATAATTAATTTCATATATAATTAATTTCATTTATAATGAATGGCTCATTCTTTACAGATGGCTTGTATAAAGGTTTTATTGAAATACATTTTTCTTCTGTAAAATAAGCATGAGGCCTGTTTTGACCCCGCCCCTCAAAAAAATGGAATCAAGAATCATTAAGAATTGGAACCTTAAAGCAGAATCGGAATCATTAAAATCCAAACGATGCCCAACCCCAATACTAACACAGTGAAACCCCTCAAGATGTTATCTTGTAAACGCACATATAACACTGTGTGTATTTATGCACACTGTATAAGTATCAAGACTCTTTGCTCTGAAGCTGTCACACTGCGGTGTGGCATTTAAATCCTGATAAGTGCCATGTAATGATACTGGCGTAGTTGACAAGGGTAGAGTGAGTCACGCTGTAGAGTGGGGGCTCCATTTACAGCCTTTGTTCTAGGTGCATACTCAAAAATCCACAAGAACGCTCTAAATTACTCACACGCTGATATGGAGCCCCTTATTGACGACCACAAGGGCAGCGTGTAGTGGTGCAGGATAAGTGCTGGGACACACGGCTCCTGTAAATACCAGTATATCAGCTCTACGAGACAACAAAAAAATAATTAAAAAACCAGCAGGCACATATGAGATGAGGATTGTTCATCTGCAGCAGGAAGTGAGTTGGCTGCACAGGAAACTGGTCCTCCACTTCACTCCTGTAAGTATGTGGGATGCTGAAATGTACTCCTCCACTGTTTGGAGATTTTGGAGGAGCGATGGTTTTCTACCTGTTTTCTACAGGTGTCGAAGACCTCAGTGACCCCTAGAGAAAAAAGGCCTACAGCAGCTACAGATAAAAAAAAATATTTTATCGTCAATAATTATGATTTTTATCATTTTAGCTCAGGTAATGACATGGGGGTGGCACCACAGGTCCAATGTGTAAGAAAATGAGCTTTATGCTGTATTGATCTCCAAAAGGAAAGTCACTTTTTATCAGCCCTCACATGGGTCAGAGGTCATCATAGAGCAGAGATGGCAATTACTCAAGGACACATGTTTTACTCTTAGTTAGCATTTCTTTCTTATGGTCAATCTGTCTCTATTAACAGGTTGTGTACCACCGTCCTTTAAACTGGCTGTAATTAAACCTCTTCTTAAACAGGCGACTCTTGATCCAGAGGTCCTAGCTAACAACAGACCTATATCTTATCTCCCCTTCCTCTCTAAAATTCTGTCAGTTATGTGATTTCCTACATAACAATAGTTTATTAGACGAGTTCCAGTCAAGTGCATCATAGCACAAAGACAACATTACAAAGTTTAGTTACTAATGACCTTCTAATGGCATCAGCTGAGGGACTTTCACTACTATTAAGTCCATTTTGGTTTGAATACCATGACAACAAATATGACTTTTTGTTGTTGGTGACGCAGATGACTCGTGTAAAAACATGCCTCCCATGCCAGTGGACAGACGTGGAGGTAGTCACAGGTTACATGTATGGAGACAGAGAGTAGAGACACCATTATGGAAAATCATATTTTAGTTGATGACTCATAAACTAGTGATTTAGAATTATAGGAGCAGGTTTACAGGTCAGTTAATAGGTCATACTAAATTTTGCATGGGGTACATGTGAGTAAAGCAACATCATCAATGCTAAAATGCTAAAACATTTTACAGGATTTACTTTAAATTGCCTGGAAGCTATTTTCGTGATTACTCAGCTTTCAGTGACAATGACACAGTCACACAATCACTTTGTAATTTCTCATTTTGAATGAGTTTGTCGTTATCGTGCACATTTTTACTGTGTAACTCATGAAATGTATGTTACAGGTCTGGTGTTTGTGGATGTTAAATGTTTTTATTTATCTTGAATTAGTAATTTGATAAATTTGTATCTTCATAAATTTGTAACTAGCATGCCGAGTACAGCAGACAAATGATTATGTAATAAGTCACCTGTTTGATTCATGCATTGATAACAGAATATGTGTATTTTAGTATTTAATAATAAATTGACCTGCTTCAGTATGTACTTAAAACAGATGCAGCAGGTCATGTACATTATTTCTATCTGTTTCTGTGTTGTTTGTCGTACCCGAATGCAGTCTCCTAAATACTTTTCTTCGATGACCTGTCTGACTTCATTTTCCCACAGACGTTCCTGTATCACACCACTGCTTAAATGAGCACTTAGTTTCAGGGTCACTTTATTTTGTAACCTGTAAAGGAACAGCTGGCTGCAGAGCAGCTCTAAGGGTTAAATGAGCCAGAACCTCCTCTGACCACATTGTCGAGAGGATTAATGTACTGAGTCTGTATTTCTGGAGAGAAGGTTGTTTGTTTCCTTTGGAGGAATATGTAATTTCAAAGACTTGGTGAAGGATCACTGTTCATGCTGTTGTATACCTGAAAGAGAAGAGCTGGCTCAAAGTAGGATTGTAACTAATGATTCCTGTGTTTCTGCCGGCTTTGGTTTGTCAGACTCTTAGCAGGATTACTCAAAAAGTTCTCATCAGATTTAGATGAAGATTTTGGAGGGTTAGGGTTTGGTCAGAGGAACAGTCCATTACATGTTGATGGTGATCAGGATCATCACAGGCCCTTAATGCACTGCTCAGGCTGTTCACTGCCTGCCCAAGGTGTTCATCAAGGAGGGAGTGAAGAAGAGCTGCACCTGCAGTTCTCCTACCAGCAGAGGGCACCAGGCTCCTGTGGAGGTGAGCTCCATTACAGTTTGTTTAGAAAAGGAAGGTGTGCCACAGGGAGATTGAAATGCATTCACAAATTTCATTAAGAAGTGAGTTTCACAGGTAAAACTTGACCAGGAAACAGAGCTAACATCACAGAGGTCTGCGCTCTCTGCCTGGCTGATTAATCTGCCAATTTTGTTTTTTAATGAATTAAATAATTCTTAAGTCTCTAAAATGTAAACATTACTATTATTTTGTCCAGACAACATTCATTACTAGAATGGCATATAAAATAACCAAATCCTCTATTAAATATACAGTATAAGATGTAATATTTCCACATTAATATTGTCTATAAATGGCAAGACCTTTGTTGTGTACTTAGATTATTATAAAACTTTATTTAACTTCCAGGAGAGAGTCAGAATGTGAGGAGGGAAGTCGCTAAACGTAACATGAAGAAAACTTTAAGACATTACTTCCTCCGTCACTTACAATAGATTTTCATCTGCAGTGTGGTTGTTTATCATCAAAAACAACAACTCCCATGATCCCACACTACTTCACTACATCATCGAACCAAATCTTTTGTTTTTTATTGTTTTGATGACCCCTAGCAGCAGCAATACTGTGCATTTAAGATGCTGAAAATAGCTTTCTATCAATCAGTAATTGACTAATCAACTAATCATTGCAGCTTTAAATCAAACTCTACAAACATACTCTTTTTTTATGAATTTATTTTCTATTCTAAAGCATGAATATTTGCTGCTGTGTTGGCTACAGACCCTACAGGCAGCTGATAAAGATGTCTCTGTGACTACAAACACAGATGAGTAATAAATCCACACAGACAGAATGAGACCATTATGCTCAGTGGAGATGGGTGTGTTGGCTTTCAGATGGCAGATACCCAACTCTGTATTTCATCCTTTGGAGCTCCTTCCACCTTCGGTGCATTTTCATACTGTAACACTGTCAAACACACTTTTAAATGCCTCAGCTCAACAGCAAGTGATGTGATGGATTTACCAAAATGTCAAAGATTTACAGCTTATAGAGTAGAAAGACTGGAACATTCCCAACATCAGGACCCCAGAGTTTTCCTGGAGAAGTAAGCACCTGGCATGCTGAGCCATAAAGTCCTGATGATAAGCAGCAGGAGAGGGGAGCATTAAATATTTCACATCAGACATTCCCATTGATCAGCTGAAGCCTCTTATCCAGCTCAGCTGCCTCTGTGTCATTACACAGAGAGAGATCATAGGCTGCAAGCACCCAGCGGCGTGTTAATGAGCCCGTCGAGCTAAGGTAAGCCTGCACACACCGTTGCATCAGGAGCTGCGAGCAGCACTCGTATTAGCAGGCTAAATTTAGCTCATGGATTTGTGATCTTGCAGAAGCTGAAGAGCTACATGGCAGCCAGTAAACCTGTGACATCTCTGCAGCCTTTTAGTGTCTAATAGTGTTAAGATTGGCTGTAGGTCTAATGTCGAATGGAAACTTGAGCCAAAAAGCATTAATGTTCATTTTTTTGGCTACATTTATACTAGATCGTTCTGAAGCGCAGTGAGGCTTTCTGCTGTGGTCTGGAAGTGACACCACTGACATACAGATGTGTAGCTGACAGGAATCCTATGATGGTGACATGTATGAATACCTGTACGATGTCTCAGCTGCAGGGGGATGCAGAGACGGAGCTATAGAAAAGTGACAGTGAGCTTCTCCAGGTATAAGCAGTGCCTGAAAAAAACCAGTGACACTCAAAAAATAGTGACAGTGTAAAAGAAAACTGTCACTGAAAAAAGACATGAGGAAAAACTCAAATATATAATTTTTTTTCAGTCATTTAGAGATAAATAATTGTTTCAGAGCCAGTAAAACTCTTTCAATGCCAACCTTTTCCTATTTGTGTTTTATTTTCAATGCAAACTTTTGCACCATCACTGTTTCAGCTGCTTAACACACAAGCTTAGCTGACTAGATGGAAGTATGACAGAGGTGAGGATAGATGGAGCTGGCATCTTTTGTTCCTGTGGTTTGAGTTATTGAATCTTTATAACTTACAGTTACCACTCATTTCAGAGTCGGCCTGAATTTCATCTTCGTCAGGCATCATTTGTCGTATACGTGGAGGAGCGAGGAGCAATCATAGATCGATCGACCGCTAATCAGCTGTTGGATAATTAGAGGAATTTCTGACTTCAGAGATTTAGGTCGACCGCCCTCACATCACAAACGATGTACTTATACAGTATGAGTTGGAATCAGAATAGAACAAATCTAAAATCAGTGTATGTTCAAGTCTAAATAAGATACACACTGACACATACAAATATCTTTTTATTATGTGGAACATTTATGGTTCTGCCAAACTGGAAGGTAGAGAGCAAAGCTTATTGGTTAATCAATGATTGAACTTCACATTAACTGTCTGTTTATCTATCCATCGACAGTTTTATTGATCAGATAGCACTGAGTGGAATGAAGATGGTTCAATTTAAAAAAGAAAAACAGATGTGATGCAGTAAAGCACTTCTTCCATGTTCCTGTTTAGGCTGCGGCGTAGAACAGCTTGATTTAATGGAGAGGAGCTGGTCACTTTCTGTCCATGTTGTTTGCCTGACATTGAAATAAGATGAGACATAATTCTGCTCTGCAGAATAATGCGTTACTTTAATTTATTTTTCTTTGTCTTTGTTTCTTGTTTTATATTGACAGCCAATGGTGAGCTCAGACATCTTAATACACTCACAGTGACATCACTTAACATCCGTCAGCAGCCAATGACAGTCTGCTGTTGTTGTTGCATTTGTAAATGTGCAGCTTGACCTTTTAATAATCCTGAATAGACCTGATTTACTTAAATGATGTTTTTGACTTGGACGTTATCGTTTCATCATTTGTTCCGTCTTCAAAACATTTGTTTTTTATCATAACAGGTATAATTTATTATATTAACAATGGCTCAGTTTAGTGACAAGTCCAGATTTAACTTGTACAGAGCTGATGGTCGTAGGCGTTTGTATCGTTGCCATGGGGAACGCTATCCTGCAGCATACATCCAGGAAGTGGACCGTTTTGGTGGTGATGTCATGATGTGGGGAGCCATTGCTAATGGATGACAGTCAGACCTTGTCCACATCCACGGTACACTGACAGCTATCTGTTACCGAGATACGGTCCTAGGTCCACATGTCATTGCCAGGATACAGCAATCAGGCATCACCTTCATGCAGGACAATGCCAGACCACATGTGGCTCATGTCTCTCAAGAGTAGCCTACCTGGACCAGAACAATGTCGCTGTCCTTCCTTGGCCAGCATATTCAACAGATCTCAACCCAATAGAGGATCTGTGGGATGTTCTGGATCACCGGGTGAGACGGAGAGATCCTGATCCAGCAACACATGAACAACTTGTCACAGCACTGCAGGAAGAATGACGTCATCCTACAAGTCCAAAATAACATCTTATTCATTCAGGAGGTGTAAAGTAGTGATAAATGCTGGAGGTGGTCACACACATTACTGACTATTGTTGTTGTTCTCTGTCTCACCATCCACACTTTCTGACTTGTAAACACTAAGAGAAAAAACACTAATCTGTACAAAAATGATTTTTCTGTATGGCTAGAGGGTGAATAAAGATATGAACCATAATTTGCCTTTGATATTTAATATGAACAGGATGGCATGACATCAAATAAATGTGTTTCTACTGTTGCTCAGTATATATAGGTGCATTAACACGTTGCTTGATCATTCCAGTACATTTTTTATACATTGAAGATTTTTTTCTTTTTCTTTACAGCAACATTGACCCAACATTCCTATAAGAATGAAAATCTTTAATCTAGTTTCTGATTAAATAGAAATAATTGCATTAATATTAAGGTTCTTAATTATTAAGGCTACTGTATTCCTCAGTATGTCCTGTGCCATTATTAGAATTCCCTTCATGTGTTTGTTTGCATTTTCTAATGGTACAAGATACATCTGTTTGTACAAACAAGTAAAATTATCAATAAAAAATTAAATAAACGTTTTTGAAACAATAAATATTTATCAATCTTAATAATAAATCCTTATCATCATACAGTTGTGAAACTTTGGCAGTCACTGTGCTTTTGAATGTTGTGCTGCAGCTTGAGTACTGTCCTGACGCAGCCAGACATCCTTTTAATGGATTTGGCCTAAAACATTAAACACCACAGACTCTCTGCTTCTTGCTGTTTATTTGTGCTGCGGTGCGTTCAGGCGCCAAATTACTGAGAGAACACTGAAAGCGTCTGATAGCGTCTATTCTCAGCTTATCTCCTCGCAGTCACTGACTCTCAGTTGACATGTAATTAACAGAAGGCATTTAAATCCACCACTGAAAATAAATGAGGAGGTAAATACGTAGAATGGCCTGAGCTTCATTATAAAGTAGTCAAATGGCTGCTGGGTCTTCATTTGTATGAGAAGCACCTATGGATGGCTGCCTGCATGGAAATGCTAAATAAATAGAGTTTAGGCACTTATAGTCCATGAATACTGAATAAATTGTTTTTTAATTCCATTTCACTCGTTTGATGTTGGTCTTTCTTCCACCCTGGCCGTTTCAGCCGTATCAGCTAATTAAGCTGTCAGCTGTCAGGAGCTCCTGAAATGGACCATACATGAATGTTAATCCAACCCGGCATCGACATCCTCCGATGTCCCCCCCAAAGTCGACAGCTGTAATTGAGTGTGTGATGAAATTTAGTGAAATCAGTAGTATGTGACTCGTGTTCATTGACTCCACTGGCCTGGTGTCATTTATTTAATCCCATGTGTCATTTTCTAAGAAAGGTTTCTAAAGCGAGGTATTTTCTCTACAAGACCGGATTAGTGTTGGCTGAGAAAACACTCAACACAACAGACTCTGAACAGACTGAAGTCAGAGGCTACTTCTCTACAGCCTCTTCATTAAAAGAGCTTCACCTGTAAACTGGGACTTCTTGCAAATGGAAAACATAAAAACCTGGTAAAGATTTATTGCAAGGTTTTTCCAAATGCTTCCACTGTATCTGACACATTTAGATGCACAGCATTGATTAGAATGTTACTCAACAGAATGCATACTTCCATGGGGCGGCTGTGGCTCAATGGTAGAGCGTTCATCTACTTATCAGAAGGTCGTTGATTCGATACCCAGCCCCTGCAGTCTACATGTCGAAGTGTCCATGGGCAAGATATTGAGCCTGCTCCCAATGGCTGTTCAATTGGTGTGTGAGTGTTTGTCTCACCCAACAAAACATAAACAAACTACAGCTGAATCAAAATGCTACAGCCAGACTCATAACCAGGTCCAACAGGACCAGTTTTAAAAGAACTTGATTGGCTTCCAGGATACATTAACATTTTAATGATCATTTTTAAGGCTCAGAGGGGACTAGTCCCAGGATATGTAGCAGACCTCCTTTCCTATATGAAGCTAACTGTAACCTGAGGTCCTCTGGTAGGTCTGCTGCATGTTCCCCACTCAAACCTCAGATCTAAGGGGGACCAGACCTTTTCTGTTTTAGCCCCTCAGTTGTGGAATGATCTTCCAGAGAAGATCAGGAAAACTGATACACTGTCTTCTTTTAAGTCACTTCTAAAAACTCACTATTTTAGGCCTTCTATTGATTTTATCATTGTTTTATTAATTTTATTTATTTTAACTGTTTAATTTCTTTCATTTCATTTAATTACCATAATGATTTATTCGTTGTTGCTTAAATTTTATTTTTATTGTTTGTAAAGTGCTTTGTAACTTGTTTTGAAAAAGCACTATATAAATAAAGGTATTATTATTATTATTATTATTATTATTATTATTATTATTATTACTATTATTATTATTACTATTATTATTATTACTACTATAATTATTATTATTATTATTATTATTATTATTATTATTTGCATGAGCCAAGACTAAAGACTTATGATAATATGAAACACATCTGATTTGATCAGAACGTTAAGATGAGAAACAGACCATCTTAAGACAGCTCAGACTGAGTTTCATGATGACTTTACACCTAACAATCCAGATGATGGGAGCAGCTCTGGTTAAACTATCATGGTTTTATTGGAAATTGGAATTTAGAAATTTGTCTGTGACAGTGAAATCTCTTGAGAAGTGTTAGTGTACGACACTAGTGTACGGAGAGGCGTATAACTTATCTCCTTCTACTTTAGGCCTGTTTGGGTGTGTTTTTGCTTGATTGACAGGCATCTGAGCCTATCACAAAAAGATGACAAGCGCCACATGTAAAGGTTAAAAACTGACTATTGTAGACATGGATCATGCCCCAATTCATGTTTATTTACACTTGTGTGCTTCAGTGATGAAACACATT
The DNA here is from genome assembly GCA_037577475.1 of Chaunax sp. Z400. Classification (NCBI taxonomy): domain Eukaryota; kingdom Metazoa; phylum Chordata; class Actinopteri; order Lophiiformes; family Chaunacidae; genus Chaunax; species Chaunax sp. Z400. The sequence goes on from CM075204.1 coordinate 4,900,835, forward strand.
TTTTAATAACTGGATGGAAATACACTTGGGAGGCTCAGAGCGCAGAATTAGTCATCTCATGTTTGGGAGATAAGAGCAGAGAGGGTTAGAAAATGGCTGTTTAATATAGAATTAAAGGTGTGGGAGCTGCAATTCACAGAATCCATTTTTACTGCTTTTAATTATCTGCTGGATTATTGCCAGAAGCAATCACAGAGATGAATTCTAATGTGCTCGATAGTGGTTGGAGCCTTATGCTGGGTTAAAGAACAGCACTAATTACAGCAGATAAGGCTCCTACAACACACACACACACACACACACACACACACACACACACACACACACACCCTCCCTCCCTCCCTCCCTCCCTCCACCAAACAGTGAATAATTCAGACAACTGTGATTTAAATGCAGCCAAACAGCCATAAACTAACTGGAGGCCTGATCTTGTGCCCAAGTAACAGAATGTGCCTCGTTTTTATATCCTGTTTTTTCACCTTATGGATCGACACTGTAGCATCACAGATTATTTATATAGTTTACATAAGCAGATAAAATAATGTTAATTTCATTTAACATCTGATGACTGATGTACATATACAGTATATCATTTTTAAAGTGTTTCCCACGCTGAGAATCAATGATGGTATTAAATACAGCTTCCAAATCAGTACAAACAATGAGACACAGCAGTGACTAAACAGATCCTGAGTCACTGTGACAACTAAAAACTCATTCATGCCTGCTGCTCCCAGTGACAACGGACACACTGGAGACACAGATTAGATCAATACATGAGTAATGCTAATGAAAAGAGAAGGGAAAAAACAGCAAGAAAAACACAATAATCAGGAGGAGATTCAAAATGTTCATAATCAGACTATCAAGTATCCACACAGATGTACAGTAACTGTGTGTGTGGTGGTGTGTTGTTGTGTATTGGGGAGGGGAGGTGGGTTATTGATCTTTAGGCGCCAGGAAACCCTGTTCTCCCATTTCCACTGTAATGAAATATAATCGCTCTGAGAGTGGCAACGTGACATCACAGAAAGCCATCAAATGGTCTGGGCCTTTTCCAGTTGTGGCACTGGGTCGTGTACTGTGTGTGTGTGTGTGTGTGTGTGTGTGTGTGTGTGTGTGTGTGTGTGTGTGTGTGTGTGTGTGTGTGTGTGTGTGTGTGTGTGTGTGTGTGTGTGTGAGTGTGTGTGTGTGTGTGTGTGTGTATGTGTGAGTGTGTGTGTGTGTGTGTGTGTATGTGTGAGTGTGTGTGTGTGTGTGTGTGTGTGTGTGAGTGTGTGTGTGTGTGTGTGTGTGTGTGTGTGTGTGAGTGGAGACGGGGAAGAAAGAGAGAAAACACAGCAGAGGAAGTGAGGAGAGAAATAAATATGCATTTGGAGAAAGAAAGTGAAAACTAAAAGGGACACTTTGTGATTACTTCATGCTTTGTGAGATGTTATGAGATTTATAGATTTCACACATGACAGAACATCACTGAGAAGACAATTAAAAAGACAAGAACATAATAATAACAATCCATTGTGTTGTTTGATGTGTTTCATATTCTGGTTGTGCTTGAAAATAAAGAGTCTTTTTCACATCCTGAAAGCTGGGCTCTGACGACATTGTCTTGATTTTTACACGTCTTAAACGCACCATTTTAACATAACAGTCAAGTGTTTCATATCAAAATTTTCAGCACAACCTCATTTTTGTGGGAGATGAGTCTCCTGGAATTAAAGCTTTATTATCTCAGAGGGGCAATTAGTTGAACAGTCAGCATTTCATACACAGCGATCAACAACACAACAAACAAACATTTCACAAAAAACAAACAGTCATATAAAGTTATTTAAAAGTCCACTAGCATCAGGGACAAATGAGTTCTTCTGAAGCCGATTGGTTTTGGTTTAGATTACATTAGATATAGTTTAGATTATATCTCCAACCAGATGGAGCAACCTGAACTCACTAAACTAGGACTGACTGGACCTTCTTGGTGGATCTAATAGTCAGAATAGAGATCATTCAAATCTGTGCCTGCAATTTCATTTTAACACCATCTGACCTGTTCCTGTTAGGGACCCAAACCAGCAGATAGAAGAGAAGGTTAAAAAAGACCCACTGAAACATTCCCATTAAAGAGGAATCAACATAAAACCTCTCAGCTTCCAATACAGAACAAGCGCTGAGAGGCCTTTGCAAAGTTCATCAGTGTTTGATTCAAAATTGACTTTGTTGTCAGTTATTTGCCCCAGATACTTGTAACATTGAACAATTTCAACAGCCTGGCCATAAATAAGGGGGACAAACAGGGGGAGGCTTCTTCCTGAAATCAATTATCAGACAGATTTATGTTCTGGGAGGAGCGTTCACACCAACCAATCAATACATCACAGGCCCATGTCAGTCTTATCTGTACTGGGCAGAGACACAATGACTTAATGATATGTCTGCCCTCATTATGACACTGACACTCATTTGTATATAAAACAAAAAAACAGTGGTGAAAGGACACGTCGTTGGGGGAGTCGGTGGGAGATACAATGACAGAGAGGGAGAAACAAAGCAAAGAAAGACATGAGAGTTTGAGGAGGACAGAGAGACCTTTGTCATGTATTAGTCCAGCTGACATTTACTCTCCCTGTCAGCTTCTGTCTGAGCAAACAGGAAAACAGGAAGGAGAGAAAAAGACACATGGAGTCAGAGGAGTTACCAGGTAGAGCTTTGTATCAATGAAGGCTTCCTCTCCATTTATGGAAACGTTCAGAGGAGTGAAAAAAGCAATCACTGGGCTATTTAGCAGAGTTTGGTCCATCTATTGTTGCTGTTGGGGAGCAGAGCACAGCGAGGGACACACAGCTGGGCGCTTATCTGATGTCACATATACACAGCAACGTTTTAGTCCCTATTCAAAGAGATGAGTTAGTGTCATTTCTACTAATGACATCATTCAGAGGCAGGGTCTCATTTACCCATAAGCCCCTGTTCTGATCGGAGAGTGACAAAAGAACCACAGAGAACCGGCGCTCGAAGGCTGCGAGGAGCCTTACATCACTGTTGTTGCTATGCAACAAAAAACAACACCTTGCCAGCTACATCTAATTAGCACTTAGCCAGCTAACAAATGAAAAGGAGGGGATGAGAAGTTAATATGGAGAACATGAAGATAGAGCTTGAGAGAGTCTGAAGGTGCAGTTCATCCAAAAACAAAAACAACATCATATCTTTGCTGTACAGCGATCTATCCATCCATCAGGTGTTATTTATTAACATTAACTCACCAACATGGTATTTGATTAAAAGATGATGATGCCAGCCATCATGTAATTATCATAGCCCAGTTAGTTCTGATAATTAACACCTGTTTCTTTCCTTGCTTGGAGAGATAATTAAACTATTTCATCATCTGTTTGTGTTGAGAATGTGTCATTTCTTGAAATTGTGTTTTTTTTTACTGTGATATTCTTGTTCTTCTTGACATTTGAGAAACTATTAGTGAATAAAATAAATTAAAATTGGGATTTATTTTTTGGGCTATTTCAGCAAAATGCCTAAAAAGTCAGAGTACTTTATCAGATGAATGTAAAATCATAAGACATCCAATAGAGTCATGAAACCACTCTGCAACCCTGCCTTTATCCTTTTAGATCCATACCACAGTATGAATTTATCATCCACTCTTATTTTAGTGATGAATCACATTCACAATGTTTGCTTTGTGTTTATGGATGATGTTTCCATTTACAGCTAAGAAACCTGAGCAGGAAACTTAACCCTCGTGTTCAAGTGTTCGTGTTTTTGGTTGCTGGTGTGGTCGACTCACAACATGATGATGGGTTTAAAACAATACAACTATAAGGATTTATGTAAAAAGTACTTAATAGATGTTGACTTTATCTCAAATACAAGCAATACAGACAGCGTAAATGGTTCATATTAGCTGTTAGCCTCTGCTAAATTACATTTATCAATAAAAGTACTATTTGTTTTTGTTTTTTGTTTTTTCTGTCAAAATAAAATCAATAATAATCAACATCTGGAATAAGTCATGTTTATCATGAACAAATATAAATGAAACAAGGTTTTTATTTATTTATTGTTTTTAACTTAAACATTTTACAAACAGTAAATAGGGCTGCATAATGATGGGTTTCACTGTCATCTCACAGCCAGAAGGTTCTGGGCTTTAATCCAGACGGGGAACTTTCTGTGTGGAGTTTGGATGTTCTCCCTGTGTCTGCTCCAGCTTCCTCCCACATACAGGGGAATTTGACACTAGATATTTAATACATGTGAATGTGAATGCTGTTTGTCTCTATAAGTGTCTGCCCTGTAATCAATGGCAACCTGTCACCTCTCAGTACAGGTGCAACAAATCACAAACCTCACGGTTTGGATCGGATCAAAGTTTTTGAGTCATGGATCTGATCAATTTTCGGATCAACGCAAAAAAAGGACATAATTTATTACTTAAAGAACAAGTAAAACAATCAACTTTCTTCCATGGTCAGAAAGAGACGTCAAGATGCTTACTGATGAAATAAAATCTTAAAATAAAAGATTCAATACTCAAATGTTAAAATTAAATGCAATTGTGGGCCTTCTTTCTTTGAATAACAGTGAATGAGAAATAACATTTGTGCACATTAAAAAAAGAAGAAAAAAATTAATAAAGCAAAATAGATCAGAGTTTATAATTTAAGATATTTCTTTTCAAAAAGATGAGAATGTCAACATTGTCTGGGGACAGGATGGACGTCTTTGCAGTCACAATGTCCCCTGCTGTGGAGAACACCTTCTTACCAGACACAGTGAGGTACTGTGTTGCCAACATGGCAACATGATGGTGTTTTAGTGCTGCCCGTTAGGATGCCTCTTCCTCTTCCTCGTCTTGCCTGTGTCTCCACCAATAAAGAGCTACTCAAAAATCTATCTATCAAATACTTTTTTTGTTTTTTAACCTGTCCTGTCCAGTTACCTCGGCCTGCAGTATGAGGATCTGGGTGCCTCACAGTGCCAGACAGGAGGAGTCTGTCATACTCCTGTTGCATCATCTGCATTTTATTTAATTACTGAATTAGACGAGGCGACCGGACCAGAAAGGGGGGGGTTGGGGGGGGGGAGGGCAGTGGAGAGAAAGGGAGAAACAGAAACAGCAATGGGTTTGGGAGAGAAGGGAGAAAACCACAATAACAGTAAAACAAACAACAACAACAAAAATATCAATAGCATCAACATTATAACCATAACTGTGGAACCTTGTTCACCTTAATGTGCACGTTTGTGTGTGTGTGTGTGTGTGTGTGTGTGTGTGTGTGTGTGTGTGTGTGTGTGTGTGTGTGTGTGTCTGGGTGTGTGTGTGTGTGTGTGTGTCTGTGTGTGTCTGTGTGTGTGTGTGTGAGTGTGTGTGTGTGTGAGTGTGTGTGTGTGTGAGTGTGTGTGTTTGTATTTGTGATTGTCACTAGATGTTGTTTTAAGTGGGGGGTCGTTACAACACCACACCGACCCCCAGCAGTAGGCAGAGAAGGACCCAAACAACCACGGCACCCCACGGCCCCACAGAGCATGAAGGGCCCGAGGCCACGTGCCCCCGGACAAACCGCACACCCACCCCATGGGAAAGCCATCCAGGGGCCACAGAGGGAGTGCCCCAGTCGAGAGCCGGCCCACAGAGGGACAGGAGACGGCAGACCCCCGGCCCAACCAGAGGCCAGCCACCCCAAAGCGCAAGCGGAGCCCACAGCCCCAAGACCCCACCCACCCGAGACCCGCCCAAGCCCCAGGCGCAAGGTCCGCTACGCAACGGCGAATGCAGAATCCCCCGAGGCCCCCACAGGGTGCCACAGAGGGAGCTCCCATCGCCAGGGCCCGACCTACAGGGGGACAGGCGACAACAGGCCCCAGGCCCAGCCAGAAGCCGAACTCCCCCAAGTGCACACCCCGAAAGCCTGCGCACCTGGGACCTGCCATGACCCCCGAAATGGAGCCCACTACACACCAGAGAGGCCAGGACGCCCCCCGACCATCACCATCGAGGGAGCAGGACAACGCCCACCCAGGAAGTAGGACCAACGCCTCCCCCAAGGCCGCTGACCCCCACCCCAACCGACTCACACTGGAGAGACAAGGCTTAGCTGGAGAACACACACTTTACAGCACAACCTGATGCTGGGGCTATAGCTGGCGTATCTCTCCTCCTCTGATCATTAAACACTGGCAGCTCTGAGACTCACTCACTGACTTGCAGAGCCTGCATGTCAGTCACCAACAAACCCTTAAAGCAGGGTCAGCTACATGAGATACCGGAAGGTTTCCTTTTGAGAGCAGCAAACGTTGCAGCATGAAATGAAATGAAAAGTCATGACGTTTAATGTTGATTCTTTTTAAATGTCTGATTAATTTAATTATGTTGTGTTGTTTCATTTGCCCCAGCTGTACAAAGAAACAACAACTTCAGGCTGAGTGTAATTCAAACGTGATGCAGTGTGTGTGTCTGGATGCACTGCTGTGCATTTCTCTTTTATGCATAATGTATGGAGACAGAGCAGATTTCAGTCTTTTCAGTTTGCAGTGCCTTTGCAGCCATTTAGTTCAACCAGCCATCGCTCATGTCAGTGGTGTTAAGCTGTCACCCACTCACATCTTTCAGATATCAGTCGACCAGTGAAGGTAAATGCAAAATCCCTGGAGTGTGTGTGTTAGCGCTCAGCTAAGTTACATCCATGTGTTTCAATTGCAGCAGTGAAGGACGAAGTTTCTGGAGGAGGTCAAGGATGAATAGTCCAGAGGACCACCCACAGAGCTGAGGCTTCTGTTCAGAGACACTTTGAGTTCATCTACCACACAGTACCACCCAATATAACAGGGTCAGTATCAACCTAAAAAACACCATGGCACTCAAACAAATATTGGGGAACCAATCAGACGACACTTTTTCACAGTGTGTAAAGTGTGTGTACACAGTATCCTGTGTTTAGATGCTGGAGACAGCACTTAATCAGTATATATACTGTATATACACATATATGATTTTTTTTTAAACTGACCGTTGTTGTTTTCAAAGTCAAATTGCTCATCATCATTCAGTGCTCCATAAACTGCTCACTTAGCCATGCAGCTAATGTATCCATGTGAATGTTTAACCAATGAAATATTTCATTTGCATTCCTCACAGTGGATTTTATCCCTTGTTTTATCGTCTCCGTTAGCGACGGCTTGCCCTCCAACGGACAGATCAGCTTGGTAATTACTTCCATTAGCCCCTTTCCATCTGCTCCTATAGTCAGGATTCATTAAGCTTATCAGTATATTAATCCGCATGTAGTTAAGCAGTGAGGACCTCCAGGGTCCGGCCTAATAAAAGGAATATCACCTGTCTCATTACCAGCCGTGACATTCGCTGTGCATGACCCTGTATTCTGGCATACTTCAAAGAACAGTCACACAGGGTCACCAGCCTCTAACACCAAGATTAGCCTCAAGGTAGAGCAAACTTTCATTTGAGAAACCAAACTTTTGTTCAAGTTTTGTTCAAATTAAGATAGGAAAATGAACAGGAAAATGTACAGGAGTACTGTTTCACTTCACGGAAAATGTTTTATTTCCTGAACTTGATATAAGCACAAATTGTGTAATGATGTAAGATATCAGAAACTCACATTTTCACAATTAAATCATTAAGAAACAAAAAGTAAAATAGAATTTAAAGAAACAGGCCACAAAACAAATGTCCATGTGTTGATCAGTTTTTGTGGTTCTGTTGTGGAGTAGTACCCACAGAATGTAAACGATAACAATGAGCTGAAATGTCCACATTATAGTTTATGACATGACATAGAACTATGTGGTATGACAAAAATCCCACATCTCTATCCAGGTCAGATAATAATACATATATTACAATATAGCACATTTTATGCTAATTTAATGAATTTAATAGAAAGGCGTATTTCTTCTTACTGTTATGACCCAGCTCATAAGGGGAAAGGGAAGCAACATAAAATTATTTATTAAATTTGAAAATGATTAATATTTATAAGGAAAATCAAATCAAGTGAGACAGACTAACACATGGTGGAGGGGGATGGAAACCGGATGCTGTTTATATGAAAAAAGGTAATAAAACCAAAAGAGGAAATTAACACAACCACTGACTATCATCTAAAGAAATACAAAAACAAAACCTCTTCAACTACAGTGGAGTGCAGACAAACAGCATACCTAAACCTAGTGTGACTAAAAAAGCAGTGTGTAAAAAGACTTTACACCTACAGTATATAACTCTAATATAGCCCAAACCCCAATAAGAGTAATGCAAACCAAAGCCTCACAGACACAAACATTTTGCTCTAATTAGCACAGCAAACACAGAAAACAGGTCAATGAGCTGCACGTAAAACCAGCCTGAGCTACAGGCCAAGCGTTTGTCCACCGGATTCGTTGGCTGATCGTGGTGCCGCACCAATCCGGGGTCAGCAGACACGGACAAGGAGGGACGGACCAGTGATGTCAGCTGCAGGAGCCAATCACAGAACGGGAACCACAGTCTGATTAGCTTCTGATCTGTAATCCAAAGAATTAGACGGGAAAACAGCTGCAGCCTTAACATTACATTTTTAATTATATACTTTTTCAATTAAACAGATAAACAAAATCTAAAATACAAGTGTATAAAATATGAAAAGGTCAATAGTTGTTTGTTATAATGTTTTTATCACACTGTATCCTGTTTTTTGTGTTCACTTTTAGGGTTGCTTTGTTTTTGTTCATATAATAATAATAATAATAAATAAAAAATAATAATAAACTTGAACTTACTGTTTCTCTCTCCCTGTGTCTGCTCTGTTGACCTTCTTTGTCAGCAGGATGTTTTATGAAGTTGACCATCATGTGGTGGAGGTTTCTTTTGTCGCAGACGATCTAAACTGACGTGATTTAGAATGACATCCAGGAACCAGGTCCACTCATACAACAACAGAAGGCCTGCATTAAACTGGAGACATCGGCCCACAATCAGGGTATTTTTCTGCTGAGTTTGACGTCAGAGCTGCTCCCTTTCTCTCAGAAATACAGAACAGCTGTAAAGAGCGTGATTGGTGCATCATAATAAACAATAGACATATAATATGAAACAGATGTTTTTCTATCATCAGTGACACACATAAAACTAATGACCATGTGGTGAGTGGAGGTGGTTCACCTTGATGCAGATTCTGATGGCTATTGTGTCCAACTGGTGATAATGAACCAAACCAACTATGTTTGTCTACTATTCCATCTTCTAAAAGCTTTGTTTGACAACCTTATGATGAGTCTGATTAATTGATTAATCACAATAAAGCTGATGTACAGTATGATGTGTTTGATGAGAATCAGACAGATAATGAAACATCCATGGAGTTAATTGATGACACTTTTTTTCCTTTATAAAATTTGTGGCACCAGTTATCATTTTTCCTAAAAGTCAATCAGCCTATGATTAATTATGTTTGATTAACATGGAGATACACTTTATATCAGCTGAGGCCATTTTGAAAGCCCTGATTGGTTAGCCAGTCTAGGTTCAACCCCTCCTCATCCTCCAACTTAAAATATCTGGAAGGTGTCTCTTGATCGACTGACTGATTTGTCAACCAATCAGGAGAGCATCGGTCTGTGTTTATCCCACTAACATATGTGTGGGTGAAGCAGATGCCAGTCTGACACCTGCAGTCTTACACATCTCACGGTTGTCAGCCGATTGTAATCCATTTAACATTTTTGCAGCTGATGTTTTTCAGCTCCAAAGCTCAATGGATTTGTCACCAGTGTTTATATGAAGAACTTGAAGTGTTTTAGACAGAACATGTCCTACATTTACCTGCAGTCCTATCCTGTTTATTGGTAAATAATATAATAGTAGCAGAAGCATATAAATATATGTCATATGCACAAACACACACAGCAAGGAAGGTTTACCCCCTATGGGACAATACTATAGACATCCCTCAGTTGTGGTGCAGTATGTTAAAAAGAGGCAGAGCCCTAAGGAGCAATGCTTTCATTTGTCACATCTCTCTAATGGCTTCCACTCATGTTGTGTGTCCTCATGAAGGGTCTGCCACAGGAAGTGTCCATTCAAACCAATGACCCTAAAGGAGAGTTGAATTAGAACAGATGAGCATGAAGGTAAGAATGGTAAGAGGAGAGCTGGATGATGGAGAATCATCTGGTCTGAGGGGCAGTCCAGAGTCCAGACACTGGTGATGGAGAGGCTGAAGAACGAGGAGGATCAGCTGAATGGTGCTGATGGGATGGCAGCATGAGAGAACTAGAGCAAGAGGAGTAAAACGCAAGAGTGTGTCACATTGCTATTGGAGAGAAGTGAACAGCTGACCAAACAGCTGATAGCCTAACTGACAGCTGAGAAGGAGAGTGAGCTGCCAGAGAAAGAGAGCAGCTTCAGTGTGAGGCTAGATCTCCTCACTGAACTTACAGCTTCGTTATAACAGTGGTGACGTCTCTCTGCAGCATGTATGTTCATGTTTTACACACATTTACAGAATCAACACAGCACTATATACACACACAAGTGAACTGCAGGACACAAAACACATTGTAGGTTTAATGAGATACAGTTTAATACACGGTGCTATTGGGGGTAAACTGGGTTCATAACACAGCGTATTCCTGTTTGCTGTGTTTATTCTCTGTAAGGCTGTCAGAAGACGAACCACAGCCACAGATTTATTCACCAGTAAAAATGCCCAGTAACATTATAAAAAATGATATAACCAGTCCAGGCAAAGAAGATAAAGGAAAAGGAAATAAATATATTATTTCATTGTCCATGATAGAGAAGAATAAGGGACACCTGAAAACAGTGAATCATTTAGGACGAGGTCTGATCATTTCCCCTCTGCATGCTAACCTGTCACAGTGAGATGCACCATTTTTCTCGGTGCCTTCAGGGTCAAATAGGCCTTGTTTGTACAGAGAAAATCCTAAATTCAATCTGTCAGCTTTGCCTACACCTCCGTCACAAAGGTGTTCCTCAGGGCCAGGACCTTTTCAGATGTGTCTCTGTCTGCTGGACACTGAAGGAAAAGTGACTCTGCACATTATTAAATGGATTCACTCTGACTGGTTCACCATGTTGGCACTGTGTCAGTCACACTGTCGCAGCACGTTTGACCTCTGACCTCCATGAAAAGTCAACAGAAAAGTCAACTGACAGTAAAGTTTTCCAGAAAAAAAAAGAGTTAAATGCTCCTCAATGGGTTGAGAATTTTCCTTCTTCAGCTAATTAAAACCATTTTAATGCTTAATGGATTATCACAAAATAAATGGAAAAAATGTGATGGCTGCTAAGGATGGGCAGAAATCAAAAGAGGAAATGTGGAAGTAATTCAATTCCTTGAAACATCAAGACTGCAGAGACTTCTCAGTAATTCAATCTGAAGAAGAAAACATTTGGATCAGATCAGATTGATTCTGATGTTTCCAGGATAAATACGCTAAATAAGCCATTTAAAGCCATTTTAAACAAATGAGATAGCAGCATTCATGGGGGGTTTGGACTGAGGCCAGCTGTGGTCCCCCTGCTTATAGTCCAAGCTAACATCTCCTGTCTGTAGCTTCATATTATGCATTCAGAGACTGGTTTTCTGTGTGTTGAACTGTTCCTTTAGGACTGGACAGCTGAACTGCTTTGCATTCACAAGCTTTGATTTCCAGAAGGATTTTTGGAGGCTCTTGTGTGTCAAAAGCTGTCCAGAGTTCAGAAAGAAAGCAAGAAAAAAGCAGGAAGCTGTGTGTGTCTGTAGCCAAGCTAAACATAGTACAAGCACCGTCTCAGGCCCACTGCACAGGGAGCATGTCCATCCTTTCCAGCAGAATTCTCAAGCAGATGTGGTTTAAGTATTTCAAGCAGCAGCCCCGCGCTACATCCATCAAGCTGCCAAGCAGGTAAAAACAGCCACTCGTGTTCTACAGAGTGAAGCTGTGCCGGGCCAACGGGTGACTCCAGAGCGGGACAATAACACTCCCATGGTGAAGGTAGAGAGACACTCATAGAACCACGACAAACAGAATATAATGACTTTAAAAAAGAGAAACAGTTTAGGAACGATGTAAGGATTGAGACAGTTCAGCTGTAGATTAAACTTTTATATGAAATAGAACAGGAGACCTGAATGAGACACATGACATCCTTAAAAATCCTTAAAAAACTCCAAAGAATGGGTGGAAATTTACAACACTGAGGCCTCTGTGGCTTTCAATAGAGCTTGATCAATTCATAGACTAATAATTAGCTGGCTGCAAATACTTTTATGAATATGTTAAAATGAAATGCAACAGATGTGTTTGAAATATTTTGAAGACGTTATATTGTTATTATGTTGTTTATCCAAAAGGGAGGACTAACAAATCTATTTTAACTGTAAAATATCTTTTTCAATATGATCTATGTCTCAAATCTTTAAAAAAAAACTAATTTAAGGAAAATGTTTGGTTCCAAGCCCGACTGCAAAAACAGCTCTGGACATTATGTAAAATGTCAATAAAAACAAAATGTAATGATTTGCAAATCATTAAATGCAAATTGAACAGTACAAAGATATTTAATGTTCAAACTGATCAACTTGATTGTTGTTTTTATAAATATAAATTTGATGCCTGCAACATGTTTCTAAAAAGTTTGCTCTTTGTATGGCATCCTGTTGACTGGGGTGGGGGACAGAGCGGGTGGAGGTCTTTTTCCTTGGATAGCAAAGGCCTTTGCCAACATCGGGGGAAAAAAAGATTTGCAATAACCTTCTGGATAATGTGTACAGAATGTAGAAGTGGATATAGCAGCTATCTAGTCTGACTGACCAGTCACAACACAAGCCAGCATTCACCCATCAACACACACATTCACTGGTGGCAGAGGCTCCTCATCAGGAGCAATTATCATTCACTCACACACCAATGGAACAACCAAGTAGGGTGCTGTTGTAGGGGGATGACCTCCTCCTCCTCCTCCTGAGCACAGCTGCCTCTAAAAACACAATCCCACCCTGTCAAATAGTCATTTCAATATAATGTGCGTGGTTTAAATAAATTGGTTGAATAAGTTGCTTTTTGCTCCCAAAGCGTGTGAGCGACATGAGAACCTGAGGCGCACAGTGAAAAACAACGTGGAAATACCACAGCTGCTCCTGCATTCACTCTGCATCCCCAAAGTGTCAGGAGTTGCTTGGCAACAGGCACAGAGGTGAACTGCAGCGCTAAAACGGTGGCATCTCAAAAGCAGAGAAAGCAACCGCTGTGTTCATGATGATCTGATCTGAAGGATATGGAACACAAAGCATGCTGGGTAGTGACGTCGTCTCATTCTAAGTGCTGCTAAAATGGCCGTGGCTTTTCAGAGCAGATGAAAAATGAATGAAGATTATTTTTTGATCAAACTCTGGAAACATGCAGAAACACACTTGATGTTCAGGCCTCTGTTTCAGATCTGCCCTGCATGTATTCATGAGAACAGCTTTAGAGTTTTGAATAAATGAACTACGCCAAACTCTTTCAAACATGATACGTTTATACAGAAGTGAAGGCGTCACTTCAGAGGGAAAGCTCAGGTATTATCAATGAAGTCCAAAGTCAAGGACGTATAAGTACATCACATTCTGTGCTCACAGTCACCAAAAACTACTCTCTTCTTTAAATGCTTAACATAAGAATAATTAATGACATGATATTATTAGACATCTTAGACCATCTTAGATACTTTGATGATATCCAAGAGAGAAGAACAACACTGATATGATGCAAATCAGGCACAGAAAATAACATCATGGTTCCAGATCATTTCTGCAATTGTGTCAAAATACAGGGTGTAGAGGGGTAAACTACGGGGCAAGTTTAGCAGAGTCAGGCTTTCTTTGGGTGATCTGGAGTCCCGATGGTGGTTATCACCACTGTTCCTACGTTAGAAGTGTTTGGTGGGTCACTTGACTTTTCATCTGCACAGAATGGGCCGATCACATGCTGCCTACTTAGCTTAATTCTACACTATGAAGCTGTGAAGAATCAATCTAAAATAGATGACAGCATCAAGCAACACTGTTGTTTTTTAGTAATTCCATTTTCATTTCAGAAACGGCTATCAAAAAAAGAAAAACGAGAGGTTGTTTGATTTTATTGTTTTTAAATAAAAAAACAAAATTGAAATCCAAGTCGTTTTCCTGTTCATGGCCAAAAAGGGAGGAGTGAAGTTTAGGAAACAGTTTGATTTTCATTTTCTGTTTTGAATAAGAAAAAAACAAATCACTACAGTAGATCCACTTGACTCGGGGGTGGGGGCTCTGTGTCCCTGGTAGTCTGCCTGATGAGTGGATGGGGGGGGGCACTCTTGTTTTGCAGCCTGATGATCACATCCGGTCTCAGAAAATGAAAAACAGACCTTTTTTCATTTGTTTGCTAGTGATTTAATTTGTTCTTATTTGTTCAGTCTATGTCTCTTTTCATCCTCTCTACTCTTACATCCAGCTGTTGCACCTCTACAATCCCTTCATATTCTGTCTTTATGCTTTACTGCTATTCATCTTAGTGGTGACTTTAAAAACTTGTGATTCCCAGCAAAATCCTTATTATCGTGAAATCAGTGAGTTAAAGTTCACTCCTCTGGATGTTACAGATGTGGTGATGATGATGATGATGATGATGATGATGATGAAGATGATGATGATGATGATGATGATGGTTAGTTGCTTTGTTGGTTTGAGGCATCAGAGCATCGATGCTGCAGAACCACTGAAAAAATCGATGAATTCTCCTAAACCGGAGAATAAGTGGTGAAACATATTTATAACAGCACATTCAGTTTCTTTTGACTCCCAGAAATTAAAAATGTCGTTTTCATGGATGACATTTTATTATTAATTTATATTTGATAGAATTACAATAGCCTCGTCATGAATAATAAATGAAAGCTTTCTGAATTCCTACTCAAATGCACCAGGATGAAACGATGCTTGAAAAGAATATGCTGTAGTCAATCTCCTGTGTGCCTTTAATAAAAAGTCTTTATCTTGTATCCATGGAGACCATGACATATTGAATTTGCGTTGTTAACCTTTAGTTGAAGGTGCTGAGATTTTCTCTTTCAGCGCAGAGATTCGTCCTTGGAGCTTTCAGCAGAACTTCAGCCATAGAAAATGCTATCTTTTCATCTGACAATGGAAGTCCTTCCAGTCATCCTTCTATGAAAACACGTCCTCATGGTGAAAAAGGACATGTGGAATCCAAATGTACGCTGGCAGATTTGGCAAAGGACCAGCAGAGACCGAGATGAAACACGGGACAAATGACCGTCCTTGTCTGCAGCTCGACATGACGAATGAAACAATCAAACATTTGACCCGAGCTGATCAATCATAGAAAGGACGGCCTCTCTCCTCGTGATTTCAAAAGGAAGAAATATCGTTCATCACCTGAAAACCTGAATATGAAAATTGTCATTAATTTCTATATTTGAAATCGTTCATAATCAACCGATTGTTTAAAATCAATCCCACCAGTGTCCCTTAGATCAGTTGAAGCCTATAAGTCTGATTGTGTTCCCTCTCTCCCTTCTGCTAACCTGATGGGAGTCATTACTGCAGACTGACATATGGGTAAGTTATGTGTCAGGAGGAAGCCATCTGGCATAATGTTTGCTGGCAAGCCTTCACTTTGACAGAACACAGGACGGGCTTTTTATATCCAGGACAACATTTCACTGAGAACACTTGACTCCACCTGTACCTGCATGTGGAGCAGTCCATGTAGTATACACTGTGTGTCATGTGATTGTGTACTGATGACTGTTTTCTAAAGAATACTAAAGCTTTCCGATTTTTTCATTCATTTTTGACTTTTCAAGTTGTGGTTAATTTCAATTTCTGGTTGAAAATTCAACTTTAAATTCTTATTTATACAGCAGTCAATTTATACGTTGAATAATTCAACCAAATCACCATTTTATAAGGGTTGTGTTTTCACCAATGAGATACGAACATTTAATCAATATCATCTTAATGTCCCTCAAGCAGAATCAAAGTGATTTTCATTGACTGAATATTATCTGGGATAAATGCCAATAGACTAACCAATTCTGCAGCAAAAGCAACTGTGTAAAGAATAAAGACAAATGGTTTATAGTTACTGTCATTCTTTAAGAGTAGGTTATGTATAAGGTCTAAGGTATTACCTAAAGCAAACAGGGCACCATTAATCAGGCTTAGAGTGTCGATCACACATCTGATTTTTACTTTCTGTGATGGGAATGTCGGCTCTTTTCAGAGATCCAGATGATTTGGCTCAGCTCTTTATTCAGGACCAACTCTGGTTTTTATAATTCAGCCCAATTTAGCAATATTTTGAGCTGTGATTGGTGTCTGTGCATGAATATCACTTTTACTCACTGTCATTATGAGCAGATGATTACTCAAAGCCCACAACACAGGATTTCTGGGGGTTTTCTAACCTCAGGATCTTCCTCCTTTTTTGTGTGTTATATTTTAAAACCTCATTGATTGGTACAAGTCAAAACCCTGTTGTTCCTAAACAGGATAAAGTGGTGAGTGTTAGTTTATTTATTCTTTATTATTGTTTTTTTTGTCTATTGACTGCAGTGATCATCATGCTTTAATATTTTACTTCTTCATGTTTGAGTTATTTAGTTATCTTCATGAACTTTAGGGCTGATAGGGCATTGGACTATGAGGATTATTTCTAATTTTGTATTTGCTTATTGTGTTGGTGTTTAAATAAATGCCTCCCAGCACTTCCCTTTTATTTGTACAAGTCTGATTTAATTTAATTTACATTATATTTTGTGCAGTGATCACTGTCTCTTTCATTAGTAAATAACTTCAAACATTTTTAACTTAAATTATAGTGAAGCAAAGGAAAAGTTTGTCAGTCATTTAGCCACGCCCCCAGCAGCTTCTGTTGGCAGCTACTGAATATAACAGGGGCGTTTCTTGGACTTGGGGACATTAGGGGCTGAGCCCCGACCCCTGTAGGGGGGTCTGGAGGATCATCCTCCAGAAAAATGTTTATAACAAGCTCTGTTTTGATGCCTTCTTGTGCATCCTGGCACCTTAGCTTCATTTTATAAGTATGTCTTATTTTATGTCTTAATCATTGCAACGTGTACCTCAAAAAACTGTTGTTTATTTCCCAAATTAATGATGACTTATGAAAACAATATTAGCATTATTTTTAAAATGATGTGTTTTTTTCTCAGCATATATCTGTCTGTTTGAAGAATCCTGAGGCGGGGTCAGGCTGTCCGTCATGCTGCACTCCTTCCATCAGCTGGAGACACTTCTTCAAAGCCTTTCTGTTACACACATGGTCGACTATGCCTGACGTACATTTCTAATTTTAGATCTGGCACAAATAAACCATTAAGTAAACACAGAAAGAATTTATACTGGTCAGAATATGTCAGGTATCTGTCCATAAAGGTAAAACTAATTGTCTCCTCCTGGTTCAAGAAGTTATTTTTTCACACAAACGTTGGCATAAATTAACAGAATGTATCATTTCTGTTTGATATCGTCCAATCGTGTTTATTGAAGGTAGTATTAGTGTCAGAAACAGTAAAACAGTTACTGCTCAGAGTCTGTGTGTACATGCTGTCCCTCAGAGGTCAGGGGTCACAGTGGGACATGTGTTTAAGCAGAGAGAGAGAGAGAGAGAGAGAGAGGAGGGGTTAAGTTAGCCTGCTGATGCTGAACTGATCAATATCATAGGATCCTGTTCCATTTAACATTCTTATACGTTTCAATCCAATCATGTATGGAGTCAGTCACTCATATGGAGAGCAGAGCAACATTATGGTGAGCAGGAACATGGAGGAACATGGAGAACAGATGAAGAGATGATCACTCATCCATCATGCTGATAAATGGAGCTCATTGGGCGAACATGCCCCTCCATCAGAAACATGTCTCCACACAGAAAAGGGCACAGAGATTATTTTTATAACAAACTAGTTCTGATGGTATGTTTGGTAAAAATCGACTTCATGTTGGCATGAGAAAAAAAACAATCATCAATCATCCCTTCAGGTGTTGTTCCAGTCACTCATCAACACAAGCCTCACGTAGAGTGAATCACTTCATAAAGGATGCAAATGATACCAATTTAGGTTTTGGTCCTTTCATGGAAACGCTGTCATCCATCTTCAAGACTAATTTCAGTCATTCATTCTAATTCCATGAGCTTGATTTTTAAGGCCCGAGCACTGAGGGTACCCAGAACCAGAGGTTTGAAAAATGTGTATCATATCAAGCTCTACGAAAAAAAAGCCTCTTTGAGCCATGATCTAAACAAAAGAGGAAGGCAATAAATCAGCTGAATTTAGCTTTTTTATTTATCTTTTATTTTTTTGCAATTTCTCCAAGAGAATGGATCTGATCAGCATGCAGTGATCAGAATCTTTATTCCTTCAGGATGAAAACTTATCACAGGTTTTGGTATAACATGAAAGGTGTGGTAACTTATGGTTGGTCAACATAGGGAGGGATTTTTAAGGGAAGGCTCCAACACAGGCTTCATTAGCGAGATTGTTAGCATCTTTAGTAACTTCAGGAAAGAAATATTAATTTCACTACATTTAGGAATTTTATGAAATACATTGAATAGTTTGCAAAACGTCTTCCCAGACTGTTTGCAGTGCTGTACTCTACTGCCTTTTAAATGGATAATGATTTCCTGTTGATGTCAGCCAATCAGCATGTAGAGTTGATTTTATTCTGTACTAATGCTGCTTGCCAGTCATGGCAAATTTACCATTGACACAAGCTGACAACAGGGAAACAACAGGGCCTAAAACTTATTATAACTTGGACATAAACAACGTTTAGTCATGGATGGCTGACGTGTGTCAACACAGCTGGCAAACATGGGAGTGAAATCCCTCCAGTAGAGGAAGGATATTTTAAATTTATCACAGTGAGACCATGTACTAAAAAATAAGTCATGGTGTTATTTTAAAATGTCATAAAAACACATTTATTTCCAGCTGTAGAGATAAAATGTCATGTAATCAAATCGATTCTTTTGGTTTTACAGACCTTTATGACACCAAACTGAAAATGAAAAAAAGAAAAATGTAGTTTGAGTCATGAAGTATATTATGTAAAACCATGTAAATACATTTACAGATTTAGAATATTGCTGTTTTATTCCACACTGGAGGGGATGCTTGAGTTGAGGAGATCCAGACTCAGACAGGGGGGAGGGAGGAGGAGGAGAGGGATGACAGGGATTACCTCGTCCTTATCTTCCCTGCCCTCCTTTTTCTCCACAGAGGGAGGCAATTTGTCTTTGCTGAAAACCTACTCTCAAATGCCTTTTTTTGGGTTTCTCCTTCGCCCAAGCAGGTATCTCTATTCTAGGACCATGAAGGTGAAAATGTAGACGACTTAGTGTGTGTGAAGGTGTGAAAAAGAGAGAGAGGAAGGTGAGGACAGAAGGAGAGCTGCAGCGGTCCATCTCCACGGGGAGACAGTCAGCTGATCATTCAGGCCGTTTGCTGGGCCCTTGGCCCCTATTTGCCCTTCAAACAGCATCCATCCCCTCATAGATCACCGTGGCAACAAGACACACTCTCAGGACAAAGCATGCAGGGAATATGAAAAGGATTATGTGAGAGACATTTAGATGAAAGCAAAAACAAACGTAATCGCAGGTTAATTAACAATAGTGGAGGATAAAACACACAGAGAGACAGCGTGCAGCTCATTATAGTGTGTACAGCAGGCCTCTGTGTGTTTCAGCTGCTGAAAGTAATGTAACCTATGCATTATTGTGCATCTGTGCATTATTCTTTGAACTAAACTTGTTTGGCAGTTTTTGGCAAACCAAAACCTGACTTTCAGACACCAATAAAACATATTAACAGCTTCTCTCAAGGCCTGTAACTCAGTTTGAGCTGAACTCTCATGCATTAAGAATCAGGAAAACAAACTCAGAGAAGAGCAGAATGACAGCATGCAAACATGTTCAACCAAAAACCTGCATCCAGTCATTATTTTATCATCACTGTATACAGTAGATGGAAAGTTGTGTTAAGTTTCTTAGTCCACAAAACATTTCTGGAGCTTCATAGCAAAACTGCATTGCAGCTGTACTCTGTGATTATTACATATATGGACAGTAGACAACAGTCATGTGTCAAACCTACACTTCTATTATTGCAAGAGAACTTCAGATGGTGTTATCCTCCAGAGACGACACAGACTAACAGCTTTATGTATGTTTCATGGGGTTAAGTGCATCAGTGCACCATAGCATGCCAAACATGCCAGAGGGTGCAGTGTCACACAGTTGTGTAATATGTGCTTGTGTTTATGTGTTGGAGCGCGTCTCTATGTGTGTGTGTGATGTGAATAGGAGCATCTTTCACACCCTGCTGACAGTTCCTCCTGGACCCTCAGCTTTAGGTCAGCCAATGACACCAGTGCAGCTGTCATTTCAGGCTTTTTGTGTTTAGCTTCAAACTAACTGGTGCAATACATCAAATGGTAAAATGGAATTATTTAATATTGTGCACATAAAAAGACCAAGATCACAAATGGTGACAGGATCCACAAGTGTTAAAATCACCCAAGGAGGACCGTTTGGTCTTTTCAATATTTCCGTATGAATCACTAGAAATTAGTTTTTTGTTATTTCGAATTGTTGTGTCTCTTCTGGCGAATTTGTCTCGATAACTGGATCAGTGGGGAAAGCAGCATTCCTCATCACAAACACACATCTCACACAATCTCACACATAGCATCAGTGTCTTGTTGTCTGAGTCATCAAAAACAGCAATTATACCGTCTATCTCTCCCAATCACCAGCCATTATTTGTCTCAATACTGCACACAATGTGGACCTATTGTTTAACTGCTGTACTCCCTCCCACTCTTCTACCCTTCTTCTTCATCTCTCCCTGTCTCTGCTTTATTCTCCATTTCGCTCATGTAATCTGACTCGTCATGATCCTTTCAGTCGTTTCCCCAGCATCCCTCTCTGTGTCCCCTCCCATCCTTCTCCATCACCATCGGTGCTGATTCCTCCTCTTCCTCTCTGCTCTGTCTTCCTTCAGGCGTTGCAGCTTTGACCTTGATAGAAATCAGGCAAACACCCATAAAAATGTAAATTATGACATCTAGATGCAGTAAAGAGGGAGTGTGTGCCTTGTGCACCTAATGAGCCATGGCTCCGGGGGGCCAACCAAATCGATCAGGTGAGAGGGCTTCAGGGGTTTCCCAGAAGGCCGATGGTGTCTGATGATGTCACTGCTATCTCTTCAGTGTGCAGCAGTGGATGGCATGATTGCTACCAGCACACAGCGGGTCATACTGGGAGGATTAGATGGAGATAATGGCCCGTTTTGTAGCATTGATACTGTCAGTGGTGTTTTTTCTTTCTTTTCTCCCCTCCGTGTTGAAATAATAACATGTCTCTGCAGTGCTTCAAATGCCTTTTGGCCTTTTGTTCTAGCTTATTTCAGCCATCTGGATTCTCGAGGTTTGATGTAACCAAGAAACTCAAACCCAAATCTTAAGATATTCCTTAATCAGTCCCATAGTGGGGAAATTCTAAATTTTTCATTTTTAATTACATTTTTTAATTCATTTTTAATTTGTCCCTGTATTTCTAAGCTCCTTTTAAAGATTTTCTAAAATTGATTGTCCTCATCGGTTAAATAATATATAATAATATGTTGTGTTTCAACAATGGGATTCTTAGTGGAGTGCTAAACCCAAAATCCAGTGAGCTTATTCCAAAAAATTTAAAAGTTAGCACATCTCAAGTCTTCAAGTCAAAGAGGACAAAATACTCGCATTTGGCAGTTTTCAGGCAAACGCTCTGATGAAGGCTTTGTGCCGAAACGTGTAAGCGTTTGTTTATTGTGATGTGAGCCAAATAAATAAGTGAAATGTGAGTATTTTGTCCTCCGTGACTTGAAGACTTGAGATGTGCTACCTTTTCAATTTATTGGAATAATATCTATCTGTTATAGGGATTTATGATTAAACTTTAAAGTTTTATAAAGTATATTCTTCAATACTCGCAGTCCCCTTGTGCCAGTGCCCCTGTAGCACTCCTCCAGGATGCTATGCTTTTAACCCGAACCTAACCAGCTGCAACCCTAACCCTATCTGTAAAATTATCAAATTAAAAAATAAATGAATTTACACACACTACAAAATACATTTAAATTCAATGATATCTTGGCCAAGTCCATGGAACTATGTCGGTCTTAGACCCAGACTGAACCAGTTCATTCACATTGTGTCCCGACTGAGATATTCCTGTTCTATATATGAAAATGAAGACTGAGGAGCAGAGGATTTTGTGTAGTGCCCTCTTCCACTAGAATGACCCTCTTGCCCAAATCAGAACAGGAGGTACGTTCTAAGGATTAAAATTCAGATTTGAGACAAATTTATTCAGCAACCACCTTATCTCTCTGACCTGGGTTGGCCTCTTTCAGCAACCAGTGGAACCAGATTCCTCTTGTGACTGGGTGATGAGAGGTGAAGCAATAATCACATGAGAAATCTCCCAGTCACAGAAACAGATAACAAAAGTGAAGGCACCAAAGAAGCCTAGCCAAAGTGGCTTAAAATATTCATTTGAGTCTCGGCAGCTGCAGCCAAGTTAGTGGTGATTTGATGAGAGTACATTATCATTAGCATTTTACTGAAGATCATTGCCTTTGGCATCGCAGTTGTTTGTTAACAGAGACAGAAAAAAAACATAAAAATGCACTTTTAATTACTCAAGAGGTCACTCAGATTACAGATGGTTGGTTCACAGTCAGTGGAAATGTGAGCAGAAGACAGACTACAAGTATTTCATGCCATTTCACCCCTTCCCTACGATCATTACCGATATTAGATTATCTAGTAATGTGACGCCTTTACAGGTCCAGCCTGAAACCTCCCGATCTGCTCCTCAAGGCTGCTCCGATAACATCATACAACATATTTACAATTTGAAATCTGGATTAGTACGTCAGTACTTTCCAAGCAAGACTACAACCATTCAAGAGAGAGACGTCCCAGAGCAGCTGCCTGTGCTGCCAAGCAATGCTGCACATTCTAGCCATTGAGGAGTTGCTTTGCTGCCTCAGACACAATGATCTTAATAATATCCTGCAGTCTGTGATGCACCGTTATTTTCTAATCTAGTGTGTGTATGTTTGACACTAGCGAGAGGAAAATCTGTGTTTTTGTTCATATCTTTGTGATAAAATGATGTAGAGATTTTGTTAATGTTGCTGGAGTCTGTAGACACACAAGATCAGATGTAACTCATAGCAACCAGGATGCAGAGAAGATCAACACGCCCGTCATCTACCTCCCTGTGCATCATTGGTGCGTTTTTCCATGAGATTATTATGTAAAAAATATTTGATTTGAAGAAAAGGCTTTTCTTCCCATATTTCATTTGCACACATGACCATGAAGCTTAGTGTGTATATGAAGTTATTATTACAATTATTTTATCTCAGTCCTTCTAACATGGTGAAAGCAGAGGGACAAAACTCGAGAGCCTCTTCCTACAGAAAGCTGACATTGTGCTGTAATTTCTGGATATAAAACAGTTGGATATTATGTTGTAAGCAAGTACAATTAAATTGAATTTTAAGTAGATATGTAAAAAGCGACCCTGGAAGGTTAAACCTTTTGATCTGATCCTGACTTTATGATAATAAATTACCATTAAAACAAGGCATGGTGGTGCAGTGAGTAGTGCTGTTACCTCACAGCAAGAAGGTCATGGGTTCAAATCCAGCTGAGGATTTTTTGAAACTGTCCCCATGAAAAATGGGTCCAGAGAAACGCGATGCATCGCTGCCTCTAGCAAGATAATTGTGCTATTATCGAATCTGGTAGTGTGACCATTTGTGATTACTGCCAATGGATTTCTCCTTGTGTGTGTAATATAACCTGATTACCATCCATCTGGGTTCTAACCACCTTGTGATGTCATTTCTTAACTCCCCCTCTTCATCCTTTCTCTTCATCTTCATCTACAGTGACCTTGAACTGAGCAGGCAGAATGATTTGAGGAAATCAAATCCTGATCAATATTGTGGTTTAATTGAAGGATATTGAGGTTATTTTAAATGAATTAAACTGCACTGTAGCTGCTTAAGATAACGTTCATGTCATACTTACAGACTATTTAACTCTGAATTCTGGAGGCTCTGATTAAGTCGATGAGCTGGAACGATGATGACTTTTAGATTCTGACAGGCTTGTTCACAAGCTGTCTGCCATTCACACTGGACAGCTGCCAGACTACCTGCTGCTACCTGTCTGAGACAAACAGGAAGTGATCCTCTTCCAGAGCAGGAATCACCACTGCACACAGCTAAGTGTCCATTTTTCAAACACTTAAAGCTGCACAGCAGTGTCTCAAAGACAAATGAATAGATTTTAATGAGCCTTAGCATTATTATTATTTCAAATCATTCATTGAACTGTTATAAATTAAATTGTAAATATATAATGGCAGCTACATAAATGTTTTTTTTATTCTAATGGCCCCTGTGGATAAATCTGGTGTGGGAAATAATATAATAAATAAAACAAATATAAGCATTTGTTTTGGAAAGGAGTGAAAGTTTGTGTCTTTTTTAATACTTTTTTTTCAAACACAGCTCTTTGCAGGACTCATAGTTGTGAGGTAATGTATCAATTTGTGGCTTTATAAGATTAAGTGTCTCCCACAAGTCCAGATTAACGTTTTATCAATTCCATGTAAAGGAGATGTGACGCTGTGATAAATGCTGGAGGTGGTCACACACATTACTGACTGTTATTGTTGTTGTTCTCTGTCTCACCATCCACACCTTCTGACTTGTAAACACTAAGAGAAAAACCACTAATCTGCACAAAAATGATTTTTCTGTTTCCCTAAATCGTGAATAAAGACGTGTGAACCATAATTTGTCTTTGATATTTAATATGAACAGGATGGTATGACATTTAATAAAATGTGTGTTTCCACTGGTGCTCAGTATATAACCCACCTCTAGCTAACACCTTAACGGTTGTTTCTTTCCTGTTGAAATGGCCGTGGTTCATCCAACACACCATTAAAATCAGATCTGTGTCCGGATACATTATCCAGACGATAAAAGATTGGATCTTGCCTTTGTATGAAACACTGAGTCTCCTTACTGAGATCAGATCTGTGTCCTCTAGAGCACAACCTACGCATGAGTAATTTGAAGTCTTTAAAAAAAAAAATCTGATCTGATCATATTCCTGTCATGATGCTTTGCATAAAGATTCGTTTTTCCTTCTCTGATAAGGTTGATCACATTTTAATACCAGGTTTAAATGGTTTCCAAGTGCTCTGATATACACAATTAGCTCCATTTGTCTTTATTGTGCTTCCTTTTTTTGAAAGAAATTCTCATTTTTATATAGCCTGTATATTCATACCCACAGTGAAAGACCCTTTCCGTTCCCTGTGCAGGGTTAAAGGCGGGTAAAAATAACGTTTACACTGTATTGTACATTATGGCCTTAAATGTCGTAGCTTCTGAAGGACAATCAACAAACACACACAACAAATGTCACCATTGTAGTGTCACCATTCCTGCAAATTCACCAGCTTTTGTTTCATGACTCCATCTAGTTCCATTACAGCATGTGTCCTGCTGTGGAAGTCATCTGAAGGTCTTCTTTAAATCTCTCTACTTCATTACCTGGAGCGTCCATGTGACGCCGAGCCCAATAGATCATTATTATCCCTCACAGTTTGCTTCACAGCATTTAGCAGCCGCTGCGTTCCAGTGGCTGCCTCTTCTATTACTCCACTCCTGTTCAGTACAGCAGGAGTGACTTAAGCCAGAGACATGTACTGGGTTGATAGAGACATGTTGGCTTTTGTTGCTCATTCCTTAGACAATTGATCTCCAGATCTGAGATATTAAAATGTTCCTTCTTTATCTGGTTATGTTTAACATCTTCAGTCCAGACTGTATGTAGAGTCTTTATACATACAAAGATGGCCACGGACAATTAAACTGTACGTTTTATATAAGATTAATTTTAAGGAAAACAAGAGACAATAAAGGAGAGACAGAGAGTTGAGAGTTTTCACTTGTCAGATTGTAGTGTGGTAAGAATAAAGGGGCATTAGATCGAGACAATATCTTAAATAGTTTGTGAGGCAGATAATTGTTTGTTTTGCCTTTACTCATATCTCCATATTAGAGATGATAATTAAAGCTGTATGCTGGGAATATGGTGATGTCATAGAACTGGATTGGAAAATGGGGGGGGGGGCCTCTGGCTGCAGGCAAAAAGGAGAAAGGTTTAACATTCACTTGTTGTTCATAGGTTTCCAACACAAAGTTCCAGTATATGCTGATGATACTGTGATATTTTGTGCTGCATCCACAACAGGCACATGCATAATGTCTCCTGTGGCTCTCGAGGAACAAAACTAAAGCTGTAGTCTGGGGAAAAAAAAAACTAAGAGCAGAAAAGTTTAATGAAAGCATTTGCAAATGATTATTGATTCATCTTCAACAGGCTAAACAAATTAAAGCTCACAAAGAGCAACGATTGGGTTCCCAAGGCTTCAAGTCTTCCTGTAGGCTGAAAAGGGTGAATGTTAAACCCAAATGATGCTGGAATACAGAAGTGGTGATCATAGAAATGATGACTTTGATAACTTCCTCCTGACCATAAGTACGTAACATCTTACATTCTTTATACATTTTATTTATTGATCATGCATTTTACTAGTAAGGTTTAGCATGAAACATTTTCATGTCATGGTGCTCTGAGTGCTTTGCTTTTGTTTTATACCCCAGTAAAAAATTAATTTGGTTTGTAAAATAAGATAATCCTAAATTAGACCCACTAAACAATAAACTAAACTAAACAAGCAATGGAAACAAGAGGAAAAGGAAAATATAAAAAATATGAACAACTTAAACTGGAGGAAAATATTTACACAGTTGTGCAAAGGGAATAGTGATATTACAGCTTAATGTTAATACACCTGTTTCAAATGTTGGTATTACCCATTAGAATGAAATTTCACCTGAATGACATTTTCCATAGAATGAATTGAAGTTTTATTTAAATTGCACAGTAGGTGTATATCAAAGTGCAGTTATTGGGATTGGAAATTAACATTTTGAGGGGAAAAGTCAGAAAAACCTTTAAAAGGACATGACTTACCAGATTGAATATATTTCATTTCTCACTATAGTTTATGCTGCTGTTTCTGGCTCAGTATTACTGCCCAAAAGTCTGCTCTTTGTATTAATGTAAGCAGTAGCTAGCTGGTTACTCTAAACTATGATTCAGTGGGAGTTAACAATCTTATCTTCTGTGTGCTTTGTCATGTTTAAGTCCGTGCCATGTCACATGTTTCTTTGCCATCCAACTGTGTCCAGAGGCATTATGCTCTGCACCCATTGGATTAATAGTGAAAGCATTAAAAATGTCTGTATGTGACTGGCTGTAGCTGCAGCCTGAGAAGTCATTGGCACACATCATGCAAACATACAACATCTGCCATGTGTGCTTGTATATCATGCTGTGATATTACACTGGAGAGTGATGTTTAGTATAATTATGGACATGACTGTGATGGAGCTCCATACAAAGCCCTGAGGTGGATCCGCTGCACGCCTCTCTTTTCCTGAATGCAGTCCATTACTTTAAGAACCCATTAATATACACAGAAACAGGTTAGAATGGAAAATGCCAAGAGGTAAAGACAATAAGACATTACAACATTACAGAGGAGGAGTACCATTTGCATCATACTTCTTTATTGCGCTACATCAAGTGAGCATTCATCAGTCATGCAAAAGCAGCCTTCAAGCAAAATAGGAAATGAAAAAAGGGACATTACTACTGAGTTTCACGAGGTCGTAAACAATGTGGAAGGAGAGATGAGGACTGAGGAGGAGGGAAGGGGAAGCAAGGTCACCTTCCTAATGTGTGCTGATGTTTGTAGGCAGAAGTAAAATAAGAAAAATAAGAAAATAAGACACCACTCTGTTAGACTACTTATTGTCTTCTGTGACAACAATTCCAGGTTTCTTTTTCTTACTGAAAATGAATTATACTCATAATAAAACACTGTGTATGCACAGAGACTGATACTGTATGCATTAGATGTGTCAGGAAATATCCATACGCTTCACAATATTAATGCTTGTGATTCTGTAAAAAATGCGGCTTCATCATTTAAATCGTTTTATTTTCTATTTTATCTATTTTTGGCCAGTATAAGCAGATGTGAATGTCTTATCTCAGATTGTGCACTAGTAGTGCTATGATGTTGGATTTTACAGAAATTGTGATTAATACAAATACAGATAACATCCACTTAGTACTGCAGTATATCACAATATATTGAATTGTAAGTATCATGATATGTATAACACCGGACTACTGCTAGGATGCATAGACATAGTTTTCATTTAAAAGAAGAGTGGAAATGGTAAATAAGTATAATTTTAACCAATGGCATTGGTGAGATCCTCCGGCAGATCCACCATATCCATTATGATATAAGAACTGTCAACAATTAATTCATTAATCACAAGATGTGGCAAGAAACATGGCTGGAATCAGTTTGTTAGGGGCCCTAGGGCAGATCTTTGTTGATGGGCTCCTATTGGCCCCCACTGTTTGAGTTAACACAACTGACAGAAAATGAACCATCAAAAACTTTGATATTTGTTATATTATCAGATATCACCTGGTTCATTAAACAATTATCTTTACTTCAATCATTTGTCTCTCCTAATTGAAATAGCTGTTTTAGCTCATTGGCTTCTGGGTAACACCCAAGAATACAGCCCACAGTGTTCAGGTATGTTCTTTTCTCCACAGAGTTTCCTAAAAATCAATCCCATAGTTTTGTGTAATCCTTCTGACAAGCAAACCAACCAACCAACAAACAAGACAGAATGGCAGTCAGTACCTAATAACTGGACCTCACACTGGCCAAAGAGAGACTCTGAGCTGTCTAAGCTGTGACAGCCAGTGATATAAGGAGGTCCCCATATGAAGTGTGAAGTATTGTCCATAGCATCTATGCTTTTTGCTCAACATCCCACAATGCAGTGCAGCTTCTTATGCCTGCATATTACCCTGTCAGTCCGAATAAAGAGACTGTGGTGTATCAGCGTTGAGGTTTCTGAGCAGCTGTAATGAATGTGTGGAGAGCTGCTGGCAGATGGTGTGTGTGTGTGTGTGTGTGTGTGTGTGTGTGTGTGTGTGTGTGTGTGTGTGTGTGTGTGTGTGTGTGTGTGTGTGTGTGTGTGTGTGTGTGTGTTGAAATCAGAGGTGGACTCTGACTTGTGTGATGGGAGGCAGAATAAGTGTGAATAAGTGTGAATACACACCTTATTCATAACTATTCCCTGCTGTAATCCTTACCTGGTAACAATTGGACTTAACAGCGATGCTCTGAAGGAAAGTCAAATAAAAGAAGACATCACATCTGTTTCTGTAGCTCAGCCTCTCCCTCCTCTCTCCTTCACATTCCAGTTCAAGTGAGCTTATGCGTCTCCCCAAATACCAATCCAGCCCATCTTTCTTCCCATTAAAGCGGCTCATCGTCCTCCATGGAGCCAAAATCACAGCTGTCTCAGGTGAATAAATATTTACCTATCGTCATGGCAACGGCAACATATTACCGCGTTAAAAATACAAAATGTGTGTGTGGGTCACCTGTTTTAAACATGCAGATTTCCAAGATGTGGCTCAGATCAACACACAGCAAAAGGGACTTCATAACATTCACGGTGGTTAGAAAAGATCAGATCTGTGTCACATGTGAGGCCACTTTATGATTGTGTCCTGAGCCAGACAGAATGAAAACATGTCACAGGTTGATACGAAAGTGACTACACAGCCTATTGCTATTACAGCTAATGGCATCAGACAAGCAAGCTAAATGCTAAATCTGCATGGAGGAGAAGAGCTGCTGATAGAGGGGATAAAGGAGATGCTGCTAACAACAATGAGAGGGTGAAAGTGAAGAGTGTGTGTGTGTGTGTGTGTATGTGTGTGTATGTGTGTGTGTGTGTGTGTGTGTGTGTGTGTGTGTGTGTGTGTGTGTGTGTAGCTGAAGCCCATTTCATTCACCTATCTGTCACCGCCTTGATTATCCAGATGTGCACACCATGACAGTGAAGAGAGGAATACCTCAGTAGACGCCACATGAAATTGGGGGCCAATTAGGGCGGCCAGTTACCATGCCAACAGGAGGCGGGCCCTTTCTATAAAAAGCCAGCAGTGTGTTACTTTACATAATTCCAGTCACTTTGGATTTTCCACTCTGCTCCTCGAGACTAAGGGAGCTACATTACTGGAGCAGGTTGAAGGAGGCACATCCAATCGCTGTGCTGCAGTGCCAGCGGCTCCACGCCATCGGTTCAGGCTTGCAGCTCGACATGCATGCAGGCACGTCATCTCCAGATGCAGAGTAATTTATATCTTGATGTTTGTGGTGGGTGACAGCTGACAAACCTAACAATGTCTGACCTGCTGTGGAACTGCAGATCATAAACATATCTGGACATGTTCTCTTATTTGTCAAGCACAGGTTTTATCCACACTCTGCGTCTCCAGACCACGCCACCATTTCATTAGCCAGATAACTGCTAACTGCTTCTAGCTGCTTTTTAAGTCTTCCGGTTGTGGGCCGCACACATAATATGTCCAAACGTCACACCACCGTCCCGTCTTGCAGCTTCTCCTGCTCACGCATTTACACCACTGTCCGATTCAGCATCTGTCACCTTCGTGTGATTGTTGGTTTTTTTACACGCAAATATGCTGTAATTTGTGAAAATCTGAGAAAAAGTTAAAAAAAATTTAATTAAACTTGAACATTTGTTTCTAAGGACAAAGATGGCCCCACTGCTGTGCTGATGTGGTTAGACCAAAATAATCAAGTGAAGAAACCAGTTATGAGATGTACACCTTTAGAGATGCACCTGCCTAAAACATTACTGTGTGAAGTATTCTTTATTCGTTACTGAGACAGAAGGTTATCACAAGTCATCCTGAACTGGACATGACTGTCTCTGTATATGAATGAATATATCAAACTTCATGGCAGTACATCTAATAGGAGTCATAGAGAATAGAAGTATTTAACAAAACCAAGAATGACAAGGCCAAATACATCAATCCTGGATGTGTTGGACATATTTCTCTCTTGACTGCCCAATATTGCCATCACTAATATCAGCTGCAAATGACCTTTTCTTTAAACTACAATTCAGACATAATCTCACAATACAGTGAGAATGACAGCGTTCAATTTAAGTCATTAAACCATCATTAGTGTGTTACTTTAACAGATTAAATATCTAACTCTTCAGATCTCACTGGGATTGGACAGGTCACACCTTAAAACAGTATTAAACAAGATTAAATTCACTATGTAAGCACACTTAAAACACAATGTAAATGAATACAGATGTCTTCTATGACTTTAATCTAAATGAAGAGTCAGACAGGAGAACCCCCAGACACACTGTTTACGTCTCTCTTATACAATCACTACATTCTGCTAACAGCTGTTCACCTTTCAGCACAGTCCTTCTGTCACATGACCTCACAACCTGTTTGTTCCAATTAACTATTTAAGATGAAATGCTGTCATTTATTTCATAGCTTCATGGCTGTGCGGTTTGAAGTACATGACCTTTGAATTCAAAAGGAAACAGAGGATAAAGGTGATTCATTTGTCCTAGCAGAATACGTTTGTGGTCTCCTTCATGCTACACGTATAGAACATATACAAAGGTAATCACATGTAGAATAGAACACTAATAAATAACACAGAGTTGTATATTTACATGTGAACCTATAGGAAATTGTTCTGTGTATATTTAAAATTTGCATCTGGATCAATGAGTGAATATATGAATCAGATGAATACATGCTTGAAATGACAATGTTTATATCATATAAAAGCCTGTTAATCACAGTTTTACATTCATCCTTGTCATCATGTTGTCATGATTGTTTCTTTAGAGTAAAAAAATCTCTGCATTTATTTATTTTTTTGATCAGAAATGGTAAATATCACGTGTTTGATGCAGAACAGCTACGAACACTTTCTCACTTGCAAACTTTTCCTTCTTGCCGAAGGATATGTTTTGGTGCTAATTTATGCATTATGAATATGTTGATATGAGACGCACTGCTATGTATTTTAAGGGGAGGAAATATGTGGCGCATGCAGCACAAAACCACAGACAGAAGATTTTTAAATCACTCACTTGTCATTAAAGAAGTACATTTCACTGATCGCGGTCAGAGATTATTTTGCACAACAGTCACAGACATGAATGTGTTTCATGCCAAACTGGAAATGCAGATGATTTTGTTCCATATTATTCTTGCAGTGCATTGAATGGTGAAGGATCTTGTTTTTGTAAAGCAGCCTCGATTATGGAAATATGCAAATAGAATCACAGTAAACGGATTG
The DNA here is from genome assembly GCA_037577475.1 of Chaunax sp. Z400. Lineage (NCBI taxonomy): Eukaryota > Metazoa > Chordata > Actinopteri > Lophiiformes > Chaunacidae > Chaunax > Chaunax sp. Z400. Next base: position 4,933,337 of record CM075204.1, read on the forward strand.
GTTGTGAGTCTGTGATGTTGTACCAGTGTGATTTCACTCCAACTGAGCAGTAACGCCTCATTTCTGTCCAAACATAGTGTTTTCTCCTTTGGCTTCTGACATTCATGGACTGATGGTTGTCAGGCTGCTTATGGACAAACACATTACTATGTGTTACAAAGAATGACCACTATAGTTCTTATGCCATCAGGCAGCTCTTTGTTTCACCTCTGTGTTACAGTACAGTTTAAAGGGGCACTCTGGACTTACATAATGTCTGCTTTGTCGAGTCGGAGAACAAAAAATTATTCTCTCAGATTATGTGTGAGACATTTTTAAAGAAAAACCTATGGCAAAAAGTCAGACACATTATGGGTGTTGGACTCCGCCGATGTTACCTCCATCTCTGATCTAATCCTCCGTCTCCATTGTCTCATAAATGACCACATTTTTCTACAGCATGATCTCAAGCTAAGAAAACTGTTTGGTTTCAATTTTCCAAATGTAATTAAAAATGCCCTCCTGATTATAATATTGATATGTTATTATCTGTGTGGACAGAGTGACAGATCAGCTGATATTTTGAAGTAGTGCTCTCTTCCAGCCTCTATCTTGTGCTGTAAAGTAAAACAGTCCTTCTCTCTTCTGATGGGCTTTCAGTCGTTTTCCTGGGGAGGAAACGAAAACAATCACAGGTACTTGTGAGACTGTAGAGGAGACGCTCTGACTGACAGCTAAATCTGGCTTCCTTCTACACTGATGTGCTTCCTCTACTGACTATTTTTAGTACAGCACAGGGATTCACTCATTGACAAGAATAATACTTCTTATTTAATCTAATTGACTTAATTTAGAGGCCTGCGTTTCTCCAGTATATCACAAGCCTCCACAGCTGCCAAACTGCAGCTGCACTGAAGCTGGAAGAGTTTCTCCACACCACAGACATGGATCTTATTAATCTCACACTGGTGTCAGCCTGCTGGCAATGATTTAATGAGCCAATTAATGTTTAAAAGAGGAGTGGCACAGATTAGGAGCAATTCATATGAGAAATGAACCCTTAATCGTGTTGAACGTGAAGACGTACAGTACTCTGTGCTGTTCTGTCTCACTTCAGAGGGAGCTGCTATGTTGGATGAAGACCACTGGACTGTAAAGACAGTCACATCTGCAGAGGTGATGCATTTTGACAGTCTGTCAGCACGTGAAAAAATATTAATTGAGGTTCCTATAATCAATGGTCAAATTTTTGAACTAAATGTGGAAATATTGGAACAGGATAATGTTTTGAGAGGAAAAAAAGACATGAATTGATCTGATGCAGAAAAAGGATCAAGGTTCAGCTTTAAATACAGGATTACACAATGAAAAAGAGAAACTTTATGAACAGGTCAAATATTTTAAATATCACATATTCTGGCAGAAAACAAATTAAATACATTTTTGGTTGATTGTTTTACTCATTCATTCAGTATTAATATTTTGTGGCACATACATTCATGTTAATAGAAAACTTCATTTTCTTATTTCATTAATATGTTAATAATATTATAATGTATGTCTGTATGTATGTATGTATGTTATTTATTAGATGTATATTACCTTCAGTGTGGCAGAGCTTTTTGTTTTGGAGAATCACCTTAATTAAATACATCTGTTTAGAAATGTTTAATATACTGTATGTAGTTTAAACAAGGCTAAATGAGTTTTTACATGGATTTTCCAGATATGATATATTATAAATAAAATCAAAGTGATAGTTTTACTAGATGCTTTCAGCCACATCTCAACGCCTTCATCAGTGAATCCAAACTGAATTTACTAATAAGCAGTGATGGTAAGTTCTTTTCTAAATGTAATGTACTCCATATTACTAGTTATTGTCATTTTAAAGCAGTAAGTTATTTTATTATATAACTTTCTGTGTAGAGTACTGCATGATTGAGTAAATCATTGTGTTATATACCATACCAGTAGTATGTATCATAGCAGGTAATCACAGCACAGAGGTTTAATTAACGCTCTCAGTCAGAAACACAGCCTCTGATTGGTCCACTTAAGGCTTGCTGGGCTACAAATCATGCCTCCAACAGAAATTACTGTTTTTGACTCAGATAAATGGATAAATAATCACAACAGACAGATTTTTAATACGGATTTATTTAACATCCTTCTGAAAAAAGCCACTGCAGTTTGAGGCTGTATTTGAAAGCTCCAGAATGATGCGGGCCCTCGTTGGGCCTTTACACACAAACATAATGCATTAGTGCCACCATGTAGACTCCTCTCTGCACAGAACAGCAGCAACATAACCAGTGTGTGATTTTAAATAGCATGCTGGTGTTCTGCAGGCCACAGATGTGTGACGTATAACACAGTGATGTCAGCATGTTGAGTGGAGTTTTACATATGCACTGAGCAGCATTTTAAACTATTTAATAACGGCAAAATCATTTATCGTCCATTTTCTATGGCGGTTCACCTCGCCTCTGCTCGGACAGTAAGGAGCTCATGGATCTTGCATTTTTTTCCCAAGTTAAAGACATTTTCAGTCGATTTTCTTCTTCTTTGAGTTAGCAGCTAACTAGCTGCTTTTGATGAAAAATCTCAATCATGGGTGGGTCAAACACATAAAATAACTTGAAGACATCTCACGTCTGTCCTGTCCTATGCATCACCTCCTCTATCCATTTATATCCGTGTTGTGTGTTGCGTTCCCTGAGCAGGTTCTATCCCATAATGGAAGACGATCGGCTGAAAAGTACCAGATACCAAGGCGAGTCGTGTTGAGTAGAGTTGCACAGTGGAAATGTGGCTTATGGTAATGTTATGGTGTATAAAAGTCCTGTTAGTAATGTGTTATCTGACTAGTGTATTACTGTAACGCATTCTTTTCATCACACGTCACCCCTAACACTGGTGATCAAAGTCGTTAAACTCCATTTAAATCAATTTGCCCAATGTCAGTAATTAACTTTCACACTGGAATCATTACAGCCTTACCTGATGTGTCAACATGGAGAGATATTTTTAGCGATTACAGAAGTTAGTGGCTTGGATAATCTACATTGGCAACAGAAACTCTAAACCTATTACAGACTCAGAACCAATCACTTGGTAAGGTCTTGTCATTAATTTCTCCCACGTATCCACAGTTTGAAATGAAGATACGGCCACAAAGTCGTCTCGTGATTCTGTCCCTACTAAAGGGCGTTCATATTTGCATAATCCTCTCATACACAAGAGGTCAGGCTTTAACTGCTGCATTCTTTTGGCTGCCAACAATTGTCAAGATGACGTAGGACGTCTCAGTGCCTTTCTGATGACTTACAACTCATTGTCATTGAATGATGACACACACCTTCAAGGTGTACACTCAATTAGTCTAATGGAATCTACATGGTCCATCTGAAATGAGTCAACATGCATCTCCTCAGACTACTGACCAATCACAGCATTAAGAATGCTGCACATGATTTCCCTTCTATTATCTTTTGTCCTCTCAGCCTCCGTCTAGATCAGTCTGAGGAGAGTCAGCACAGAGAACATTTCTCTTTGTCCGACTCTCGAAAGATGCCCTTAATTTAATGATCACTTTATTTCTTTATGTGACTATCAGACCCTCTAAGCCGACAGGACGGTCAGAATGACCCAGATGTGAGTTTCGGCGCTGTTACTTCCTCCACTGCCGTCACAGAGGCAGAACAATCAGATACCCGTTACGTCTTCATTGTGTTCACACAGAACATCGGGGTAGAATAAAGGCCTAAAAGTGGCACCTTGAAAACGCTGTGTGAATGGAACTATAGAGACAGTCCAACTGTTCTAATTGTACAACATCAGATAGCAGACTAAGTTAAAAACTAGCTGGTGAAATTAGCATCAACATTTAGCTGCCAAAGACCTAGATATTTTTTGCAGGAGTGGAGACCAAAACAGAGCTTAAAGAACAATGCATCATGGTCTTATATTGATCAGAAGAAAGAAACATGACTTCAAATGATCAATACATTGATAGTTTGTCAGTGTTTCATGTAGCACACCCCCCCCCCCCCCCCCACACACACACACACACACACACACACACAGGCCCAATAATGTAAATTACTAATAACTCTGCTTCATGAAATGAAAATTTAAAATTTCCAAGTGTACAAAATTTTTTGAATTCTGATCTGTTTCCTTGTTAGTTTGATAATTACAGCTAAAGGAACAAGTGGCCTTATGGTAGTCAACAATAAGACCACTTGTTGAGCTGGGTTATGTGGGCTTATTTTATTTATATTACAAGGATGGCTTTTTCTCTTTGCCTCATGTCTTTGTGCTAAACTTTCTCTGCTATTCCTGCAGCCTGATGATCAGACTGAAATGTGATTCTACTTCATCATTTCAGTCTGACATTGTCTTTATGTGAGCAAGGAAAGATGTTTGGAGGCTTTTCTGCGATCCATATCAGTGGAAGAAATATGCTGACTTAACAGTTACTGATCATCTTTTCCATCCGTTCACGTTTTTAGAACGATTTTCTGTCACCATTTTCTTTCTCTGACACAGGGAGAAAAGATCTCCATTCTTGAGACATGGTGGTTCAGTTGTCTGGAACCAGGCTGGACTAAAGAATGCTCAGAAATAAAATTCATATTATCCTTCTCCTTGGCTGTGGGTTTAAGCAAACTTTGCACATTAGAAGCAGCAATATTTGTATTACTCTTTTCTTCTCTGACCTACTGTATAGGTAGGATGTACGTTTGCTAAAGAATATATTGGTCTGTTTGCAGGATCACACAAAGACTACAGCATAGAGTTTGATGAAAGGGTTGGGCATATGACAGGGAAGAACTCCTTAAACTTTGGAGTGGATCCGCATGAAAGGGCGGAGTCAGGATTTTTTTCCCTAATTTTTTTAACATTGCAAGACGACAGGGGCTTTTAGGACCGTTTTTGTCTATTACACATGACGGACTACATGAAACTGAGCAGAGGGGTGGGGCATGTGCCAGGGAAGAAATCATCCAATCCTGGAGTGGATCAGGATGACAGGACAGATCATGTGACATAGTGAGATAAGACTTTTTTTTCAGCATTTTAATCAGTTATGCACAAACTACATGATGGATGAAGAGTGGAACATGTGCCAAAAATGGAACTGTTGAATTCTGGAGAAGATCCAAATAAAGACGTGGATCCATGATCCGTCCGACTTCTTTCCTCGCTCTCTAACTCTCTCCTGAAACTTATAGAATCACCTTAAATATACAGATTAGTCTGGGTTTGAACATTGTTTAACGTTTGAGATGATACACAACTCAACGAAATATACAATGAAGTAGTTGTTTTTAGACAATTTAATGTAGAAATGTTACATGTTACATCTTTAAACTTACATATTATAACGTGTAAAAAACAAAAGTAATTCAGAATATTTTTTTAATTTTTTAATCAAGTCATCAAAGCTGCTTTTGTCACTAATTGAAGAAAAAAAAATAGTTGAAGGTCCAAAAATCTTTTATGTGTTATAGTGTGTGTTGTTCTTGCAGCATGTTGACAAATAAGAAACAATAAAAATATTCAAAACCTAATCAGTCAGCATGAATTCCTTTTTAAATTTAAATTTAAATGTATAGCTCTGTGATCACAGTGAGTGGTCTTCAGATAACTGTGAGAACATCAGTAACACATGCATTCATGCACACCCCCCACCACCTCAACACACACATTATACAGTAAGACAAAGGAAGCAGGCGGATATTATCAACATGTGACAGAATGGCTGATGTGCAGCAGGTGTATAATTAGTATAATTCAATGTGCAACAACTTTACTACTAAGGTAACTATTTGAACCAGCAGCCCTCTGACATCATAATATTATGTCATATTCATCATTTCAGTATAATTCATCTTTTTTTAAACCCACTCAGACTTTATTAGGTTTTATATTCTGACCTCCGTCAAAGAGGTTATGTCATCACTAAAGTCTGTTTGTTGGTTTGACTTTTAGCAGGATTTCGCCAAAACTGATGAAGAGATTTTCAGGAAACTGAAGGCGCTTCCACACCTGAAGGTCTGAACCAAGGTTCGGGTTTTTGTTACGTTGTTTACATTTGATCCAGTTAGTTTTAGTTTCACAGTGACTTTCCAAGTGCACTAAAGAACCTGACAAACCTACATCCTGTACATCATCATCTACGGGGCTACATCTCACTATATTGATGAGTGATTGTCCAGAATGCTGTCCAGGTCATCATAAAAAGGAAAATTGTCCTTCCCCCATCCTCTCGTATCCTCTCTCTCTCTGTCTCTCTCTCTCTCTCTCTCTCTCTCTCTCTCTCTCTCTCTCATCCTTACAGGAAATAAGTTGACAGTTTTATGGTTTTATGTGTTTTTTTCCGTTTGACTTTACATTTCCTCATCAGATCATATCACTATTAAATACCTCATCTCTTCCTCTCCATGTGTGTTACTGCAGCTCATTTGTAACTTCCTCTATTTGTTTTTCTTCTTCTTTTGTTTATTGGTGATAGTAGCCTGCTGTAACTTCCTGTAATTGGTCTAAAAGTCTGAACCATCGCGCCCCATGCACAAAGGGTTGGATTCCCACTCACGGCCCTTTGCTGCATGTCTATCCCCTCACTCTCACTCCCAATTTTCTGTCACACCTTCACCTGTCCTATCTAAATAAAGGCAAAAGCAGCTTTTACACCGCCTGTTCAAGGTGAGACTGTTGCACCTTTATTGTGCCTCACCGTTCAAATGTTCCAAAGGTGTAATGGGAGGTCATTGCTGTTCTGCCTCTGATCAGAGCTGGCAGCAGATACGCAAACCTTCAAGCCACCTGCTCAGGAGCAATAACACAATCACTCACACACAAAATGAACAGCCAGAGGGAGTGATTGCCTTAAATTTTCCCCCGTTGGAAAAAATAATGATTAAATGAAAGCCTCGTTTAAATGTTTTTAAGTCTGAAAAGTAGCCAGTAAGTAGCGCCATCAGAAATCACATGTCTAGCTTTGGCATCCACTGAGCTACACCTACCAGACACCACCCACTCATATTTCAGGCATTTCTTCTCCTATGAAATCCTAACCAAGGACGTTCCACCTCACAGCCACGATGTGTCTGAATAATAAGGGCAAGCTTTTGTCTGGAGTTACGTCACACATGCTTGACGCTTTGTAAGGAAGTATAGTCATAAATAGTGCTGGCATAGTTGGCTGCTTAACAGCGACTGAAGTAGGGCGCCCACGTCAAACCACGAGGAACGTCACTGAAAAGAGAAAAGATGCCATTTATAGTTCATCGCTGAAAAGAGCGCTGACACTGGAGCTACATTCAAACAGTGTTTTTCACTTCACCTTGGTATGGAAGCATAAAACTCATTTAGATTTCTTTGGTTCCTCCTCAACATGAAGACTCACTCACTGCTTCGTTAACATAAAGCCCATTCCCCTCACGTGGCCAACTGCAGCAAAATGTACATCAAACCCATTGGATTCTTCTTATCTATAATTCATTTTGCTTGGTGGAGGCGTCTTCATGTTACAGCTAAGATATAAAAGGACAAGAAAAATAGAGATGAAGACTGTCTTCAGCTAGAAGCTGCAGCAACACAGAAGAAACACTCATTATCATAACTGTCCAAAATACAACTCAGCGATTCATCAAACTCTTCATTTATCACTTTTTTTTACGCTTAAGTTAAATTCATCACCTAACAGGCAGCAAACATTAATACTTACACCTGTGTTATTTGATTTTAGCCACTAGGTGGCAACACAACAGGCTGCAAACACAACACTGACATTTTATATATGACCTCACCTTATAAAGTTAATATGGTTAAGTTGTCAACATGTTATAATGTTAGCAGTTACTCCAGCCGACACAGAGCCACATTAATATTCTTTTGGAGTTCTCTTGTTATGTCCAATAATTATTAGGGAAAGGTTGCACCATCCAGTTATGTGTGAGAAAATGTTAATTAACAAAACATGTTGGTACAGAACTTATCAGTAAATATTGACTGAGAAAATGTTTGTTTGTTTTCCAGAGCATTTAACAGAAAATACAATCTTTTCCTTAAAAGAAGTGTTCTGTTATTTAAACCAAACCACAGACGAGATGGTGGCCTTGTTTTCTGTGTCACTTTTGTACACCTTCCTGTGCCTCCAGTGTGCCACATAAAAGTTTTGTCCTTCTACATACAGCCTGTTCTGCTAATGAATGCTGATTGGTCAGTTAAGGATTTATGACAACCTTCCTCGAAGTTGCCCAAAGTCTGCCAAAGTTTTTGAAATGAAAATGAAGGAATATCGAAAACACCAGGAGGGCCGTAGATCTGGTTCATGTAATAGCAAAGATTATTCCACTGACTATTAATACTATAAAGTGGCTTGTGGTGCGTGATGTCACAACTATTTAAATAGAGGTATTTCATAACAATTAAAGCCACAAAAAATATATAATGGACTTATATGTATTGTCTCTACCCATTTTATCAAAAACATAATGAAAGTTGACACAAAGAAAAAAAAATTCCCCATCAACATTACATTTTGAGGCTTCAGCTTCATAGACCCCCATTCATTTTGGACGAGCTCGCATACTCCCTACACAACCTGTAAATTCTGAGAGTGGCATATCTTTATATTAGAATATCTCTGAAGTGTTTATTTCAGTAAAATAAAAGTTATCTATGAGCATAATACCAGCAGACATTATGTTTTCTAATTTCCATGAGAAAGGGTTGCTGTGAGAGTCAGCCAAAATGTGAAACTGTAATGGCGCTCAATTCACAGGTCTGTTTATCTTACCTGACCCATGCCCAACCCCTCCTCAAAGTTTTGTGGAAACACACAGTCGTTTGAACAATTGTTTAAATATTGATTATTTTAGCTTTAATATTGATATCCAAAAATATATGTGATATGTTTTGTGCAGTTGATAAATGCAGTTATATTTGTCTGTGATGCCACACAGTTTTGCCGCCTGAATTATTCTTTAATCAGTTTTGTGATCATGTCTGGAAAAGAAGAGAAATAGGCATTCCGTTACTTTTCCAAAGATCTATCATTATTCCAGCTCATGTCATCAGTGCTGTTATTTTCAGAGAGGAAGCCATCAGTTTCACTTTATTCCCCCCTTCCTTTGTTTCTGGCCACTATGATCAATTTCATGCTTGAATGGAAAGGATGGAACTTAATTTGAGCTGAATGTGTGGATTTCTTGTCAGGCTATGATCAATTTCATGCTTCATCTGACTGGATTGTCATATCATTTGGTCTGTTGCATCACTACAGTGCATAATATGAACATTAAAAATGTAGCTTTTCATTTCTCTTGCATGTACAAGGACCTAGAACACAAACAGTGACACAAAGCTGTTCTCTAATGACTTTCTGACACGTCTGTTCATGAATGAGGTACCTCCTCCTGAACCCATGCTATGCTCAATAGAACAAGGCCTTTGGTCCGACAACGTCCAAAATCAACGAACGCTTTTTACATGAAAAGTGACAGAAAAGAAAAAACATATCTTAAGAAATAAGTTCATACCCTAGCCCAGGGGTTCCCAAAGTGGGGTCATGAGACACCAATGGTGGAGTCAGGAAATGATTTCCAGAAAGAAATAAAATTAAATTAAATGTAAAATTTACATTTTAGCCATTTTAGCCTATTTCAGCCTATTTTAGCCATAATTGTTACAGAAGATCAATAGTGGTTGTGAAGCTGTTGTGTTCTTCTGTGTTGCTGTTTGGATGTGGATAAGCGTAGTCGTGCTGATGTTTGTATGCTTCAACCAACTCCAGGGATAGTCTGACATCGTTATTTAGAGAAATATGTAAAGAAAAAGTTTCAAATAACCAGCAACTGTTTGCTGATGCTGTTTGTATGCTAACATGCTAACACATATAATCTTAACTAAGGTTGACATGACAATCGGCTCAGTGCAAAGTACCACTAGACGAGATAATACTAATATTAATTATAACATTATTCTGTAGCACCTTTAAAAACAAAGTTTACAAAGTGTGACAGACAAAGCAAAGGCAGTGCAACACGACACGAAGGCAGAGGCACATCAAACAGTGGGCACTGACGCTGAGCAGACGAAAAGAGAAATCAAGGGATGGATTAAAAGATTAAACATCCATAAAAAAATAATAAAAAGACAATAAAAAGGACAACATTACATAAAAGCAAGTCTATAGAAGTGATTTAAAAGAAGTCACTGATTCTGTGAGCCTTATCTCCTCAGGGCCGGTCGCTTCGAAGCTGAGGGGCCCCAACGGTAAAGACACGGTCGCCTTTAGATTTAAGCCTCGACTTTGGAACAACCAGAAGGGCCCCACCTGAGGATCTCAGGCAGCAGGCTGGCTCGTACGGGGTCAGCATTTCTGTTATCTAACTTGGAGCCAGACCCTGGCGTGCTTTAGAAGTGATCAGTAAAATCTTAAAATAAATTCTAATACGTACAGCGAGCCAGTGGAGAGACGCCAGGATTGGGGTGATGTGGTGTTGTGTGTTAAAACCAGTAAGAAGTAAGAGATCATCGAGAACCTGTGATCTCTGCGTACCTCAGCCTTTATAACCTGAACGTTGCATCACAGACAGACAGAGCTCTGCTGAAGTGGCAGCAACAGGTGCCTCTATAGGATCTGACAGGACAGTCCCTGTGTGCACCTTTTCAAACTTGTGCATCCTCCTCAGACGGGATGCTTTGCTAATGCTTTTATCTTAGAAGCTACAGCTTAAAAATGGTTGTAAATAACTGTTTTCAAATGAATGTGGGATCTTCTGTAGACTTGGATTACGCTGCATGAGCTGTGTGTAGTCATTTTAAAACAAGAACCCTTCTTCTGCTAATATGCAACTAATGTAAAATTTAGATAAGAGTTTAATTGTGCATAAAGCACATGATTAATGTTCCTCAATACCAATAGGAGGAACGTGGGGGAGTCTATTAAAGTGACATCATCCCCAGACCTGACATTCTTTATGAACATGATCCACTGTCTCTTTTCTCCTCCCAACTGGGTCACCTTTGTTTTTGTGAAGAGATGAGTCACCCCCCTCTGATGATGTCATCCAACCACCTTCAGTGCTGTATCTGGCAAATTGCTGCAGCTGAGAGAAGAAGTGAGAGAAAGACAGGTTGAAAATCGCAGCCTCCCTCTGCTCAACTGTGGATCCGTGGCCTAATTGTGGTGGTTGCATGCTCTGTGAACATGTCTGAGATGAGCTCAAACGGGTCAGCAGGGGGACATGGATAAACGTAGCTTTTACTTCTTCTTGTGTGATCATCAGAGGAGGGGAACTTTCTGTGCAGGTTCCTCTGATTCCCTGATTTGTGACATATCAGGCAATGAGCCGTTCATCCGTGACACGACTTGATGATTGTGGGCAGATCTCAGACAGGTGTGTCTGTCAGAACAATGCAAAAACAAGAAAAACACACATCCATTTCATTTGCTGGATATCTGTCGACAACCTCTCTGAATGCTGACATCATGCAGCGCTCCCCACCCCAAATAAAAAGATACAGTACAAGTCTTTCAACCCTGGTCCTGTTTGATCCAGTAGAAATAAGAAACAGCGTGTTGTATCCAGGCAACAAGTTGGTTGCCAGGTGACAGATACAGAAGTCCTGAGACCAGAGTGCGTGCAACAATGCCACATGAATTAGACAAGGTAGAACATCAGTCACTGCCTGTAACTAACACAATGATGAACCTGTGATTGCCTTTAGTATTAATGCAAACAGCACACATCTGTCTGGCGTCATACGAGCAGTGACGCCTCTTCTTCTTCACTGGTGACAAATGCAATAAACCCCGCTTATGACCAGATGAGGTGGCAGTAAAACTCAATTGCAGGAAGCTGATCTCTGCACCTTCAGCAAACCTCAATCAGCATGCATTAATTGCAGCATGGAATCATGATGTATCCACTGACAGCTTATCAAAGAAGCCATATCCGCCAGCAAATATGAAAACAGCCATAAGTGGTGGGATTATCAAACATGTCTCTGCCACGACGTGGGGCCTTTCATGTGGCAGCCATGAGCAGAGATAATGATCATTTCCAAGGCGCTCCAGCTGATAAACCCACCGCCATCATTAAAGGCTTTCGTTCTCCCTGGAGCTGTGGGGCGACGGGTTCCTTTCATTTTGATGCAGCTGAATGAAAACAGATGCAGATGGTCTGTTTAATAAAGTAAAAACTCAGATTTGTTAGGCAAATGTTGGACAGTGTCGCCGGTGTTGGTTTGTTCATCTGTTCGCTGAGTTACACAAAAACTACCCTACAGATCTTCATGACACTTGGTAGAAGCGATGTAGCAAAGAAGATCTCATTAAATGTTGGAGATCTGGACAAAGGGGCAGATTTAGGAATTGTTTCTACTTTTTTGAACATTTCCAGATTGGCCTTTTTGATCTACTTGACAGATTACCATGAAACCAGGTGGAAGGGTGGGGCATGTGTCAAAAATGGAACCGCTGAATTCTGGACCAGGTCTGGATCTTTGATGGGGAATGTCTTGTTGGAATATGGATTAGGGTTTGATTTATTAAAGGGACTGTTGGTGGACAAATGCACTCTACTGAGTGTCCTTCTAGTGTTGACAAAGGATGATGGAAAGAGTTAAAAAAATAAATGATGATGTATTTGATGGCCACCAGTGTGCAGGTACCTCTGCATTTTATTTATATTATAACTAGTACAGTTCTGTAATAGAAACACACAACAAACTGTTATTTATTATTATTTATTATTATTTAACCATGCAGAGGACATGAGGTCACCTGATTTTCTAACATGTAGGTTAGCCTATATGACATCGTATCACATTTTGTCCCTGGAGGGGCATCTAGAGGACATGTAGTGATCACATAATGAGGTTCCACACAAATGTTGACATGTTTTGCTCTTTCTTCGTCTTTATATGACCTGCTTGCTTCACTTTTATCAACCCAGTTTTCAGAGGCAACAAGCAGCTGTTTTCAGTGAAACAAGCTGTGATAAACCCACGATATGCCGGGTGTCCAGCCCCTGATTAGACAATAAGATGATCAAGTAGCTGATGAGGAAAGAACATTTTGCAGCTTAAGTCTCAGACAATTCTCTCAGTAGTTGGTCGAGACTAAAAGGAGAGTTAAGGTCAAGAGAAACACAACAAATGAATGCTAATGTTGCTCCATGTGTTCTGAATGGGCAAATGGGCAATAGTTAGCATGTTAGCTGCAACAGTATAAGGAAACATGTTGGATCTTATTTCTTTGCCCTTAAGTGGAAAAATATTAATAAAGCTTTCAAATGTATCAGATTTATAAATTCAAAAACAGTTTTTATAGATCAATAAATTCCTAATAATTTCCAATAATTTCCTGTTTTGTTAGTAAAAACAACAGATTACCCTTACTACATACGTAACTGCCTCCCAGCAAACAGGAAACGGATCAGTATCCCATCCTAACCTGAAAGGTTTATCATTATAACATTCTATTTTTTAATGTACACAATCTTATCAAATTACTACAAGAGACGTTCATTGTTATGACAGCATACTATTTATTTTGTTAGAATGTGAAAACTTTCACATTATAACATATAATTTATTGTTTTACATCAAATGTTTCACATTATTACCTGTTGTTATAAGGAGAAATATTTCATATTATAATGTGATAACTATAATGTGATAGGCTTTACTGCCATGACATGAAACCTGTTTGGATGAGGACACATTTACATCACTTTATTTAGTCCTTATTGGGTCGTCATTCTGATCTGCAGCTCACAACCAGAGTATCTACATATCATGAGTTCACTTAGAGACCAACTCATGTTGTTATAACATAAACTGTTTCATGTTATAAGAATAAAAGTTATCAGGTTACAATGTGAAAGAATCATGTCATAGTGTGAGAGGTTTCACGTTAAAACATACGTTTATTTTTATAACATAAGTTTTTTATGTCATAATAACATGGAAATATCTTGTAAAAAGGGGAAAATATCACATAATAATAGTAATAATCATCATCATCATCACTTTCACCTCACTGACATGGCAGTAATACACTGCCCTACGTAACCTTACAGTCTCCAGCTAATTATTGGTGAGATACAGAGATGATTATTTAATTCCCACTCAATTCGAAGCTACCATAACCTTCTGTAAAGTCTTTTTGTCAGTGCACATACAAATACAATTTCATATTTATGAGAATAAAGTTAGAAGTATCAAATGAATGACGAATGATAAAACAGACTGAAAATAAAATCTTTAATCCTAAAAATCCTGCGTTGTGGTGGAAATAACATTAGTATTATATATTTTTCGGACAAAATGCAGCCTTTTGTACTTCAGACCACTGGACACGTTTCAAAACGCCCTCAAGGACAAAACATTCATCCCACATTTGTGTCCTTCAGTGGTGAAACCACAGCCACTACTGAGGTTCAAACCACCATAACCAGACCTTTGCTGCCACCCATGTGTTGTGTCTGGTACATACAGGAATAAATACAGTCAAAAGATGGAGACACGAAGCAAGATTGTGCAGATCTTCACCTGTCCTCTGGTGAAACAGATTTCCTGAACGTGGCAATATGAGTGCAGCTCTAACAGTTTATCAGTGTGACTGTAACTCCATTATGAATTCATGCATTTCATTCATATTGTTTGAGTTGTGGATGGGGATGAGAGGAGAGTCTGCTCCCGTCTACATAAGGAATGTGAACGCAGTTTAAATAAGAACAATTTGTGTTCTGTGTTAAAGTTTGATCCAACCTGATTACAAGCATTACCTGATTCTCTCGCTCCAGCTTTTGCTTTCATTTGGCCTTTTTTGCCCCAGTACAATAAAGTTGAATAGAATTTTATTTGTGGTTCTCTCTAAAAAGATTAAATCAAACAAATTTGACCTGCAGCTGAATCCATGTTCCAGTTCCTCTTGACCAGCAGAGTGTATTCATGGAGACCATTGTACTCTGGTGTTGATAATGCAGCCATTATCAGTACACTGTCTGCTGATGATGATACTGTAGCCTATTATGTTGCTCAGCATTGTAACATGAATGTGGATCATTCTCATCCAAAATAACTGCATGTGCTGCCATATATAGACCTTTAATGACCACATCTAAACATTTTTGTGCACTTCTCAGGAGAATTTATTATTAATCTTTCTTACTTGGCTCATCCCTGTCTGTGTATTTTTTCATAGTACAGTAAATTGTATCTATACTGTACATATTCTATTGCATGCTTCTTCTGGTATACAATAGTTCTTCATAAAATATGATTGTCCACTGCTTTTTGTATTGCATCCTTTTATTTCCTTTAATGGGATCATTAATTTATCTAAACACATTGAGTGATTGTGGGAGTGTCTGCCATCTAGTGGACAAACTACATACTGCATTCTGTCTGCTTTATCTGACCCTTCTATTTACACGTTGTCACTGTGAAAAACACATCAAATAGTGTGATCATCCTTTTTGTGCTCATTTGAATACAGTGCAAATATTATTTATAGTCTCATTTCATAAAGTTAAACCCTTTTTTTTGTAAATATATGTTTATCCTGAATATGATACAAACTTTTCAAACGAGAAAAGAATGGAAAATGGTGGGTGCTCCAACACACCTGATTGGATCACTTGACAGGTGAACAGGTTCATGAAAGGATCATCCTCAAAAGGCCAGGATTATACTACACGGGCTCGAGAACACTTTCTTAAACTGTTGTTGATGAACACAACTTGTTTGCAAATCAAATCATTGGTTTGTCCGTCTGTTAGCAGGATTAAGATTTGGATGAAATATCTTGCAGTGGTAGGATATGAAGGAACAATCCATCATATTTTGGTGGTGATCTGGATCACCTTCTGGATCCAGAATGATTTTAAAGGATTCTTCACCATTGCAGGATAGAGGCAATTACATGTTTGTGTTGCGAGCTTGAAACATTTCAGACACCATATACATGGAGCTGTAATACATACAATATTCAGATGAGAATACATTTTAATTTCATTGTATTGTCATTATGCATGTATTTTGTATATTCAGCTTTATTTTGTTAAGAGATGAGTTTGTGCAGAGAAAAAAGTGTGGCAGAGATGCTGGAAAGAGGTGGACATATTTGTGTTCATCTGCATGGTAACACAATATTCATGAAAAGAAAACTTCAGTTGTCAGAAAGAAGATGGAGTCCTGTCTCAGAGTGAAAAATTACAAAAATGAGATGAGATAAGATCTGGCACACATCAGTCTGATCTGGATCCAAGTCATATTCCAGATCTGGTGATACACAATGTTTACATTTATCGGGCTCACAGAAAATTCACTGCTGTGATCATGATACCAATGTGATTCCAAATTCTAGGGGGGAGGTTTTCAGGGTCAAGGAGTCATATGTGGGTCAGACTATCAGAGGACAGTGACACACTGGTGACACTGAGCTGCTGGCAGAGGTTTGCTCTCTCTGTGTCATTTGGTTACTTGTCTTTACAACTTTTGGAATCATGGTTGTACAAAACATTATTCTCTCTGAGCCTAATCTGCTGAGAATGCTTGGACATCACCTGAACTAATATTACTTTGATAAAATGATTCAAAATAGTATTTTCCTTGTAGAGAGGAGCATTAAGAAAGCACAGTGTGCAAAGCACTAACATGATTTTCCCCATGTCACCTTTATTGATGATCCAGATACAGTCACACAAATTAATCTAATACATCGAGAATATTCAAAAGAAACAATACTTGAGAATCAACAAGTGCTTCACTGTTACTCTTCAACATTTTGATCATCTTGACTGTAATTTATAGTCAAGGTCAATGTTGTTCCAAACAAAAATAGAGCAGTAGTTAACATAAGTTATCCTTTATTACTAAGTTTAAAAAAAGACATTCAGTGTGATTCTGTACTTACTAGAGACAGTATTTATACAGGGATTTAAGAGGTTTGTTATTTATGAGATATGTTGTTTGTTATTAATTCTAATAGAAAATGTCCTGTCCTGGTTAAACCTCCCAGAGTTCAGACAGCAGGCAACCCTCAGAAGACCTCGAGGTCTGCATAGTCGTAGACCACAGCAGCTTCCTCCCGGCCACCCTCTCCCTCTTCTGCAGCCTCCTCCAATGACTCCAAGGCCTCATTGGTATCACTGGCAAAAGTCTCCCTGGAGACGTCGTCGTGCTCCTGCAGGTTCAGCGTGCCGATGGCCTGCTTCATCTTCTTGGCCAGAAAGTGCCGCCTCCTCTTCTGAGCAGCCATCTTGCTCTTGTAGTCTTTATGCTGTTCCTCTAAAAATATCTTCCTGACCTGGGCCTTGGTGATGCTGGGTGTCTTCTTCAGTAGGTTGAGATAGACGCCACCAGGCGTCCGTCGCCTACTGCCGTCCACGGTGTACAAACCGCCGCTTTCCTCCAGTGTGGCAGTCTCCCAGAGCAGTTCTATGGCTTTTTTCTTCCCAATGACTTTTACAACGCGCTCTATCAGGTCTGATTTAGGCTCTTGCAGCCTGTGTACGATCTCATCCACCACCTTATCCTCGGGGTCGTCCTCTGTGATCTCATACCGGCCCTTGATGTCCATCTCCGCCCTGGGGCCCAGTCTCTCTTTAACTGACCTCTTTCTCTTTGCGTCACCTCCTACCCTCTCCTCTGAGCCCGTGCCCTTCATGTACTCCTCCAGCTCTGTGTCCAGCATGCTCACTTCTCTTGTTTTGTCCTTCTGCTTCTCCATCTCCCTCTCCTTCTCCATTATCTTACGTGCCTGGACATAGTTATAAGTCTCCACATTTCTACTGGACATGCTAACTTCACCGTCCATGCCAAATATGTTCAGCTCTGCAGCTACGGCATCCTGACACTGCTCCTGGACCACAGAGCCCCAAATGTCGTTCGACTTGAGGCCTCCCTGTGCGCCAGGAGCGGACGTGGGGGTCGGTCCTGCTCGCGTGGCACAGGCAGGCGGCTGGGGGGCGTGAGACACTTTTTGGCGCTTCCCGCGCCAAACAACCGCCTCCTCGTCCGAAGAGTCACTGTCGCTGAACGCCGGTGCTCTGGCACTGCTGCGGTAAGTGGTGGCAGAGGTCTGGGCAGCGGCTCTAGAGTGGAAGGAGTGGCCGCTAAACACCGGAGGAAACTGAGCTCGACTTTGAGCTGCTGCGGCAGTTCCCATCTCAGAATCCGAGCAAGACCCGGAGTACTCTCCATCTTCCAGGTAACTTCCCATTCCATCTCCGTCATCCGCCATTTCTAATCTGGAAGCCACAGCAAAGATAATGGCTGATGACTGCTGCTCTATTGTATCACCCTAAGTTGGACAGTCGTTAGCAGTGATAGCTAACTCTGATAGCTAACTACGCCATTTTCAGCTAACTATATCACATAAGTTAATGTTTAACGCAGCAAACAATTAAACAACTGTGAGTTAACGTAGAAATACCTTCAGATATGTGACACAGCAGCCGACTCTCTGGTCTGCACTCAGTATTGTTACAGCTTTGCGTGTCTCTTCTACTCACTGTAAGATGGAATGAGGTTGACAGTCAACTAACTCGAGACGCTCCAATGATCGTTCGCGCGAGGCCAAAAGCACACTTCCGTCTTCCGACTCTCAGACCCTTTCAAAATAAATGTTATCATGGCAGGAAAAAAAAGAAAATTAATAAAAAATAGTCACTTTAGATAATACTGGTCACACTTACACGTCAACAAAGAATACACAGAGTTAAATAAATAAATAAATAAAGGTCAGTAGGATTATTTTAATTCTATCAAAAAGTGTTTTTTGTGTGTGTCTGTTTTATTCTTTTAATAAACTTTTAATAAACCAGCGGATGATTCGTAATGAATGCGTCATCGGAAACGACACATTCGCTATTTGACATATAAACAACATGGCGGCGTCCTTACAGCGCCTCACATTTGCCGGGCGATATCTCCTACAAAAACATTTACTGAAAACTAATTCTTTAATAAGGGTAAGAAAAATGCGTTGACGGTCATGGCTTAGATGTAACCCTTTGTCTGGAGTTATTTGACATTTATATTATGTACAGTATAGCGTTGGAAAACCTCTCGGTATGGCCTGTCAGGCTGACTGTTCGCTTATAGTTCACGTTAGCTAATAAGCTGCGACACACGTAACTAGTTTTAGTTGAATTCTTATAGTAATGTTTGAATTTTGACATTTTTAACTATACCATAGTGGATATAGGTTAGTTTATTTCATACTGATACTGATTGGCGACTCGTAACAGATGACGTCAGTGTTCTAAATTTGTTGTATCTACAAAAGGTGCTACTCATTCGGGGTATTGGAAACTCAATAGTTCTTAGTACTAAATGATGGGTCAGGTCAGAAGAGAGGTCTCGACTCTGATCTCTTATTTTTTGTCCAAAGCCAAAGAGAATAAACAATTTGGTATTATTGGGAATTGTTGAAATTTGACATTTTTTAAGAGAAATGTGGTTGTCTGAGAGCCAAAGATGAAAGAGCTGAGGAGGAAGAGATAGTGACAAGGGTTTGTTGTTTGTCACATAAAAACCCAGGTACTTTATCAGAGGATGAAAAACTGGAATCATCTGATTTACAAGTTAGACTTGATAAGTTATACAGTGAAAAAGCAAAAGGAGCTTTTATCAGCTGTAGAGCAAAATGGCTTGAAGAAGGGGAACAAAATTCACACTACTTTTTTAATTTAGAAAAACATCACTCCAACAACAACTACATTAATAGACTAAATATTGATGGGGTTATTACGGAAGACTTTGAAATAATAGCCAAGTATTGTAGTAACTTTTACAAAAATGTATATAGTTGCAGTTTTCCTCAGGCTTCTACTGATATCTTGTTAAATTCATTGCTAGTATAATCTATCAATAAGGTGGAAAGGGACTTTTGTGATAAGCCTGTCACTCTTGAGGAAATTATGACTGCAAATAATCTCCTAAAAAAACAATAAATCACCAGGTACTGATGGGTTGTACATCCTGGATTACTCAGATTTGATGAGGATAATGGCTTCCTTTTATTTTTAGACTTTTATAAAGCCTTCGATACAGTGGAGCATCAGTTTATAAAACAATCCTTAAAGAAATGTGGCTTTGGTAATTACTTCTCAACAGCTATTAAAACTCTATATGAATGGTAATAGCTCTATCAAACTATCAGGTGGTACAACCCCTAGATTTAATCTATCTAGAAGTATCAGGCAGGGTTGTCCTATTTCACTGTAGCTCAGCTTTGGGCAAACCATATTAAATTAAGCGATCTAAAAGGTATCTCTCTAACAGGTAGAGAAATGATAATAACTCAGCTGGAAGACGATACAACTCTATTTCTAAAAAACGAAAACCAAATCTCAGTTGCAATTGATGTGATCAAGGTGTTCTCAAAAGCCTCTGGCTTATGTTTAAACATAAAGAAGTGTGACCTTATGGCCATTAAAGGATGCACCAAATCTCTCCTGTATAATATCCCAATAAAAAATGAAGTTCTATATCTGTGGATCTTAATTACTGGATCAACAAAGAAGAACCTCTGCAAACTTTAATCCTATTGTTGAAAAAGCTCAAAGAAGGTTTAACCAGTGGCTTCTAACAAACTAATCAAAGACATTGATAAAATGCTTTTTGATTTCATTTGGAAAAACAGGACACATCATTTGAAGAAAACGGCTCTCATGGACTCATATGAAAATGGTGGTGTTAACTTTTTGGATTTCGGTCCTTTAAATAATACATTTAAGATTAATTGGCTGAAACATTTTTTCAGAAAAACAACCTCCATCTGGAATATTATTCCTCTCCGTGTTTTATCAAAGCTGGGTGGCTTGCATTTTTTTCTTGTCTGCAATTTTAATATTGACAAAATTCCAGTAAAAATGTCTGCTTTTCATCGCCAGGCCTTCTTGTCATGGTCTCTTATCTACAAACACAACTTTTCACCTCATAACTATATTATATGGAATAATGAGGACATTTTATAAAGGCGTAAACCTCTTTTCTTGGAACAGTGGGTTCAAAATCGTATTGTTTTTGGTAGATCAGTTATTTAACAAAGACGGTTTGCTCTTTACTTATGAAGAGTTTCTGTCACACTATAATGTTCCCTTTAACACCTGCAGAATATGCAAATGTCTTTGGTGCAATCCCCTCAGGTGTCTGTCTGTTATTTAAATCTCAGCCACGGGTCGCTGCTCAACATCTACCTTTTGTATCTCCCACAAATAATCCCATTGGTAAAATCTATTTTGCTGGCTCTTCTGGTAATAACAGATCTATAAGCGCTTTGTTCCAAAGAGACATGACTACGTTACCCCCAGTCATCTCATACTGGAATCCATTTGTGGATGACGTGTCATGGAAGAAGGCCTGGCTTCTACCCAACAAATATTTAATCACTAATAAAGTCAAGGGAGTTTCCTTTAAACTTAACCATAGAATACACCCTGCTAAAACCTATATTAAGAATAGATTTCACTTAGACATTGATATAAATTTCAGTTTTTGTGATGGGGTCCTGAATCTGTTGTACATTTATTTTGGCACTGCCCCTTTGTGAAAGAATTCTGACAGATCCTGTACTCTTTTGTTTCAAGGAACATTGATGATACGTTTGTTTTGCTTTGGAGGAATGTTTTATTTGGTCTAGTAGAAGATAACAGTGAGAAAAGCTCTCAGATCCATCTCATTAACATTATTGTGATAATGGCCAAGTTTCATATTCATTGTAGTGAATTCACAGGCAGAAAGCCATGTTTTACTGTTTTTATAATGAATTCAAACACTTTATTTACTATGTTCAGAATTCAACAAAGATCTTTCTTTTTTGTTGCTCCACTTGTTGTTCGTATACTTATGTATATTGTATTGCTTTTGTTGGCACATTGTTGTTTCACTTGTTTTTAAAAATCATGACTGGCTAATTCCTGGCTGTGGTCCACTTGCAGCTCACTGCTGGACCACACAGACTCTTGGCTACTCAGACTGCTCAGCAGGTGGCTCTCAATGTTCCTGAAACCAAGGTGACTACTTTAGAAAACGGGCTCCGTGTGGCTTCTGAGGACTCTGGCCTTACCACCTGCACAGTAAGTTATTGTCACACTGTTAAATGATAGAGTCGTATGTTTATTATGTATTTCTATGGTGCATCGGTAAAGAAATTCAAGACTCATTTTAAAATGATTGTCAAAACCAACCGTTCATTCACACGCAGTCATGGCCAAAACTATTAGCATTTTTAAACATGGTGAAATGAAAATATTTTGATTACATTAATATTTCTTTGACTTGCAGGGTATTAAAAAAATCAGGCAAATATAAAAACTAAGTTGTAAAAAATGATAGCATTTCCTGGTGATGATTATTCTTTTTCAGGTTTGTGCAACCGGTTAAAATAGAACATACTTGACATGCATTCAGTCAGACAAAAATGTTGTATCATATGATGGAGTCCACTTAGAGAGGTGGATGCATGTCATGTGATTCTCTCAGAATTTAGAAATTACATGCCCAAGTTTTATCCCAATGCTTAATAAAGAGCGTCGCCCCGTCCTTACAGAACGCAGCCTCACCTCTGGAATTTGTCTGAGTGGCAGCAGAGTGTGTGGATGTTCATATGTGCATTTTCATTACTGATTTCTTCCAGGTGGGCCTCTGGATAGATGCTGGCAGTCGCTATGAGAACGAGAGAAATAATGGCACAGCACATTTCCTGGAACATATGGCATTTAAGGTGGGATGGTTACTATGCCGCAAAGCTTATCATCTGTTAACTGGACTCACTGGTCTGTCTACTAATGTTTCTTATTTTTACAGAGTCACTTTACATGTTTGCAAAATAGACACAGTTTGAACACGTTTACCTGTTTGTGTGTTGTGTGACAGGGCACCAGGAAGCGCTCCCAGCTGGATCTGGAGTTGGAGATCGAGAACATGGGGGCTCACCTGAATGCCTACACATCCCGAGAGCAAACGGTGTATTACGCCAAAGCGTTCTCTAAAGATCTTCCACGAGGTACAGTACCAAAGGCTAGAGGTACAGTGTAAGAATGACTGCATATTGATCACATTTTAAGAAATAGTCACAGATAGGTACACTAAATTCAGACACTGACTGATTTTGTCCCAGACTTTTTGCTGCACCAGTGTATTCCCTAAAACCACTGAAGTATTGCTTTACCTGACTTCTTATTATGATAAATTTTAATGAATAACTTTTTTGTTGTGATACATTTTTTAAAAATTTAAATTTAAATATGATTATAAAGTTAAAGTAATAAATAAATAAATTGTAAACTAATCCAGTTACAACTGGAAACCATACCATAAATTACATTACAAAAAACTGATACATACAATACATGAATCTAGAAAACATTTCTAAACATCGTCCGAACATTTACTTTTTTCCACCATTTTCTGCCTCTACAACGTGAGAGTATAAGTGATTTCTTTTTCTTTTTAACAAAAACAAATTCATACTTTCATTTTTGCAGTAGCATTTTCCCTCTTCTTCCTCCCCCAGCCGTGGAGATCCTGGCTGACATCATCCAGAACAGCATGCTGGGTGAGGCAGAGATCGAGAGGGAGCGAGGGGTGATCCTCAGAGAGATGCAGGAAGTAGAGACCAATCTGCAGGAAGTGGTCTTTGATTACCTGCATGCTACTGCGTACCAGTCCACAGCTCTGGGCAGGACCATCCTGGGCCCCACAGAGAACATCAAGTAGGACCAAATATTCATTTTAAATGCTGGGGTCTGCTGGACATGTTGATATAATTTGGCACCAACAGTTATCTTGCAAATACAGATGTGGTTAATGTAGTGGTCTCACATGCTATAAGCCATTTATATTTGAATGCAGGACGATCAACAGAGGAGACCTGGTGGAGTACATTACTACTCACTACAAAGGCCCCAGAATAGTGCTGGCTGCTGCTGGAGGTCAGAGCTGTTTATCTCTTCAACTGTCCAGAGTGAAATAATGAGTTGGCTCTGAGCTTCAGGACATTCTGTCATGTGTTTTTGTTCAGGAGTTTCACATGACGAGCTCATTGATCTGGCCAAGTATCATTTTGGAAAGCTTCCTGGCAGATATAAAGGGGAAGCCCCGGCACTTCCTCTATGCCACTTCACAGGAAGCGAGGTAAGGTTAAAGGATAACCCCACACACTGTTAGGAGGCTCGTTCAAGAAGAGCCGGGCCTGCACAAAACCCATCTTCATTGATGACTGCGCAGTGCATGTCAGTTAGATGTGTCCGACTTGATTCTTGCTCTGATGTCATGCTCTGATGTCATGCTCTGATGTCATGCACACACGGGCAACAATAACCTCACGAGATCTAGGCGGCTCCGATTTATAGAGCTAGGCTGCGCTCTGAGCATGATGGGAAACATATGGCTGTCACCTTATCAAAGAGCTGATAGGTTTATATCTTGACTCAAAAATATCATATTTTGCATGTAACAATATTATTTTTGATTTTATCATCTGATTTTGAAGTTTTATTCTGTTAACGGAATACATGTGTGGCTGATGGTGACGTTTAGTAGTCAGAACACTTAATACTGTACATTGGTATTATAAACTACACACAATATATCATAGTTGTTGTCTATTGTATTCTTATATTGGACTGGAAATATTCAGCTGCACAAAACTGGTAAGTGGGATTTAAGGATTCTTAAATATCATCTGCACAGATGTGGAGTCTGACTCTCTAAATATCTGATAAGTAAAGCTGTTTATCTTGTATTTCATTCCTCTGTGTTTGACTATTAATGTTTTTATTTACTTATTCAAAGGGACAGGTCTGCTCAGCTGATTTATGTACAGCAGCAAACTGATACTGAACCATGAACAGAAATCACAAATCGCCTGTATATGTCAGCATCTCTTAGCCCCTAAGCCATAGGTTTCACCCCATCTTTTACTATCTTGAAAGCACTTTATAAATAAAATGTCACGTTTCTTTTCATAGTCGCAAACAAACCAAACAAATACATTAAAAGAACTGATGTTAGTAGCACAGTGTTGAGTTACTGACAGTGGAGAGATGATACCAGCGAATGCTTCATGCTGTTGCTCCAGATTCGTGTCCGTGACGACAAGATGCCTCTGGCTCACATCGCCATCGCAGTGGAGGCAGTTGGATGGTCACACCCCGACACCATCCCACTCATGGTGGCAAACACACTTATCGGAAACTGGGACCGCTCGTTTGGTGGAGGTGTGGTCAGTACTGTTTAGACTGCTTTCAGTAAGGTCATTGATTTGAATTAAGCCAGCGAGTGTGGAACGTTTCTTTGCAGATAAGTTACTGCAAGGCTTTTTGTAGTTACCTCAACAGTGTACATACAAAATGTTAAGATAAGGCCCTATCATTAGAAGGAGCCGAGCACACATTTGGTCAGCAGGAGACCCAACGGTTAAGTTACATTTTCTGTACTTTTGAGGATTATGATACAGAAGGACAAGGACGTCTTTTCCGATCTTAATATAAAATGTTTGTTTTTAGTGAATAAAATAGTTCAGACCCAAAAAAACGAGACTAAAACATGTTGGAACATTGTGACCTGGCCTGTGGTGTGTCCTGAGACTCAGTTTGTCAAGTCGCCATTCATATTTTAAGATGCTGCAAACGATCTACACCTACAAACCAGAAGCCTGAAATCTGGCAGGAGTACAGAGAGAGAGTCATTGCTATGGAAACAATAGGCCGTCTAGTCACATCAGTGTGAATGTGCCCGTTTCAGAATGTTGCAAGTGCGTTTCAAATACCTGTAGGTTGCAGCTTGTTTTGATGCAAATCTTCAGTCTGAACAGGGCTTTATTAATAATAGAGAGCAAATATGTGTTGACCACTTGTCATGTCAGGATCGTGGAAGAATTGTTTTGAGATCATGACATGAGAAACTGTCTTCATCTGATGGCAAACTATTTTTGCAATCATGCTAATGATAATAAAACTCATGTAGAAACTTACATTAGAGAAATGCATCTGTACTTTACAACAAAGAAATGAAACGTAGTGATTCACTTAAAAAACACAACATAAAAACAGGGATAGAAAATTATTGTAAACTTAATGATAGTAAAAATAAGACAGATTCACAAAAACAAGGAATTAAAATCAGATGGAGAATCACCCACTTGATAATAATAGTAGTTTAAAAAACATAAGGATGATTGTGGGATGCAGAGAAACAGATGATAATCAACCACTTAATATTTATTAAAATAATGCTAAAATAGCATAAATATAATATTTACAGTAAAATCAAATCCATCATTTTAAAAGTAGTGCAGCAGTGCAGAAGCAGTGAGTTTAATCCTGATAAAATAGTTTTCTTGTAGTGCACCACCCACACAGCTCAGGCCGAGCCTCCATCTTTTGTCCTCTCCATCCTCAGAATCTGTCCAGTAAACTGGCTCAGATGGCCTGTCAGGGGAACCTGTGCCACAGCTTCCAGTCCTTCAACACCTGCTACACTGACACAGGCCTGTGGGGGCTCTACATGGTGTGTGAACCCGGCACCATCAACGACATGATGCACTTCACCCAGATGGAATGGTGAGTGTATGTCACGCACAAAAAGGACGGATTCCCTGTGGAGGTGGTGCGTTTGTGTACCTGCAGTCGACTCACAGGTCTAAATATGAAAGCTGAAAGGTGTCTGGTGGGATGACGCGTCTCTCTGCTCCTCTTCAGGATGTCTCTCTGCATGAGTGTGACGGAGAGCGAGGTGGTGCGGGCCAAAAATCTGCTCAAGACCAACATGCTCCTGCATCTGGACGGTAAGCGTGGGTCACGTCAGGCTGCACTGATGGTCAGAGAAATGGAGTGTAGGGCTTTGTACTGATGGCAGCTTGTTATTTTATCTGCTGTCCTCAGGATCCACCCCTATCTGTGAAGACATCGGCAGACAGATGCTGTGCTACAGTCGCAGGATCCCTCTGCATGAGCTGGAGGCCAGGATTGATGTGAGTGGATACAGTGGAATCTCACCCACCAGGACTGAATACTGCCTCCCACATTTTTATGTCATTTAAAGGCCTTTAGTGGAATTCAAAGAGTTGGCTGTACAATATTTGATCATTGCTACGGCTTCATTTAGAACTCCTGAGGTCTCATTTGTAAAGAGCCATAATTGAGAACTGTGTCTGTTCTTCCCTCTCCAGTTACCTCACTTGGCACATCTGCACCACCTCCACATATTGATCATGTAAAGTCTGGAAACAAAGCCAGTCATTACACTCCATATCCTCATGAGTATTACTCGTAATGCAGGCCAAGCTTTACATTACAAAACGCAAATACATATAAATAAAACTTACATTTCTAATGATAATGATGGTCATGTAATTATGACCAGATGTGAAGCAGTCAGCCTGATGGCTGTAGAAATATACTGTGGTGACACTAATGCTGCATGATGATGCACTGACTCGCTGTGACTCGCTGTCTTCACACTGGAGGACTATGTGAATTGAAGAATTAACATTATGTGAGCTCCACCTCGCCCACAGGCTCCTCTATAGCTTTGTCAGAAAACCTCCTTTTCTTCATCTTCGTCCATTGCCATGATGCATCAGCATGCAGGAGCTCTGCATCACAGTGTATGGTTGAATGTTGGTGTGCAGAGGGGATGGATGTGAGGCCGATCCATGTGTGCACATTTCCAGGTGGACTGGGATTCATAGAGGGAACATTAATTTGTAAATCCAACTTTTTTCGCTATTGTGCACACATGCACTTTTTATATGGATGCTGTTGACTGTTTTATGAATGAGACTCCTGATCTAGTGTTGTTCCTCAGACAGCTGAGGGATTTTAAAGGACTACTGTGGAGGATATTTATTTTAGGCTTTAAAAACCCTCATGAAATAAGACCTTTCCTTCTGGACATCTGTATTGTTGACCTTATTGTTGCATCTTTAGGCATAAATAGCTTCAACTCCACCTTCTTATAATCGCCCTGCTTTTTACTGCTTTAGCTTATTTTACGTTGTTGATCATTTGATGGTCATAGAAGCAGTGAAAATGCAGTTGTGTGGTGCCTTTGCTCCAGTTAATAAACTTGAATAGATTGTAAGGCTTTAATGGGAACTCTGGGTATGAAGGTCTAAAAGATGTTTTTCTCTGCCTCTCAACAGGCCATCGATGCAAAGACCATCAAGGACGTGTGCACCAGATACATCTTCAACAAGGCTCCTGCCATCGCAGCCGTTGGTTGGTGGCAGAGTTTTCTAAATGGTTTTAAAGTAACATGTATTAGTACAACTAGTACACCTGCCTAGTAGTAGTAGCTGACTGTCCCTGAGATCATGGACTTATTGAAATTTAAATTGGAGTTTTGATTAGGTCAGACTTTCAGCTGGTCTCTCAGGGACTAGATGCTTGACCTGTCCACCTTTGAGGCAGTTTATCCCACAGAGCAGCTTCTATTTATCCTGCCTACCATGTCCAAATATCATCAGTCATCTTTTTCCTGTCATCAGGAATTTAAAATCTGTTCTGATGACAAGTCTCATTTCAAAGGCTGCTACAACCCAAATCGAGTAGGAACCTCTTAGCTCCGTCAGGCAGATCTACTGATGTACAGAATAGAGCAACTTGTCTTAATTATGTAATGTTAATGTACAGTAAAGCATTTTGAGACCTTCTCCACCATGCATGAGAATACTACACTATAAATATTATACTATATTCTATAAAAGTACAGTGTCTTTGGACTTCTATCATGTTGGCTGGGAGGCTTAAATGGAGCAGGTCACCCAGTAATGAAAACTCATTGTCTACTCTCTGATGGATGAGTTTCTTAGTCCACAGAATGACGTTGCAACAGTTTCATAAACTGAAGACGAAAAACACAAAATACCTCCATCCAGTATAATTAGAGTCTACAGTGAAGATTACATCCTAAGAAAGGCTGGAAATAATGTCTTCTATCAGTTTAGCTCCAGAAATGTTCTGTTGAACATCACCATTTGGTTCTACTGGTCATGACGAGCTACTAAAGAGAACTGCTGAGGATTTGGGAATGTGGCAGGAAAAAGACGACATGTTTTACCAGATTAATCCACAACTATAAAAATAAAACCCACAATGTCATAAACTGTCATTTTCTTTAAGAAGCAGTGTGATACAGATTGAATGACATTAATTCCAGTTTGTTTTTTCTTCTCAGGTCCGATTGAACAGCTGCCAGACTACAACCAGATCCGCAGTGGAATGTTCTGGATGAGAAGCTGAACACAGCAGCCGACGCCAGATCTGTACAGCATTCAAACACAGTCTTGTCTTTCCTCGTTTCAGTTTTATTATAAAATAAAGACCAACACAATAATGTTAAAATAACAGATACTATTCTTTGTGGCTCTTGTCATTTTTTACTCTTGGTTGCCACTTGTTCCTGTGCAGCTTTCTTGGCTTTAACCATCTCCACCAGCTCCTGTCAGAGAAACAGGGAAGCATCTGTTAGAATATTCTGGAAGCTGTTGAAATGCACCATCTTACACACTTACACTTTGTCTACAGTGACAAAGTTTAACTGGAATGACGTATGAGAACGTGCGCCATTATAATCTCCAACCCTCCTTTGTTAAGACTGCATTAGCTTTATTCTGGTGTACCTAATAAAGTGGACACTATCGTCTTACCTTGTACCTCTTCATACAGTCTTTCTTGCTTCTTCCTGGGACGACAGCAGCGATCTTCTCCCAGCGCTCAGGTGTGCTGACAGGGTACGTCTTCAGGGCCTGTTCCAGAAGCTTCTGTTCCTCTGTGGTCCAGGGGGCAGCGTTACCATCACTACCAGAGGCTGCAGGACGACACACCCGGTCAATACGGCACATAGACAAACGGCGGCCGTTATCCTCTGTCATGCTGTTCTAGTGTACGTAGGAATCTGACAAGTACTTTTAATTTCATTGGCATCCTGGAGGATCATCAGACCATAA
This sequence comes from Chaunax sp. Z400, assembly GCA_037577475.1. Lineage (NCBI taxonomy): Eukaryota > Metazoa > Chordata > Actinopteri > Lophiiformes > Chaunacidae > Chaunax > Chaunax sp. Z400. The sequence goes on from CM075204.1 coordinate 4,963,308, forward strand.
CATTAACTACTGTTGGTACAACAGAAAAGGAATAATAAAAAATATATGTCAGATTCCCCACATTCTGTGACTTGAACCTGTAACCCACCAGTTACAGTCTGTAACACAGAATATGTATGTGTTCCAACATTTTCTTCACTATGAATTCCTGAAGTACAACTTCCATCACCTCCCAGTGAAGACACAAATGGTGATGTAACACCTGTAACACTGACTCCAGCTGCACAGATGAGCCTCACCATCGAATCTCTCTGAGGGCACAGCGTTGTCTACAGACGGCGGTACTGAAGTGTGTTCCTTCTTGAACTTCTCAAAGGCCTTTCTGTTGATCTCGTCTTTCTGTAGTGGATCTGTGCAGATAAAAGAGTCCAAACATGTAAGGTGTGTGACAGCCTGATATAACCATCTGACAGGACTGTGCTACATGCTTAAATACATAGGAAATTATATTTAACTAACTCAAATCAATAAGAGACAGATGTTCAGCAGTAAACTAAGTTATGTTATGTAGTTTTATCATGTATGAAGTTTTACCTGCCCTGGACAGTGAATCAAACACACTTCTTTTTCCAAATAGTTTTAGTTTGTCCAGTTCTTTTGGAGGAGTTAAGATATAGCTGGACTTCCTTTCATTGTAAAGTAGTGAGGAGTTAGTCTATCAGTACTTCTTTGCCTGTCCTTGGAGAGTTTGATCCTTTGATTGGCAGCATGTCTCAGCCGTCTTCTTCCCACTCGCTGTTTAAAATGAGACGTACGGCGTCTGTGCTGTTTCAGACAGTCCAGCTAGACTGACTGTGGGACATAATTGTGAGGTTGAACAGGTCCCGACAGTCGAGGACAATGATTAAGCTCGATGCCTGCCTGTCCCACCTCCTTCGGTGCCCATGGGTACCGATATATGAGCACGACAGAAGAACACTAGAAATCATTGAATACATTCTTCTGTTTTGTTTTTCACAGGTATGAAAACTTAATAAAACCATAAATGTTGGTCTAGTTTTATCTAATTTAAGCAGAAAATGTTGAACGTTAAAAAAACACTAGAATTCTCCCAGACTGACAGTCTATCATTCAGTTTTCTTACGACTTGCAGGAGGACAGCTGCAGTTGCATTTAAAGAAATACCTTTTTATCAACTGTTTCATCTACTGGTCTTAATTAGCATTAACAGGCAGTACTGCATTCAAAGTAACTTAGCTTGAACCATGAGTGTTAGTGTTAGCTGAACACGAGCTCCATCATGAGACCATGAAGACTGAAACCTGCAGCAGGCTGAGGAGGCTGGAGTTTGTGAGCTCACCTAGCCGCTGTAGATTCTTGGCTTTGTTGATGACGTCTTTGGCGCTCCTCTTCATGCCACTGGTGGAGTGTAGGTTCATATAGTTGGCGATAACCTCCCATCTGGAAAGAGGAAACACACGACTTGTGAATGAGCTGGAGAGCAGAGATGCATGTTCATGAAAGAAATCACTTTTTTCCTTTCATAGCTGCATTTCCATAAGCATGGAGAACTAAGGAACCAAACCCTTACATTTTAAATGAACATTAAAACAGGAGAAAAATTATATAATTGAATATTAATAACTATTATATATAAATGAGTCTGGTCATTCAAATTAATACAAAAACCTTTAATGTCGTGCAGCAATTTAGTGACTTTATGATACAAACTGACTTAACTCTGATTTCCAGAATCTAACATTATTTTTTACAAGTTTATTTCTCATAAATATGTGACTTTAATCACAGACAATTTGAGGTTTTCCTCACAAACATAATGTCAGAATATTCCAGCTGTTTTCTTGTAAATTTGGGGGGGGGGGTTTCTTGGAAATTGACCCTTTAATTTCATAGAAAATTCTCTTCACATAAATTTTGTGAACTCAGAAATTAGAGCATGACAGTGTGTTCTGATGTTGTGTGCAATCGTTTCATGCCTGAACAGAGAACATGTTCTGACACCAGACACATGACCAGGATGAAGGCCAGGCTGTGTTTTTCAGCTGTGTCTCACACCTGATCAGATACACTTCTGTTTTAACAGTCCAGTTGTCTACAGAAGCTGCAGAACACTGTGTTTTACTCACAGTATACGTACAAACATGTCAGTTTTCTTCCCTCTTACATCCATGACTACAGCCATTATGTGTTGGCTCTGAGTGTTACCACCGTCCTGTGCCTGAAGGCGTTGTACCTGGCGTTGGTTCCAGCAGGGAACAGGTTGACAGCTTTGATGAGCAGCTGGAGGTCTTCCTCGTTCCAGCCCTTCCCTCCTCCCCCGGCTCCTCCTCCGCTGGCCTGCTCGGCGCTGCGAGCCGCCTGCCTCGCCTGGACCTCAGCCTCCCTCTCCCTCTGCAGCTGGGCGTTCACCTCCTGCACCTGAACAGAGCGACGCCAACATGTTTGTACACTTTGGACTCGGCATACACCACCTGAGGGAGGTCCTTGCTGTGCTTTTACCTGCTTCTCCACGGCGACCTTACTGTCGTCTTTTGAGCTGGAGGCCAGGATTTCATTCAGGGACTGCAGACTAGAAACAGAGGAGAACCAGAAAACACTGTTACACATCTCAGGCAAACCTAAGGCCTACATTCTAGAATTATTATTGAAATTCATCCAGGCGATCTTGCCGACTGTACCTTGTCAGCTCCAACCGATCACAGAGCTTCTCCACCTCCTCCATCATTTTCACACTGTCAGCTTCGTTGTCAGCAAAATAATTCCAGTTCTGTGGGTCAATGTGGAGACAACATTAACTGAAGCCCTGATGCTGGTGCAGATCTAGACTTCTGACGCTATGAGTGCTTCTGTGAGAACGAACCTTGCAGGTAGTCCTGAGTTTCTGCCTCTCCTTCTTTATGGCCTTCTTCTGGATCTCCTTCTCTTTCTTGGCTTGCTGGGCTGCCTGCTTGGCCTCCTCTTCCTCCTTCTCCTTCGCAAAGCGAGCGGCGTCTAGCTCCGCCTGCCGAGCCTGTAAAACACAGCGAAAACTGACTGGTTTCATAAGTGAACTCAAGCTTAACATCTGAGTGTTACTAGTACGTCAGGTGGTACGACTGCATTCTATTGGCTTGTTTCCTGGACCTGTTAAAAAAGATCACAAGGCATCATGTATTAACTAGGCTGAAGCTCCCATATATTTACAGCCTGTTGGGTCAAACCAGCAATGAATAGGTGTCTCAAAGTCTGATACAATGTAGTTTATTTTGACTCATTCCCGCAAACACAAAATACCCACTAGTGTACCAAATGTAAATTAATCCACTGTTAAAAAATAAAAAAAAAGGGCATGATGTCCGTCTCATTGTGAAAAATTTCAGCATGAAACTGTTTAATGAAATCAGAGCCTTTTAAATAATGAAACTATTTACGAGATGTTGTGAGATTCAGTCTTCAGTAGGACAAATGTCTAACAAATATACTGAGCAACAGTAGAAACGCTGTTTTTTTATGTCATACCATCCTGTTCATATTAAATATCAAATTCAAATTATGTTTCACAGCTTTATTCAGCCTTTAGCCAGACAGAAAAATCATTTTTGTGCAAATTAGTGGTTTTTGTCTTAGTGTTTACAAGTTAGAAAGTGTGGATGGTGAGACAGAGAACAGTCAGTCAGTAATGTGTGTGACCAACTCCAGCATTTATCACTACTTTACACCTCCTGAATTGATAACACGTTAATCTAGACTTGTAGAATAACGTCATTCTGCCTGCAGAGCTGTGACAAGTTGTTCGTGTTGCTGGATCAGGTTCTCTCTCTCACCCGGTGATCCAGAACATCCCACAGATGCTCTATTGGGTTGAGATCTGGTGAATATGCTGGTCAAGGAAGGACAGAGACATTGTTCTGGTCCAGGTAGGCTACTCCTGACAGACATGAGCCACATGTGGTCTGGCATTGTCATGTATGAAGGTGATGCCTGATTGCTGTATCCTGGGAATGACATGTGGACCTAGGACCGTATCTCAGTAACAGATAGTTGTCAGTGTACCGTGGATGTGGACAAGTTCTGACCACCATCCATTAGCAATGGCTCCCCACATCATGACATCACCACCAAAACGGTCCACTTCCTGGATGTATCAGTGAATCACGTTTGTTTCAGTAGATTAGAGCTAGTGAAAGGAAAATACTGGGTTTTTCAAATGATGCGTTTCTACTGTTGCTCAGTATATTTAGAGGTGAATGCTGACAAAGTGAAGCTGAAACTAAACAACGTACAACATAAGAATCCATCTATTAATTTCCAGTATCATCAGTAGAAAATTTGTCTCAGGACACAGATTCCCCCGCTTCTGGAAAAACTCCAAGTTGTGCTGATGTGAGTAGACCATAACCTCTATCATATGTGAATATGAGCAAACTGACTTAAAAATCACCTAAGCTCAACTGTGGCTAAAAATGTTTTAAAAAATAAGCAAAATGAACAAACCAATTATGAGATGCACACCTTTAGGGCACCTACAAAGCATGTGAGAGTTTTTAAGCAGATGTGGATAGACCAGACGCCCTATCAAACACGAGTAAAATAAAAAATATCGTCTCACCACACATTTCCAAAACTTTATTGTGTCTCAGGTGACGACTGAAAGGTGAGGATGATGACACATTAGAGGACTTACTCTCTCCTTCTCCTCCTGCTCCCTCTTCTTGGCATCGGCTTTAGCCTTCTTCTCCGACTCCTTCCTGGCTTTTTCTTCTTCTTTGAATTTCTTTATTCTAGGGTCACAGCTGTAGGCAGTATCTGGAGTGACACAATAAAACTCATCAATGGTGCCATTTTCGTAATGCCATATTATAATATGTTTACATATTGGTGCTCATTACAAACCAAAATAAATGACAGACCAATATCAGCCAATTATAAGGCCTGGTACAGTCTAATGTAGCTTTATGATATTAGTAGTTGATCCATTCATTCTGCAGTGTGTGCCGAGTCAGACTGTACCAACTAGTGTTCGTATTCTGTTCATCTCCTCCTTCTTCCTCTGAGCTCTGGAAGCTCGATTCTGCTTTTCGATCCATCTCCTCTCATCTCGACTGCGAGGGAGAATTTAAAATACTTCAGTTAGAACACGCCGTCTGAAGACTGTTTCAGTTTAATGCACCGCTGTCAACACATGCCAGCTTACCATTCAGCTTTTTCCTTTTCCTCTTCATCCAAGTAGGAGAATTCCCTCCAGGAGTCAAAGTCATACCTTTAACAGATAAACTACAAGTTCAGCACTTCTCTCCTCTTGTGTTTTAGAAACAGATAAATGCGATCTTTCTCTTCTGGCAGCTATTAATCATTGGTGTTTCCCCAAACATCTCACCAAAAAGAGTAAAAACTGTCGACTTCTTCGAAAGAAGACTCCGCTGTGCCAAGTTTGGGCACATGTTTTTTGGAGGACCATCTGGCATTTCTCTCAAAAACAGGAGCAAACACCTCAAAGAAGTTTTCTTTGCCTTCGCTCTTTGAAGGCACAGCATTGTCAAAGGTTGGATCTACACTGTCGAAGGCTCTCCTCTTCACAGGGTCAGACAGGATTTCTATAGCTGAGGGTCAACGACAAACAGGACAGTGACTGTCAGGACCTCCAGAAATAACATCAGAGCTGATAACAATTACAAGCAGCGCTGCACACCTTTAGTTATACAGGTGAAGTAGTCGTTGTCTCCCTCGACAATCTGCTCTCCTGCAGCTTTCCGCTTATCAGGATGGTGCTTCAACACAATGGCTTTGTCTGTGGAGGAGCAGCACAGAGCACGACTGAAGCAGGTTGTTTCCACCGACCAGAGAAATGATCCAAAAGAAGAGGAAGAGAAATACTCACGGGCAACTTTGATCTGCTTCTGTGTGGCTTTGTATCTCAAGTGAGCCAGTCCGAAGACAGCATAGTGATCCTGATTCTGACAAAGTAGGTCAAGAGTTTGAATGACGAGCTGATGAGTCACATTCATTATTAAGCAGTCAGTAAATTAGCTACAAACGAGGGTCACTGCAGACATACTGATCAAAGAACACAAATGAGTTCAAGTCCTGAATAAAAGATGTAGAAGCTGCATGTAGAACACAAAAACAGCCTCTCTGTGGTACAAGAGTGCAGCAATAGTGATTACTTTCACTTTATATCGATTATTATTGTCTATATAAAATAGCAAGAAATGTCCACCATAGTTTCCCAGAGCCAAACGTGTCACATTCACGGCTTAAAAATATTTATAGTTTATTATCATAGAGGACTAAAGGACTTTTTCTGATCGGAGGAGCATTTTCATATGTTACTAATCATTTTATCGACTAACTGATGAAGTAGAGATGATCAAAAGAAAACTGATCAAATATATAATCATTGCTGACACTACGCTAGCAGTGTAAAGCAAGAAAAGCACAATAAAGAGCATAATCAATATGATATTTGACAGAGCTTCCCAGTCAGAGAACACAGGGATTACCAGTCTAACCCTAGATCATGTTCATAGTGGTCAAACATTGGAGAGAAGAGACTAGGAGGCACATTTAGCAGAAGAAAAGCTGAAACTGCAGTTGAATAATTCATCAACTAATCCAAACTAAATTTTAAAAATCAAATGTTTGCAGAGAGTCTCCTGTTTCATCATCAACTCTGAAAAGGAAGTGCAAACTTCTGTGCATGTGATGTAACTGTCTGATTTTGACTGATACCTTCCAGTCTTTGGGGTCAAGTGTTCGGAGCATCGGGTACTCCTCCAGCTGAAACTCCTCATCCTCGGACTCCTCTGACGACTCCTCTTCGTCCTCCAGCTCCTGGAAGGAGGCAGACGTGGTCCTGTTCCGCCTCTTCACGTAGGCCTCGAACCATCGACCCACTGGCTCCACCTGGACCTGCACAGAGGCTGCAGGGGGACGGAGCGGTGAGAACATCTACCGTTTCTCATCAAGGCAACAACATGGAACCAGACTGGATGCTGGTTTTTAAGGCCAATGCTGACTTCTAAATTAGACAGTTTTGTACATTTTTAATATAAACAAATTTATATTTGTTTTCTGAAGAATTGCCTCCGAGATCAGAATCAGTGGGACATTTTATAGTTTATACTCAACACACACGCAGCCTTTTTGTCATTATCAGTTGGAAGCAGAGTTATTCAACCCCCATTGTATATTAGGTTTATTGGCAAATTATACTATTTATCATCTGTTTGCTATAATCAAATCCAACAAAAAGAATTTCCTCATTCAACACAAAAAAAGTCTACTGCAGTCTCTAAATGATTCAGCCCTTAATGACAATCGTCTGTAGTTGGTGGACTTTGAGGTCTGCTTGGGATCACTGTCTTGTTGGAACGTCCAATGACGGCCAAGCTTCAGCTTCCTCACAGATGGGGAGACGTTTTCGTCTAGGATCCCCAAAGCATCACCAAGCCATCGCCATGCTTCACTGTAGGTAGGGTGTTCTTTTCAGCATCAGCTTCATGCTTCCTCCTCCAGACATACCGCTGATGCATAGACCCCAAATGTTCCAGTTTGGTTTCATGGCTCCACATAAACAGCATCCCAAAACTTCTGTCTTATCTAGATGGGTGTGAGCAACTGGAGCAGTCTTTTCTTGTGCTTATGGGTCAGCAGTGGTGAACGTCTTGGAGTTCAAACATGGAGCCCTGATGTAAATTTAGGCCTTAATAGAAAAAAAAAACTGCTGCTAAAATAGGTCTATGGAGGTTAGCTTTGTGTTTTATCAACATCATATCTATAAATGTGTGGTTCTCATGGGATGAATAATTTCAAGACTGCAGTAGTCATTAAAAGTGGCATTTTTTATGGAATCTGGTAAAAAAGAAAAAGAAAAAAGAAAACCTGTTGCACTGAGCTATTGAAATTGTTCTTAACTCATTTGGTTATTGCAAACAGATGATAAATAGTATATTTTACCAAGAAACCTAATATACAATGGGGATTGCATAATTTTAACAATTTAATTATTTGATGTGGCACCAGTCAACTAGTGCTTTGAAAATTGCACAAACCCTACCTCGATGGTTTGGTGAACCTTTAACCCTTTCCTTCAAAAAGGAAAAACTACAGCTGTATATTTAGTCATAGACAATTGTGATAGGTTAGACAAACTGAAAATGAAACTGGTGTCCAGACATTATGTGACAGCAATGAATGTCTGACATGTCTAAGAGTGATAAATATTAAGAGCTGCCAACTAGAAAGTGTCCAGCTAATGTTAAGAGCTCTAATAAATCACTGCAGCAGGAGCAACCATGAGTAGGCAGCAGCTCGCTGTACATTATGCAACACTAAAAGAAATAGTCGGAACAAACTCAACACAAATTATTAAAAATAATATTGTTCTTCCAAGCTCTGAAAGTAGCTGATGTTAGCTCAATCCTAGCTGTCTACCATTTAGCTTGATGCTAAAGAGTATAACAGCTGCCTTTATATATAATATCAGTAGCTTTGCTAGCTACCTGCCCTCCCCTGGCCTCTTTCAGAGCTTACCGGCAACAGTTGTGAAGACAACCGTCTCATCACCGTCCAGCGCTTCTAATAACATCTTAGAATGGGCTGCACGAACATCAAGGTGACGAAATGACCAAGACAGAGCTTTCTACAGTACTGAGGTTTGTGGCTCGCTAATTAACACACCACATGGGCCTCTCTCTCCAAGAGCCAGTCCAAAAACGAGTGTCACACCGTTAACGCTCCGTGTCATGATTGCAATTCTCCTGTTCCGCAGTTCAGAAAACGCACTTTATGAAGCTGTGCCTCTCAATTGAGGCCTTGGTCTAATAAAATGTAATTAGGTATTTTAAAAATAATTATAATAATAATATTAGTGACTATAGAAGTATTGTTTCTGTGACAAAAAATATATATATTTTTTTTTATCCCAGGTGCATCGTCAATAAAATTCCGAAATGTATGTCCGGTCACGGACGGGAAGCGGCGGAAACTCTAAGCTGCTGTGTAATGGTACAGTTTGGATGAAGTAGCTCGGTGTTTTTGTGAGAAACAGTTTCTGCCCAGATTAAATATGCCTGACTATTTGGGAGACGACCAGAGGAAGACTAAAGAAGAGGATAAGGATGACGGCCCTATCAGAGGTGATCATTGTTTAGATATTCAATTATATTATTTTAAAAATTCTTTGCTAAAAAGGCACGTCGGCATTAGCTACATAAGCTAACGTTAAATCTGCTCGTCAAACTGTTTGTACGCACCGATTGTTTTGATAGCTTTTATGAGTCCACAAATTTGATATTTAAAGAAGGGGAGGCAATTGCTATAAAATGTGTAACCGTGATGGAACCATCCGCATCGCTTAGTTCGACAGTAGTGCTAGCGGCCCACTGACTGTCATAATTGCAGACTCATTATTGTTTTCATCCTCACAGCTTTGGATGAAGGCGACATCGCTCTGCTGAAAACATACGTAAGTTTGTTAGCGAAGCTTAATCTCGTTAAGATCTTCTTTCAGAAAGCTGTGAAATCTGATTCATACTTTAATCTCATATGGTGATTGCTGTTCAGGGTCAAAGCACCTACTCCAGACAGATAAAACAAGTGGAAGATGACATCCAGCAACTGCTCAAAAAGATCAACGAGCTGACAGGTGGGCAATAAAATCATAAATACAGTTGGGAGCAAAAGAATTCAGCCCCCTTTGTATATTATTGGCAAAATCTACTATTTTTCATCTGTTTGCAATAACCAAATAAAAAAAGAACAGTTTAAATAGATTCAACCCCCTGAATATCATCACTTTCATGAATCAGATGTTGTTAAAACACTGAGCCAACCTTCATAGACTTACTTTAGCAGGAGAGTCCAAAGTTTTTCTGTTAAGGCCTGATTTTCATAATGACTCCACGCCTGAACTCCAAGTCATTCACCACTGCTGACGCAAAAACACAAGAAAAGTGGGCTCCAGTAGCTCAGAACCATCTAGATAAGACACAGAAGTATTAGGTTGCTGATCTATGGAGCCATTAAATAAAACTAACTTTTTGGGGGCTATGGATCAACAGTATGTCTGGAGGAGGAAGAAGGCATATGCTGAAAAGAACACCCTACCTAACATGGTAGTGGTTGGGTCTCTCAGCATGTAGAGGGTAAGATGGATTCCATCAATTGACAGGAAATCCGAGAAGAAAACGTCTCACCATCTGAGAGGAAGCTGAAGCTTGGGCATCATTGGATGTTCCAAAAGGACTAAGATCCCAAACAGACCTCAAAGTCCACCAAGGCTTGGTTTCAGAAGAAGTCCTGGATCATTCTAGAGAGGCCTTTGTCCATGAGGAATGGGCTAAGATTCCTCAGGAACTCAGAGGCTGGTGTCTGTATCATGTTTAGAGGTCATAGAAGCTAAAGGGTCTACAAAGAACTAGAGACATTGATCATTAAGGGTTGAACCATTTATAGGAGACTTTTTGTGTTATATTTGAGAAAAACCCTTGTAATATATGTTGCATTGATCTATTTAAACTGTTCTTGTGTGATTTGGTTATTGCAAATAATTTGCCAGTAAAACTAATATACAATGGGGGTTGAATAATTTTGTTTCAAACTGTAAATATCAGTAAGTCTGTGTGTTTGTTCACAGTGAAAAAACATGTTGGCATTTCTCAGATTGTCCCAGTAAACCAGTGGCTTAAGATGTTCTGACTGGATGCTGGGTTTCCTGTTTTGGTTTGACAGGCATTAAGGAGTCGGACACGGGCCTGGCTCCACCAGCACTCTGGGATCTGGCTGCTGACAAACAGACTCTACAGAGTGAACAGCCGCTGCAGGTAGCAAGGTAATGCAAGCCTCATGATATTTGAAAACTGTTTTTGAGTATAGATTTAATTATGTGGCAAAAATCCAAAGAATGTGACAGGGTTTTGGGATTTTTTATTTTTTTCTTAAAAACCCTTTCCCCTCCAGAACCAAAAGACATCTTTGAGTTCATGTTTATATCCAGTATCACATGTTTCTCTGTCTTTGTATCACTCAGATGCACAAAGATCATCAATGCAGACTCTGAGGATCCTAAATACATTATCAACGTCAAACAGTTTGCCAAGTTTGTGGTGGACCTGAGTGACCAAGTGGCCCCGACTGACATCGAGGAGGGCATGAGAGTCGGGTGAGGCAGGAGTCTTATTAAAATGTGTCAGATATCATTTAAAAGTCACATTTATGTCAAATGTCTAGTGAAACCATCTGTTAAATGTTGTGTATCTTCTGTTCTTCCAGTGTTGACAGAAACAAGTATCAGATCCACATTCCTCTGCCTCCTAAGATTGACCCAACCGTCACCATGATGCAGGTTTGAATCCACCCAATTATGACAACAACACTGCTGTCAAGGAATCTGTGGAAAATCTGACTTTTTCCAACAGTTTAGAAAATACAGCTGACTTCCACCTTTTACTACAATCCACTGAAAAGTTGTAATGTTGCCTTCTGCAATATCTGACATTCCAAAAAGCTGCATTTTCATCTAAGGGTAGACCAATAATCAGCCACACAAATTATCAGATCTAATATTCTGCATTTTTCTCAAACAATACAATAGTTGCTTGCAAAACATAGTGGAGTGGAAGTTTTACATATCAGACAATGGAAATACTCCAGTTAAGTACAAATACCTCAAAAATTGTACTTAGTGGTTCATCTTTTGTTGCCAACACTTGGTTCTCATGTTGTAGGTGGAGGAGAAGCCTGATGTGACCTACAGTGATGTAGGTGGATGTAAGGAGCAGATTGAGAAGCTGAGGGAAGTGGTCGAGACCCCTCTGCTCCATGTGAGTGTTCACAAATGAAGAAAATCCTAGAGCCTGATCACAGCCAGAGCTCTTCCGAGTCACAACATTTACCCACACGCTGTCCATTCACTAGTTTTGGACTACTTTTTTACTAATATCTAGATGTGCCATCACGCTCCTTTAACCGGGATGAATAATGTCTTTGTCCTCTGCTCACCAGCCTGAGAGGTTCGTCAATCTGGGTATTGAGCCTCCAAAAGGTGTGCTGCTGTTTGGGCCGCCCGGCACAGGAAAGACCTTGTGCGCCCGTGCTGTAGCCAACAGGACAGACGCGTGCTTCATCAGAGTCATCGGCTCTGAGCTGGTGCAGAAGTATGTGGGAGAGGTGAGAGCGTATGAAAACACCCCTGGTAGGAAGAAGAATAGCAGCCGTTTAGAGTCCTGATGAATGTTGACGTCTGTGTCGTAGGGGGCCAGGATGGTGCGTGAACTGTTCGAGATGGCCAGGACTAAAAAGGCCTGTCTGATCTTCTTTGATGAAATTGATGCCATTGGAGGTAATTCACATTTTCTCTCATCTGTCTGTGTTACAACCATTTTTCACCACATCAGACCAACATCAATGGATATTTGTAGAGATTGTTCATTTCAAAGAATAGTGTTGTATCTGCAATTTAAGTTGAATTTAAAAATCCATTTGAAAGTTAGCCCCAAAAAATGGTTTCAAAATGAAACCTTTCACCTTATTTCAGTACTCTCTCTATCTCTCTCTATCTCTCTCTCTATACTTAGTTACTCTCATGCAGGTGTGTTCTTGGGTGCCAAAATCTTCCACCAATTGATTTAACGTAAATCAGTCAATCATCCAAGCATATTTCAGAGTTCAATACCCAACTGTAGCAGTTGTGCTAAATACTTAAATACTGTTTTGTTTTTAAAGCAGTGTAAAGAAACTAGAGTGACTTATGAGAAAATGACTGTCTCCATATAACACATCAGCAGAACACGATCTCCCACGTTAACGTGAAAACGTGTCGTTTTGAACCTGCTAGGTGCTCGTTTTGATGACGGAGCTGGTGGGGACAATGAGGTCCAGAGGACTATGCTGGAGCTCATCAACCAGCTGGATGGCTTCGACCCTCGAGGCAACATCAAAGTGCTGATGGCCACCAACAGACCGGACACCCTGGACCCAGCCCTGATGAGACCTGGACGTCTGGACAGGAAGATCGAGTTCAGCCTGCCTGACCTGGAGGTGAGTTAGCAGTGAACACATGAAGACAGTCTAATAAATCAATCAAATACAACAGAAATGAAACTGGATTATGTTTGTGTAGCTGTTGACAACTCTTCTTCTATGAACCCATAGCCTCATCCTTGTTTTTTTGTCTTTAAGGGTCGCACACACATCTTTAAGATCCACGCCCGCTCTATGAGTGTGGAGAGAGACATTCGCTTTGAGCTGCTGGCTCGCCTCTGTCCCAACAGCACAGGTAAGACTGACGCAGCAGTTATTCAGTGTCTTTTTTTTCCCCCTCACATTTCCACTATATTTTCCCTCTGACATCTTCATCCACACCTGAGAGTCTCCTCTACTTGTGTTGCTCTATTTTCCATTAGTCTTCCCTCCTTTCTGCTCTGAAAGGATCGTTCAGGCAGGGTTTAAAAAGGCTTAAAACATCTCAAATTAATTTTTCCATTTTCAAGGTCTTAAAATGTCTAGAATTTTAGGAGGGGAGGTATTCAATTTTATCTGGGCAGAATGAACGAGCAGGTTTATTTTTGTTAAGTTTTACTGTTCTTGTTCTTGGTATTTTGACCTGTATCCCACAACAGTGACCATTACAGTAGTGTCTTACTTGTTGGTGCGTTAAATAGATAATAGGCCCCGATGATGACGCTGTGAGCAGCAGGCTCAACTATGGGTAGAAAATAGAAGTTCAGTGAAGGATGAGAAATATGGTGGCTGGTAGAAACCATCTAACGATTCATAAGAGGCGCGACGTGAACTTTGTCACAAAATATTCAAATGAGAGACAGACGAAAGGCACTGCTTTACAAATGAAAATCCGAAAAGCAGCAGCGCTATGCTAGCTCTGAGGAACACGATTCCCATCAAGCCCTTGGCTGCTACTAGAGGTGCTTATGTGGCCGTCACTGCGTCCACTCCTCTCTGAACATTAATATGAAACAGGTTATCTATTATTATTAGAGTATAGTAATATGTGGCCATCTAATTGATTCTATCTAACTAACACTTGATTCTGTGAATCATTTTGACTCTAATTGATTCTTGATTCTGTCTCATTGATTCTAATTTATTCTATCCTATTAATTCTATAATATAGCAGCTACACACATCTAAGTTGACCAAGGCTAGTGTACTTGTTGGTGGTTTCTGATGAATCATGGTGGCCACCTGGGCCAAACAGGATGTTTTTTGGGTTTTTTTTGTCTCAGTCCAGCCACTTCTACACCTCAAATGACAACTTACTCACTATCTTGTTTACAGAGGACACTGTTTTCAATTGGACTAGATCTACTGACATAGAATTTTATTTTATTTTCATTGATTGAAAGGCAGCTAATGTCAGCTAATGTGCACTGAACTTCATCTGTTATTCAAATTAGATCAAACCCAACAGTGTATACTGTATTCTAGTTACAATTTCTTTTTTCATTTTAGAGGCATTAAAAAGCTCTTAAGTCATTTCATTTGAACTTAAAAACTGCAGATACCCTGGTTCCACGTAGCTCCAATGTCTCCCATTTTCTCCAGTCAGCCATTACAAATCAGCCCTAAATGATTTCCTCACTGATGAAGTACTGGTGTGACAACAAGGGTGCGCTGTAAGATAAGCAAAACCATATCTCCAATTAAAGTGATTCTTGTTGTCAGATAAACCAGTTGAACCATTTTATATCCCAGTGAAATCAAAATTATTTTATTAGGTCAAGTAAAGTTCATGTTTTGGTGCTGCATTGATTTTCGGCTTCAGATGTTACGTTGCTTCATTTAACAGATTGTACCTTGGCTTTGTAAACTTACATCCTGTAAATGTCAAAGATGAACCTGTTTGGTTGTAATTAAGTCAAGGATTTATATATTTAAAGCTTTCTGTCCCTCATCACAACATGGTCGTAGAATGATTCCCACCCAAAGCCTAAGTATCTGAAAAACTAGGGGTATTGCTAAACTGTACACAGTATTTCCTGTTGGTCCTGAAAGTTGTTCTGTCAGCACAATCTGATGCATGTTTCCTTTCAGGCGCTGAGATCCGCAGCGTGTGCACCGAGGCGGGTATGTTTGCCATCAGAGCTCGCAGGAAGATTGCCACAGAGAAGGACTTCCTGGAGGCCGTCAACAAGGTCATCAAGTCATACGCCAAGTTCAGCGCCACCCCCAGATACATGACCTACAACTGAGAGTGTGTGTGTGTGTTTGTGAGTTGGCTTTTTACTGTTAAAGGAAGCAGAGTGGTGTCAAAAATATCTTCCTGTTGTCATTCTTGTTCCCTTAAAAATAAAGTTTATTCCAGAGTTGAGTCTCCTGGTAGCTTTAAAGGCCTCCTGTGTTTACAATGACAACACAACTAAACAAACGGTACAGAAAAAGTAACACTGGCTCTGCTCACATGTGCACAAACATGTAGAATATTACAGCAATCCAAACATGATACTGCATATTGACCAATCAGCACTTTGGCTGGTTTAAATACACAAATCACATAGAGACACAGTTGGAAATGATCCATCAGGACAATCTTCAGTAACCATAATCAATAAATAACAGCATGATGATGACCAGCAGCTTCTGGACTCATAAGGGACCAGTACAGCATTACTTTAAAACAACAAAAAGACTTTAAAATTGCAACTCTAAACAGTGGAGAGGAAGCTGGGGGAATGTCGGGTGGAAATCCTGGATTTCTGATTGTTTCAAAGCTTTAAAACGTCCGTGTGTCTCTCTTGGCTTTACTCTTGAGAGGGAAAAACATCCACCTGGCCTTCAACACTGTTCAACATGTTCACTTCATCTCCACTGTGGTGCTGGAGGTCCTACACGTGGGTGTGGGACCTCGCCTGTCTAAGCCAGGACCTCGCTGCTGGGACTCGTCCTCGGTTACGGTTGTCATTCCCCTTGTCAGCTCGTCCCATTGGTCTGAGCCGCTGGTCGGTGGGAGTTTGAATGTTGACAGTGGAGAACAGCATCGTGAACGGTGGGGAACACCATCTCTGGAGTCATGACCCCAGTGAAGAACTGTAAGGTGTCCAGCTCAGACAGGAGACTTCCTGGTAGATGGAAGCAGAGATACAAGCTCAGTCAGACCAGATGGATACTCTCATACTCCAGTTATGTCCATGAACCTTTGCTGTACCATTAACGATCCCAGCCCACCAGTAAAAACTATCAAATACCTGAGCAATTACTCCACTACTGACCAACAGTTGGCTACTTTTACCAACAGTCCAGCAATAAATCCTGACTCAATCAGGTTCAGTTTGATTCAAAGTCTTTTTAGACATGTTGATTGATCTTTAAGTGCATTTTGGAGGCTCTGGTTTGTGTTGATCAACTATATTAATATAACATGTCAATAAATCCTTTTAGAAGCATATTGCATGTATCCGACAAGAACCCATTAAATTTTTATGTGGATCCAGATAGAGAGGCGGATTCAGGAACCTGGCTAGATGGAATTTCAGACATTTTCTCTAGTTTCTCAGGGAATAATCTATGAATCATGATATAAATCAGACATATTCATGGTGTTGATAATAATCCGGATCTACTGGATCTAAATATGTATTTGTAGGGGATGATCTTTAGTCAACCACCAGTTGAGATAATGGGGCTTTCATGCGTCTCCTACAGTTTTAGATTCATTACCAGAAGAGTAGGATTTATTTCAGGATATCAGTGTGGATCCGACTCAAGGTAGTTTACATCCCACAGAGGACAAATATCCTGACCCTGTACCAACAGTTTAGAACTGATGAAGCCTCTCGGATGAGAGGAGAAACGGCTTCAAGCTAAAAAAAGAAGTCCAGTTGCTTCTGAATCAATCTTCAAGGAAGGTGAACAAGGTTCCACAGTTCTGGTTATGATGTCGATACTATTGTACATATATCACTGCTGTTCTCGTTGTTTTTGTTATTGTTGTTTGTTTTGCTGTTATTGTAGTTGTTTACCTCGTCTCCCAAACCCATTTCTGTTTCTCCCTTTCTTTCCACTGTCTCCCCCCACCCAACCCCCCCTTTCTGGTCCGGTCGCCTCGTCTAATTCCATAATAAATAAAAAGCAGATGATGCAACAGGAGGATTATGACAGACTCCTCCTGTCTGACACTGTGAGGCACCCAGATCCTCATACTGCAGGCCGAGGTAACAGGACAGGACAGGTTAAAAAACAAAGGAAGTAATGATTTCCAGTCGCTAAACAAATGAAAAGTCCTGATGATAACTTACTGCTGCAGCCAGCTATGACCACTTGAACATCCACAGCTGCATATTCCTTAATAACCTGCAGAGACAGATAAAGTCACAGGATGGCACAGTTGTTACAATAATGAAACTTGTAGGGAACTTGTTGTTGAAAGCATCCGGTTTAAAAAAATCAAAAAGAAGGAACCTGTTTGATGGCTTTGGCTCCCACAGAGTCGATGAAGCAGGCAGACGTCCAGTCCAGGATGATGGAGTGGACAGAGCTGAGAGGTTCTAGGATGACCATCTCCTCCTCTACGTCTGAATCACTATGTCCGTCCTCCAGTTGGCCGTTCAGCTGCTCCCCCTCCACATGGTTAGAGGGCAAAACCTCGTGGGTCACGCCCTGCTCCTCGTACTGGAACCCATCACCCAAACAGTTTTATGTGACAGGAACTCAACACAAGGTGTTCAGGTTGTCATTTCTGTGCATGTTTGATGAAACGAGTCAGAAAAGTCCATGTACAGCTTGAAAAACCTGACTTACCACTATTACTACAAGTGAACAATGATATTCATGGGTTGGATGAAATGAATGCAGTTTTCTCTTTACAAGATTTCTCACATAATTCAATCAAAGTAATTCAATTACTGCCTTTTTGGGTCAGAGACTCCACATATATTAAAAACCCTTCGAAGGGATCAGTAACTTCATCAGCCTGGGAAACAAGTTGAGCATATTTACACTATCAACAGGGCTGAACAGCTACATAACTCACATTGGCCCAGATCTTCAGTGGCGAGCTGTGGTTGTTATGTTTCTTCTTCTCCAGCTTCTTTTGGGCTTTCCAGGCAGCTTGTAAGTGTTCAGGGTTTACTGCAGTCTGTGAACACATCAGTAGCAGCAGACATGTCAGGGAGACGGTTTGTAATGTCCTTTCTAACAACTTCATTCCAGAAGGCACATTTTTGGTTCCACATGATGCAAGTATAATTCATGAATTGTGCTCAAGTTATAAATCCTAATCATGATATGATAAATAGCAGGTTTTCTAGTTCCATCTGCCTTATAACAGTTAAATGGTTTGTCAATAACCTACATGTTCTCATCTAAAATCAACTTCATGTGAAGAAAAAGACTCATATGCTTTAAAATGGGTTCATATGGAGCTTTCCTCTGATAAACATGAATAAACCTGCTCGTTTAGAGGTTTAAGGTTTAAGGTCTTGTCGCAACAGCTGCAGATACATTTTAATAAAGCTCTGAAGAAGTGAATAATAATCCAGACTTGTGTCAAATCATCAAAAATCAAAATCAAGAGCACAATGCCATCTTCCTCTTTTGTTAAAGTCATATTACAATTATCAAAAAAAAGTTGGGACATTATGTAAAATGTTAATAAAAACAGAATGCAGTGATTTGAAAATCCTTTTAACCTATATACAAATGAATACAGTGCAAAGACAACATTTAATGTTGAGCAACAGTGATGATGACCAACAACCTGATAAAAACCTTGGATAGAAGTATTTCTTACGTATGGAGTATCCAGTAAATAATAACGTTTCTTCTGCACAGTACTACACACACACACACACAGTGGCTAGGGTTACCTTCTCCTTGAGGGCGTTCACATAAAGGTCACTGTTAGCAAAGTAGATGGAAGAGTTGGAGTGGAAAATCTTAATGCCCTCGTATTCATCTGCCTGAGAACAAAAGCATCAGGTGTTCAGAGTCCAGACCAGCAGACTCGGCGTGTTCAGACGTGAATGTTTTCTGACAGACTCACCTCTTCATACTCCTCCACATCACAGTACAGCCCTGTGCCAGGAATGTGGCCCAGGACGGCACTCTTAGGGCTGGACAAGAAGGAGAGAAGTTCAACACTTAGCAGCTGTTACATGCATGTTCTGTAATAGGCCTGGAGCACCATCCAAACCTCTTCATCCTAATTTATTCACATTTGGCCATAGACAAACGTCTGTCATTGTATTATGCTCCATAGTTCATTTGGTTGTTTTTACTGCAACATTATATTATGGCATGGAATGAGAGACCAGAAGCAGCTCCTAATGATGTCAACCCTTTAATGACATGGTGACAAAAGGAGACTAAAGCATTGGTATCAGTGTAATGAAGGCCTACCTATGCCATTGTTTGATTAAAGCTTCTAAGTGCTGCTGAGGAAGAAAGTCAACAGAGCAGACAGAGAAACAGAGAGGGGAGGGGGGAGCTGGTGTGTGTGTGCAGCAGAGATGTGGGTGGAGCTGGTGTGTGTGTGCAGCAGAGATGTGGGTGGAGCTGGTGTGTGTGTGCAGCAGAGATGTGGGGGGAGCTGGTGTGTGTGCAGCAGAGATGTGGGTGGAGCTGGTGTGTGTGCAGCAGAGATGTGGGTGGGGCTGGTGTGTGTGCAGCAGAGATGTGGGTGGAGCTGGTGTGTGTCCAGCAGAGATGTGGGTGGAGCTGGTGTGTGTGTGCAGCAGAGATGTGGGGGGAGCTGGTGTGTGTGCAGCAGAGATGTGGGTGGAGCTGGTGTGTGTGCAGCAGAGATGTGGGTGGAGCTGGTGTGTGTGCAGCAGAGATGTGGGTGGAGCTGGTGTGTGTGCAGCAGAGATGTGGGTGGAGCTGGTGTGTGTGCAGCAGAGATGTGGGGGGAGATGGTGTGTGTCCAGCAGAGATGTGGGTGGAGCTGGTGTGTGTGCAGCAGAGATGTGGGGGGAGCTGGTGTGTGTGCAGCAGAGATGTGGGGGGAGCTGGTGTGTGTGCAGCAGAGATGTGGGGGGAGCTGGTGTGTGTGCAGCAGAGATGTGGGGGGAGCTGGTGTGTGTGTGCAGCAGAGATGTGGGGGGAGCTGGTGTGTGTGTGCAGCAGAGATGTGGGTGGAGATGGTGTGTGTGTGCAGCAGAGATGTGGGGGGAGCTGGTGTGTGTGTGCAGCAGAGATGTGGGTGGAGCTGGTGTGTGTGCAGCAGAGATGTGGGTGGAGCTGGTGTGTGTGCAGCAGAGATGTGGGTGGGGCTGGTGTGTGTGCAGCAGAGATGTGGGTGGAGCTGGTGTGTGTCCAGCAGAGATGTGGGTGGAGCTGGTGTGTGTGTGCAGCAGAGATGTGGGGGGAGCTGGTGTGTGTGCAGCAGAGATGTGGGGGGAGATGGTGTGTGTCCAGCAGAGATGTGGGTGGAGCTGGTGTGTGTGCAGCAGAGATGTGGGTGGAGCTGGTGTGTGTGCAGCAGAGATGTGGGTGGAGCTGGTGTGTGTGCAGCAGAGATGTGGGTGGAGCTGGTGTGTGTGCAGCAGAGATGTGGGTGGAGCTGGTGTGTGTGCAGCAGAGATGTGGGGGGAGATGGTGTGTGTCCAGCAGAGATGTGGGTGGAGCTGGTGTGTGTGCAGCAGAGATGTGGGGGGAGCTGGTGTGTGTGCAGCAGAGATGTGGGTGGAGCTGGTGTGTGTGCAGCAGAGATGTGGGGGGAGCTGGTGTGTGTGCAGCAGAGATGTGGGGGGAGCTGGTGTGTGTCCAGCAGAGATGTGGGTGGAGCTGGTGTGTGTGCAGCAGAGATGTGGGTGGAGCTGGTGTGTGTGCAGCAGAGATGTGGGGGGAGCTGGTGTGTGTGCAGCAGAGATGTGGGGGGAGCTGGTGTGTGTGCAGCAGAGATGTGGGTGGAGCTGGTGTGTGTGCAGCAGAGATGTGGGGGGAGCTGGTGTGTGTGCAGCAGAGATGTGGGTGGAGCTGGTGTGTGTGCAGCAGAGATGTGGGGGGAGCTGGTGTGTGTGCAGCAGAGATGTGGGTGGAGCTGGTGTGTGTGCAGCAGAGATGTGGGGGGAGCTGGTGTGTGTGCAGCAGAGATGTGGGGGGAGCTGGTGTGTGTGCAGCAGAAATGTGGGGGGAGCTGGTGTGTGTGCAGCAGAGATGTGGGTGGAGCTTGAGAAGAAACACCAAGTGTTAGTCTTAGGTAAGTCATTCAGCTGGAAACACCGAGCAGACTAAACACCACTAACCTCCATCACCACCTACTCAAGACTTGTGTGTTTTATATTTACCTTTATTATTTTATACATTAATATATTTATATACACTACCAGTCAAAAATTTGGACACAGTTTCTCATTCAAGTGGATGGGAAACTGTGTCCAAACTATTGACTGGTACTGTATATTAATGTATAAATATATTTTTTTAAATATTTGTTATAGGCTAAACTGAAAATGTGCGCATAGGTTCTGAAAAGAAGAAGAAAGATAACACTTTTATCATCAAGTATATAATTTAAAATGTAAAAAGAGATTCTATGTGGTCATTCTCATTCATTAAATTTGCTGGAAATGTCCAACATCATGATGCGTAATGTAATCTGGATGTGAAATGACCTATGTGGCATTAGCATTATGTTCATCCAATCAAAACACTGAATAATGATGCGATGGGAACAAAAGTAAATACACTTCCTTTCATCAGTACCTCTGTGTCCTGTAGATGACCGTTATTATGGCGAAGGCGACGGCCACCAGCAGGCCGTAATCCAGACCCAACATCACAGAAGCTACGAAAGCGACCAGCCAGATGGCCTGGGAGAGACAGAGGGAACAGAAATGTATGAACATGAATACAAACCGCTACTTCCTCTTCTCCTCAGGTAGCCAACCATCTGAGTCATGTGTCATCAGTAATGGGAGAGAGGAATGACATTTAATTTAACAATCATTTAAATTCATCACCTTAAAAATACGTTTGTATCCCTCCAACATCCTTTAGCTTTGTTAAAATCCTATAAACAGGGATGTAAGATATATAATCTACAATCACATCATGTTATAAAGGTCATAACTTTACATGGTTCACTTTGCAAGGTGAACCATGATCCTGACTGAACAGTGATCAGATTAGATTGACATCTGAAGTCTGTCTTGTGTCACAAAGCTGTATTTGTCTGTGGGTAAAATGCAGATTGGTGTCTCAGGTCTACATCTATGGAGCAGAAAACAAATGTTTGTGCTGTACGATGGAGTTCCTCACAAAAGTGAACATGACACCTATGAGTGTCTCCCAGGGCCAAGGTGGACCAGTACAATAAAAACAGCTCTATCTGCAGTCAGACCTCAGCCCATAAAAGAAAGGATCATCCAAAAAAGAGAAAGTTAATATTTTTAAGTGCTTCCAGTTTGTGTTAACGTGATGTAAAACGTCTCAGTTACCTTTTCCAGCTCTGGACCACATGGATTCACTTTTATTCACTCCTGAACTACAACTACAGCTTCTGCTTGTATGCCTCCACCCACCAGTCAAGATGCAGTAAACGTCCATGTCTGTCCAGACTCATATGCAATGACTGATAGAGAGCTTCATCAAATGGTGTAACAACAATAATCTGAAGCTGAATATCAACACTGCTTGCTTCAAATGTGGACGTTTCTGTAAAGAAATGACAAAGTCTAAAACGACACACATCTTCATCCTCACAGAACAGAAGATTGATTGGTTGTAGGATCTTTACAATCAGCAATGTTTCAAGGAGAAAACCCAAGATGAGTCTCACCAATTCAGCAATATGGTCACAAAAAAGATGTGTTTGCAAAATATGATGATGTCATCACGTCATCATTTGATCCTATTAGACGTTTGAGTGGAATTTTGTTATAATGAATGGTTGGTTAGTTTGTCAGTAGAATTACACAAAAACTACTGGAAGCATTTCTATGAAACCTGGTGGAAGGATGGGACATGGGACAGGATAGATCCTGTTACATTTTGGTGCAGGTCTGGACAAAGGGACAAATCCAGGAATTCTTTGATGATTTTCTTCCACATTGCTATCGT
This sequence comes from Chaunax sp. Z400, assembly GCA_037577475.1. Taxonomy (NCBI): domain Eukaryota; kingdom Metazoa; phylum Chordata; class Actinopteri; order Lophiiformes; family Chaunacidae; genus Chaunax; species Chaunax sp. Z400. The sequence continues at coordinate 4,986,264 of CM075204.1, forward strand.
ATGAATTCTTGAGTGTGGCTAAGTATTTTCAGGTCTCTCTTGAGAATGAGACCTCGTGTCTCAATGGGATTACCTGTATAAATAAAGCTTAAATAAAAAAATGTGTGATGTCACAGTGTCTTTTCAGCCCCACAATCTAATCAGTTCATTCACAAATCTGCAGATATTCCCCTAAGGTGTGCCTGAGATAGAGTTTCACAAGAATAGGAAGGAAAAACAGACGGACAAAACAAAAACACAAATGCTTCAGACGACAGCTGCTGCAGTCGCAGAGGCATTATGAAAGTTAGCTTTCAATAAATATCATTTAAAAACTTTGATACAGCTAAAAAGGCAGCTATTATGTATAACAGCACCTTGTGAAGCTCACTGGGACTGGCTAACTCATGAAGGAAAAACACTTGGGCAAAATATTTAAATGAACACAGTGGACAACAAAGTGCAGAGCCAACCCGGATCAGCTCATGTAGCATCTCCAGGGTTTCAGTGTGCTGCTGCAGGACGACCTCTGACATGTCTACGGCTGAGTTTCATCTGACAGACTGACCAGTTCGATCTTGCTGGTCCTCCACAGAGAAGGAATGTCTCTGAACTGTTTGAACATCCCCAACAGGTTCACCATGATGATGGCAGCCAGCGCAGTCTAGGACACAGAACAGAGAGAAACATTAGAAAAGACTTGTGGCACTTCTTTTTTTTTTTTACCTCATTAGGTGAAAAATGGAGCTTTAACTACTTATTTTGTCTTGTGACCCTGAGCTGCTAGACAGAAAGCAGGAACCTCTGCTTCATCATCATCTCCACCCACCTGAGGGAGCGGCTGGAAGACAAAACCGATGGCCAACACAACCAGCAGCACCACGAGAGACGACAGCAGTCCTGCGATCTGAACGCAAAGACAGAGTTAACTGTGTCAGCATCATGTCTCATTCAGAGGGCTGAACTATAATATGAGGTAACGGTCTCATCCTTCAGGAGTAACGTTGTGACGTCGGGTATAACGTTATGATCAACCCATATTATGACAGGTGCATATCTAAGCTGCTCTGAGCAGGTTATCTTCATGGTTCATTCGATGTTATTTTGTCTACTGAGCAACAATAGAAATGTATAAAACCTAATATTTTCCTTTTACTAGCCCTAATCTACTGAAACAAACAAACATGTGATTCACTGAAATGACTTTTTTAAGTAACCACAACTAAAACATGTTACATTATGAATAACCATCATTTAGTCATAACATAGAAATAACAGTCATTGGTGCATTTCAGAGTAAACCGTGATGTTGGTGAGATTTTTTTGTGCATGATTGAAAAGACCTGGCCGAGGTAATAAATGGTAAATGGACTGTACTTATATAGAACCTTTCTAGTCTGACTGACCACTCAAAGCTTTACAACACCAGCCAGCATTCACCCATTCACACCGACATTCACACCAACATTCATACAGTGGTGGCATTCGTACCATGCAAGGCTCCACCTGCTCATTAGGAGCAGTAACCCTGCACACAAACACTCACACACCAATGGAACAGATACTGGGAGCAATATGGGGTTCAGTATATTGCCCAAGGACACTTCAACATGTAGACTGCAGTGGCTGGGGATTGAACCACCGATCTTAAATCCCGGGTTGAAAACACCTGGACAAGGCAATAAAATCCTGGGTCTAATTAATGTCCTACTGAAACAACTGATGATGTCACGGCCTCCAGAAAATTTATGTGACCAGACAGTTGGGATACTGATGATGATGATGCTCTGAACTCTGCAGACACGTGTAGCACAGATGTTACAGATGTTATGGCTCATTGCACAGTGGAGGCAGATCACATTTAGTGACAAGTCCAGATTTAACTTGCACAGAGCTGATGGTCGTAGGCGTTTGTATCGTTGCCATGGGGAATGCTATCCTGCAGCATACATCCAGGAAGTGGACCGTTTTGGTGGTGATGTCATGATGTGGGGAGCCATTGTTAATGGATGATGGTCAGACCTTGTCCACATCCACGGTACACTGACAGCTATCTGTTACTGAGATACGGTCCTAGGTCCACATGTCATTCCCAGGATACAGCAATCAGGCATCACCTTCATGCATGACAATGCCAGACCACATGTGGCTCATGTCTGTCAGGAGTAGCCTACCTGGACCAGAACAATGTCGCTGTCCTTCCTTGGCCAGCATATTCACCAGATCTCAACCAAATAGAGGATCTGTGGGATGTTCTGGATCACCGGGTGAGAGAGAGAACCTGATCCAGCAACACATGAACAACTTGTCACAGCTCTGCAGGAAGAATGACGTCATCTACAAGTCCAGATTATGATTTATCAATTCCATGCAAAGGAGATGTGATGCTGTGATAAATGCTGGAGGTGGTCACATGTTACTGACTGTTGTTGTTCTCTGTCTCATCCACACTTTCTGACTTGTAAACACAAAGAAAACAACCACTAATTTGCACAAAAATGATTTTTCTTTATGTCTAAAGGGTGAATAAAGATATGTGAACCATACTTTTTGCCTTTGAAATTTAATATGAACAGGATGGCATAACATTAAAAAAATGTGTTTCTACTGTTGCTCAGTATAAATTCATACAGGTATCTCTACAGCCTTGCTGCTTTAAGGAGGCGATCCTCCTAAGGTGTATAATTGTCTCCGGAAAGAATGTGTCTGTCCCCCGACCAATGAAATTTATTAAATCAAATGCAAGAAGAGGAGTTCCACATACAAATCTGATAAGAATCAACACCACCATGTGAAGTAGTTCAAAATAACAGGAGAATAAAATGTGGACTGCTGAACATTAGATCGCTGGCATCCAAAGCTGTTTTAGTAAATGACTTAATATCAGAATATCAGATTGATTTATTCTGCTTACCTGAAACCTGGCTACGTCATGAGGAACATGTTAGTTTAAATGAATCCACCCCCCCACTCATACACACCAGCCGAGGAGGTGGAGTCAAAGCAGTTTTTAACTCAAGTTTATTAATAAACCCTAATCTTAAACCTGATTATAACTCATTTAAAGCCTTAGTCTTAATATTACACATCCAGCCTGGAAAACATCACAGCCAATTACATTTGTTATAGTGTACCGCACTCCTGGTCCATGTACAGACTGTTCAGCTGAATTCTCAGAGTTCCTTTCAAGTTTAGTCCTTAAAACAGAAAAAGTAATTATTGTGGGTGATTTCAATAGTCATGTAGACATAGAAAGAGTCTCTGGTCTACGTTCATCTCATTAATAGAGTCTGTTGGCTTCTGTAAGGGTGTACAGAAACCTACTCACCGCTTTAATCACACCCATGACCTTGTTTTGACATATGGCATTGAAACTGAAGCCTTCTAAATAGGCCCAATTCACTACACTCCCTCTTCTAAGTCTGGCTGCTGATGATAATACTGTGAGTGTGTTAATTTATTTCCTTGTTGATAATTCTAATTGTAAAGTATTGCCTGAATGTGTCATCAGCTGCGGGGACAACACATGACAAAAACTGGCATCTGTGGTGTGATGATGCTTTATATATTTACATAAAGTGTTTTGTTCTCTTTTATAAATCTAAATTTATATAAATTTATGACTACATGATGTCAGAGGATATTACATTTTCTTTTCTTGTAAATTTGTGACTTTCACCTTGAACATTTAGTACTTGAATCTCAGAAATGTTGTCTCTGATTGCCTTTTGGAATATTAACCCTTTCCCTCGGCCACATCATTTGTTTCACCTAAGTTGCACTAATATTCTGTTGTACCTTATATCTCAATCATATTTCATTAAGTAAGAGACCATAAGAAAAAGAACATACGGCATGAACACCGTCAGCTATGTGTTGTCCCAGGCTTTGTTGGCCTCCTCAATGTTACATTTGGCTGTTCACATTTCTTTAAGCTCCTTTTATCCAGACAATGACATCATCATCATCATCATCGTCATCATCATCATTCATTCTTCTGGGGAAAAATATGTTGCATGAGCTATTATAAACTTTAATGTAAATGCACACTAACTCTGGTTAAGCTGACAACAAACCAAAAACCAACATGTCAGTCAGCGTCACAGTAACATTTCACTCTGAATTGGGCAGTCAGGTTTTGTCAACCCTGACTTTCTTTGATAAGACAGAGTTAAGACAGAGTGGGCTTAACGTAGTGCAGCCCTCTGGTTTAATTAGAGATAGCATAATCACTCCTTTAGTGGAGGTGTGTGTGTTTTACCTGGGTTTTTCCACCAGTGCTCTCCTGAACGAGGCTCCTCGACATGGAGCAAGTGATGGCGAAGGTTTGGAAGAAAGAGCTGATGAAGTTACACAGACCGAGGGCGATAAGCTCCTGAAACACAAAAAGTTTGTTCTCAGATGCTGACAGTCACACACTTATCTGTAATCACAATGGCTTCTTATTTGATTCTCATTTCCTGACCGACAGCACAGTCAGTTAACTGAGGTGATTATTATTATTATATCCTGTCATATCCCAGCACTGCTTTTGTCCATCTCCCAGACAAATCTAGCTGGACAATGAGGTTTTTCTAATCCCCTACCTCAATTACATTAATGAAACCAAGTTCCTCTGACTTTAATACAGGTATTCAATGATATATCTAAATACACGTCTGCATTAAAATATCTAAAGCCCAGTTCAGACCAAAGATTCACGATGAGACGAAACAGATTTAGAGCATTGCAGGGAGAAGCTGCACCTCAACTCAGGCCGGGTATGGCGTCACCTGGGACTCTCACGTCGCCACAGGTTGCCTCATGGTCGAAATTAAATGTTACAGTTCTTGACGGATAAAAGTGAGGCCGAGAAAACAGCTGAGAAACTCTGTAATTTTAGTAGACCTTTCCTTTGGTCATTATTATAACTACCAGGAGTGTCAGAGAGTGAGGAAGGGAATCGTCAGACATGATTAAATGTAATGTTGAATAAAAGTTTAAAACACTAACTCATCCATGAATATTTCTTCTTCAGAGCCGTCAAATAGATCAATAAATCTTAGTCGCAATGATGGATGGGTAGGTCATGGCTTAACTGACATGTAGGATTGTTCAGCCTTGGTGGAGGTACGAGTTGCACCCAGTGTCTTTCTAGTTTTTGTTAATCTGACTGAGAGATGTCTAGCAGCAGAAATCAGGAACAGTGTATTTAAGTGCATGTAAATGTATGGATTGTTAGGGTAACGTGCTTGGAACCATGACAGACTTCATTGTACCAGGATCTGTTGCTCATCCACAGCTCTTCACATGTTCAGACTCACCTGGTTGCCATCCACATTGTAGCAATGCTTAAGGGCGAAGATCTTGGCCAGTGAGATGCCCATTGAGAATCCTACAATTGCTATAGCGAAGGCATCTGTGACCAGACTGGGTAACATGGAGAAGTTTGGGGCGGTAGGAGGTAGAAGCCTGAGAACACAAAGGATATCACTTGTAGTACATCCAGTGACAAGAAAACAGATTTAAAATACAACAAATCTCCCAGTTGTAAAATCCATCGACTGAAACACACGTGTCAAAATTTCAAGACTTTCCAGACATTTTCCAGACAAAATGAGAGAATAACAACCTACCCTGTTGGTATCTTCCCAACCACGTCCACTTCGTAGTTGCTTGCTAAGGACAGGCCGTACGAGACACCGGTTGACACGATGACCACGATAATCTCACCAGGAATGGGAATGGGCAGTTTCTTCTTGAAGCGTTCGTTGAGGTCTTTGACCCCGTACAAGAAGACGAGGCCCACGAGGCCCAGGATGAGAGTGGTGACGTTGGTGCTAGCAATGTCACTGAGTACGGCCTTAGTGCTCTGGGGAAAGAGGAACAGGATCTCATAATCATGACAGAAGATGTTTGATCTATAATTATGAGCCGTACAGCTGTAACTTTTGATGATCTAGGATCTCAAGCAGGTGAATTTATAAAATTATTTATAGAGAAAAGCTTAACTGTTCTTCAGAATTACAATAGTTTTCTTTTTCTTTTCTCTTTTAATTAAGAGATAGTAACTCAGAATTATGAGATAAGTTGTCTGTTTTGTTTTCTTTAGTGAATGCAATGTGCTTCTGTATCACTGTTATCAAAACTCACATAAATAACAGAGAGGGGCCCACTGAAGCGCTGTGTTTTCACCCCCAGCAGGTACTTCAGCTGAGAGACAACAACATGCACAGCTGCTGCTGTAGTGAAGCCTCGTACCAGAGGCTCTGTGAGGTAGATCGCCACAAAACCAAACCTGAGCAGACCTAAGACAAACTGAAAGAAGTGGAAGAACATAAGGTAGCATGAAACAAAGAGAGCTAATGGGATAAGAACCAGCTACTGGGCTTTGTTTCAAATACAAACATTAACTTAATGTGGATATGTCAACATTAATTGGGTAAACAGTTCAGTTGTATCACTTTACTGTGATGTTTTAACCAAATAAGACACTTTGAAGGCAGACAGAAAAAATCTACAACAGATTTCAGATGCAAGGCCTGCCAGCCAGACGCTGGTCCTTTATGTGAGGCTGACCTGAATGATTCCTACGAGTGTCGTTAGCACAACGGCCACCTGCACCCGCCTGGCATCTCGAGCCTCCACGTCCAGGACGGCAGATATGTTGGATCCATTGGCAAATACGTAAAACTTGGAGTCTGGGGCCTCCCTCACTGCAACACCCCCAATCATCAGACTTATCACCGCAAACGTACCTGCAGATCAATCAGTCAGACTTTATTATGGCTGAATCATGGGAGCACTTTCCAGGTTAGTATTATGATACCGTCTGTCTTCTCTAGATGGTTCTGAGCTACTGAAGCAGACTTTTCTTGTTCTTCTGGGTCAGCAGGAGTTTGGACATGGCGCCCTGGTGTAAATCTACTTCTAAAGTCAGTCTATGAAGGTTAGCTCAGTGTTTTAACAACATCTGATTTACAAACGTGTCTCTTATTAGGGATAATATTCAGGGGATTGAGTCATTTTTCAGACTGCAGTAGTCAGTAAAAAATAGCATTTTGTGTTGAATGTGGAAGAAACAAATACTGAGGATATTTAAATTGTATTTTAATTTTAACATATTTAAATTAGGATGCATTGAAAACATAATACTGCAAATAAATAATAACACAAAAATAATACTTTTCCCCCCCAAATCTGTATTACATAAAATACTTAAATAAAAGGTAATGTTATTCATGCAAATGCCTCTAAGATCATCTATGCCTGTTCTTCATTCATATTGGTGAGGGTATCTGACCTCACTATTCCTTCACTATTTTACTCTTTAATTCCATGCGTCTGACTTAAATTATTAAATCAGATACATACATTATTAACCATGCATCAGATACATTATTAAACTATTATTAATTTCATCTGTACCCCACTTAAGCCCAGGCTAGCGGTGTTACAGTGTGGTGAATGTGTGTATGTATGCCACTGAGTGAAAAGGCCATCTTGCCCAGCACTTGAACAGTAGCCCAGTTATTCCCTCTTGCCCTCTTGAAGAAGTTAAGGGATCATCATTTCCACAGAAACCTCTTATCGGGTCAGATTTGCAGCAGAGGAAATGAAGCCAACTACTTCCTGGTTGTCACTTCAGATCAGATCTTTTGTTTCAAAAGGTTGAGCAAGTTCCGTTTATTGTGCTCATTTTGTCAGCTGGACTCAGAGCTTAGAGCTGACATTTGAGATGACTTGGCACCCTGTCTGGGAAATAAAGAAGTCAGGTGCCTGAGATGTCAGAGGAGGGGTCGAGGAAATTTCCCAATCCTGCTGCTGAGCTGAGGACACGGTTATCACATCTGAGTGAAAACATGTCTCACAGACAAGTTAAACCTGGAATGCGTGACTTGTTTCACACAAAAGAACCCTCATTACATTCAAGCCTTTGCCAAAAAAGTTCACACAATGCTGATTAAGCTAATCACTGCCAGATAAATCTCTCTTGCTTCACAGTATTCCAGAGTTTTAAAATCTGGTGTCTGTGGCAATGTTCCACTGCTGGCAACCAGTATCAATGTGGTCCTTGTCAATGCAAAGACTGGTTTACCAGAGTTAAAGAGCAACCAACCATGGCGCCAGAAGCATGTCAACAGTGTTTGTGTACATTACTCTCACTGCTAGAGGAGGGACTGAAGTTCTGCCCTGCAGGTTTAATAATCCACCCCAATACCAGGGTCAGTCTGTAACTTAACCTGAACCCAGAGTCATCGACCCCCCTGTGTGTGTGGGATAGGTGGACAGTTTTAGCTGACCATGGTCCTGGCGCTGACCATGGGGAAGAACTTGGCCTGATTAAAAAGGTCACTGGCAGACAACTTCAGCATGTCAACCATTAATTTAGAACATGATGAAGTCCAACAAACAGGATTAAGATATCACAAAAAAAATCCTTTACTAAAAATATTATGTCACAAAAATGGAACAAGTGGAGTTTCTTAATTTTGGGATTTTCCTTAATCAAAGGCAGCCCACTGAACTATCATATTAACTACAGGAGTACACTGGAACATGTGTGTCCAGGGACACAGATGCCCCAGCCACAGGAAAAACCCATTTGTGCTGATGTGGACCGACAGACAGGATGACCCTTTATATGTACACAAAGCTGTACTTCCAAGGACCACTTCATATTTTATGGGGTTACAGGTGACATTAAAAAGAAGTGAGAGCATGTCAAGCACATCCACTGAGGAGCTTCCCCATTTAGGGTTCAGCTAAGGGATAGTTACATAATGCTACTGGGTTAGACAAGGTTACATTCTGGTAACCCCAGTCAACACATAGATAGCATTATGTTTGCCAGACACATGGTTTACCCCTCATCCTTTCCTCTTGTAACATTAGAAGTCAAATACCAATGACTATGTGAGCCAAGCAACCAAACAGGGTGATGTAAGCATGATGTCGAAGATTTTCCCTTATCATGCTCACTTCAACTTACAACTAGCTCGACAGCGTAATACAAGAACAATGCTGCTTCATGGGTGCTGACTTTCTGCAGGGACCTGTTAGCTTTAACCTCACTTTAGTAGCACTATATCATGTACAGTATCAACAAGTTAAAGGTGTAGTAAAATATAGATCAATTGGAATATAACAATCTTATGCATGTGTATTAATTCTCAGAAACCCTATTGGTTTATAATTAACAGAGTACACACTAAGATTTGTGGCTACGTTTCATTTTGGTTGTGTTTGAATCACTGACAGCTTGATAGCAGTGTTGGTCATTCATCTTCAGCCGTTTGACTCTTGCACTCCAACACAACGATGTAAAACAAGACAAGATGTATCGCTAGTGTAAACACAAAGAACACATGCCTATGAAGCAACACATCGCCTTGCTTACACATAACCTCTGTATAGTGTTGGAATTGTCTACTGGGAACAATAAAAATTCAGTCAGAGACAGACATGGAGCTTAGCCTTAATATGATGACTCACAACAAACATGGGATATTCACTGGGTGTCTTGTTTCTACTAAATCTTGAGATTAGCTCCAATCAAAGCGTATAGGAGGACGTTTATGACCCAGAGCCTCAGCAAGCAGCTGTGAGTTCATTTCTCACCTATAGATATGTGTCTGGACGTGCCAAAGAAAGTGTAGAGCAGGACCGGGTAGAATGAGGAGTACAGACCGTAAACTGGAGGCACAGCTGCCAGCATAGCATAGGCTAGACCTGTGGAGCAGAGGACAGGGGAAGATCATCACAGCCTCAGAGTTACAGAGATGTCAAAACAGACACAGTGTGAAGCCCAAAGCAGCCCCACAGGAGCTGCCAGCTGGCCTTTCACACATTTAAGCCTTATGTCATTCCTGAGAACTTCACTACTGTACAAAGCCTTGAAATACGTTACATTGTTGGCTTCATCAATCTGAATAGGGAATGTTTTAGGCTTTCTAGCATGTACACATGGGTGTCAAAGTGTGCGTTGGACAGATAAGATAAAATAGAACTTTATTAATCCTGAAGGATATTCTTATGCCAGAGAGTGCTCCAAACTGCAGTAACAATACAATACAGGATTTTCTAAAAAACAGTGTTAAATATCAGTACAAATACAAATCTAACCTTGATCAGGAGTAAATGCAAGAACCAGTGCCTCACAGAATAACAATAGAAATAAAGAAATAAAGATGGACTCCAGTCTCCCTAAAATATTACCCAGCTTGTTGTTTGCAACTAAGCATGCATTTGAGCAGCACTTGAGAAAGCTGGGGCTGCAGGGCACCGACCTTGAGGGAGCTGCACAACTCCTGTGCTGAGACCTGAGACCACATCTGAGAAGAGGTACTGCTTGACTGGATAGGATGGGAGCCATGTTAGAATAGGCAGGAAGCTAAAAACTGCTGCCTTGGCCTTCTCTGCTGAACACCTGTGAAAGGAGACAAATGGATTCACTTCAGTATGTATCTGTTTGTAGTAAATAGTAAACAAATTCAGATTTCATTGAATCCATATTGTTCTTCAGCTACAGTTTCTGACCCCCTCTAAAGTTCATATATGACCCAACATGTTTCCTCTCGCCAACGTCACCTGATTCCTAATCACTTGTATACACATAAAGTTAGCACATATTTAAGGGTAAACAAACTCTTACACAACACAATCACTATGAGAGCAATGGGGTATTCTGAGGACAGTGACTAAAGAGAATTATTGAACCAATAAGTCACATCAACACATGAAAAGAGAAATTCAACACAATAATATACGTCACATTCACAAGTCACTCTGGTAGAGAACATTTCTACATTTTAAGTCCCTCAAATAAACCTCATCTCATAAACCTCATAAATATTTTCTGATATATCAATAAGAAAATCAGAAAACAGTGAAAAAAGTCCTTCATAATTTTCCTGACCCTAAAGCAGTTTGTTTTACAAAGTGTTTGTTTTACAAAGTGTTTGTTCCATCTGATCAACAATCCATAAATAATCTATTTCTAGTGATAACAAATAAAACATAAAATGTCACTATATATATAGGAATACTTCGGTTTTGACTTATGTGGATGTATCTTCACTGATTCAAGCTCATTTCAGCAGGACAAATCCTGAGGTGAATCCCTCGGTCTAAACTTACTGGAACTGCTGTGCCAGCCTCTGCCGGAGGGTGGTGGAGTTTTCTTTGCGGTGAAGAAGCTGCGACCGAATGAAGGCTTCATCGTACACGGGACGCTCTATCCTGTACATCAGCGGAGACTCTGCATCCACCTGAGCTCTGGCTTCTTCTTGCTCCATCACAGAGGCAGGCGGGCTAGTGGAATTGAGCGTATGTCTGTTCAGTGTTTGTTTCTGCCTCCATCATTGTTCTGACCAATATATATATATATATATCTTCAGCTCCAAATTGAAACCATCTGTATGTACTGCCTCTTTCTGCAATGGCAGAAGATGTTAACCAACCAGGCCTTTGTGTGTTCATTTCCAGTCATTCTACAGAAAACATCACTGGACAGTTACAAACATGGATAGTAATGAGATTTACATGAAGAAGTAGAATGACACTCAGCAGAGCCCATACCTCCACCACGGCCCAGCAGTCCCCTTTAAGTCAGTCTACACTTATCCAAAATAAAACTCAGACCTGTAACCATAATCTACAAAGCAAACTACTCTATGTGAAAACAGATTTAAATCTGTTGGATTCACATTTTTATTTGGATCTGCACCAAATTGCACATTCAAATACTAACCCCCAAAATATGCCTAATTCTTTCATCAAGATCCATGAATTATTACCAGAGAAATGAAAGAAAATGTGAAAATACGTCGTATCTCGGAATCTAAAGAGAGTGAAAGCAAAATCCTGGATCGACTGCTTATCCGAATCTGCACCATAAGTTAATGGGGTCTGTTCTGGCCAGAGACCCATCCTCCCACCAAGTTTCATGGATATCTGTTGAGTAGTTTCTGTGTAATCCTGCTGACAAACAAACCAACCAACACACTTGAATGACACTCCGTCGAGAAGACAACTCCACCAAGGCCAAACAACCCAACGCGTCTGTGTAGGGGCCGACCAAATACATGCCTCACAGAGGCACATTTTGTAATGACAACTATAAAGCCTCTTATAGCTTGATGAAGGCACTACACAGCGCACCGTCTACATCCTAAAACACCCCTAAAGCCTCATTTATGGACAACAATAAAAACATATACAGATACGAACGTAACCTTCCATCCATACTCTGGAGGGATGGAAGACTTCTCTGTCAGGGGCCCCAAGAGTCTGGGATCAGCACTGGCCCCAGGCCCATCCCTTCAGAAAAATGTCATCCTGATCCTTTAGTAAACAGTAGGCGGAGGTAAATGCATGCCAATGTTTTATTGTTTTGTTGGTATAAAGTGGCTGCAGTAAGATGGGATCTATTTGGAAATACCATAAGATACTCACAACTTTTTTATTAGACATGTTTTTCTTTTAAGAGCCTAAATGTGTTGTGTATAGTATTTACTTGTGTCCATATGTGACTGACCTTAAACATAATTAATTGATATTGCTGTATATGATGCTAAAGCAGACAATTTCAAATCTTATCCAGTTACAAAGCATTAAAAGCACATTCAGCTATTTTATTTTATAATCATATAAAGTGAAGTAGCAGTATAGAAGCATAGTAGTAGTATTCTTATTTAGTAATAAGTATTATATTATATTATCGTGAGTTGTTGACTCAACACTTCTTATCCAGTTAAATAGAAACAGCCTCGAGCTTCGTTCCGTTTCCTCTCCTTGACGTTGACTAGCTAACACGGTATTGATAAAGCACAAACAGTGACTAATAAAAATCACTTTTGATTTGAGAACAGTTGCTACTGTTCGGGTCATAATGAGGAACCAGAATCCATCAACATTATCCTCTGTGACTGAGACTTTATCCTGGCTCTCCACAGTTAAGCATTGAAGCTAACATGAAGATGCTAGTAAAGACTCTTACCTTCGTGCTCCTCCAGCTCCTCGGATGCTGCCGGCCTGCTGACGGGGATATGAACGTATAACCTGACCGCTGGAGTTACAGTTTAACAAGCACTACGTCCTTCGAGGACAGCGGCGACTTGTGTCAGACCAGAGCTGGTCTATGTCGAAAAGATGAATCACACAATACTAGCATTCCTTTTCATCTTCCGGTCTGCCTAGGGGGGGGGGATTTCGATCCTCACGCATGCGCTCTCCTCTTGTATTCAGGCTAATATGTAGTCCTGAACGCTGTGTTAGAGACACGACGGTCAGAATTCCAATATATTAATTGATAACATGTTCATTTATCAATGAATTTGGTAGCTTTGTGTTAATAGGCATACAGTGTGGGCTTTAGGTCTATGTTAAAATGAGGTACAAATGTGTGCTGGGTATCTGAGACGGACTGGTTGAGCAAGTTTCTGCATATCATAAATATGAATTCGTTCTTTTTCAAAAAGTCTTTCAGAAATAATTTCCATATCAGATTGACAGTCAAAACTCAGTGAGTCGTTCTCAGAAATAAGAGCCTTTTACATTTGTTGTTTGTTGAGTGTAATGTTCAGGTGCAGCTGTCGGATGAAAACAGCAGCTCAACTAGAGTATTTAACTCAAGCAGGAGATGGAGAGGGAAGAGGAATCAATTATTTCTTGAGTAGATTTCATTTCCAACATGAAGGTGAAAATGCTGTTTCAAATATTCTAAGTTGCTTCAAATTAAATTTTGATGAAGAAACACTCGACCAGAGAAAAGTCAATCAAAATGTGTTAGACATTATACACAATATGAAAAAATGTCAAGTATCAAATGTATCCAGTGTTGAATGTTTTTTCAGATTCACGGATTTGATCAGATCATTTTGGATGTAAAACATGAAACTTTTCTTACTGTAGATTAATTGTTTATTAATTTCATTAATTCATTTAATCAAACCGTTTTTAACACTGATGCATTGAGCAGTTGGATATTTATGAAATTAAAGGCATATTATTATTTGGCGGCATGATGGCGCAGTGAGTAGCGCTGTTGCCTCACAGCAAGAAGGTCATGGGTTCAAATCAAGTTTACATGTTCTCCCCGTGTCTGTGTGGGTTCCCTCCGGGTTCTCCGGCTTCCTCCCACCACCAAAAACATGAATATAGGTGGATTGGTGACTCTAAATTGACCGTAGGTGTGAACATGAGTGTGAATTGTTGTTTATCTTTCCATGTGATGAACTGGTGACTTGTCCAGGATGAACCCCGCCTCCCGCCCAAACTCTGAGATAGGCTCCAGCCCCACCGTGACCCTACACAGGATAAGAGGTTACAGAAAATGACTGATGAAGGATTATTATTTTGCCTTATTTGCCTGAATGTTGCTGAATTTAAATATATGAATATGTAAAATTATACACAGTCCACACATCCAGCCCGTGTAAATACTGATAAAATTTGCCAGTTTGGTGAAAATAAAAGTGTGATTTAACAATATTAAAATTTCATTATCAAACTGCATTTTTATGGAGTCTGTTTTCATATGAAATCTATGGATTTGGAATGAAAGCAAAACATTTTTGTACTCAAACTTAATGTCAGAGTGAGATCTCGTTGTCTTTTGTGGATCTCTCTGGGGGAAAAGGAGCTGGATGATGAAAGCATCGCTGGTGACGTATTCTGACGTTACCGGTCACGGGCTCCCTCTTGTGCTGTTTGTTTTTTATATCACTTTCTAAAATAAACAAAGAAAACGTGTCCACCTCTTCCCTGCATAGCTTTCAACATCTGTTGAAAGAATAATTATGACCTTTTCTGCAAACAAAAAGAAATGATGATGATGATGACAGATAATTTCACACTGCTTGGCTTAGTTAATTACTGTTGGACTTCTTGAAGGAACATTTCACCCAAGTTATATTCTCTGCCCTATGATAATGAAAAGTAAGATGAGGTTTCTTAGTCCACAAAACATTTCAGAAAAACAGCATTGCAGAATGACTTAAGTGATTGGTTCGGTTTCTTTGTTTGTTTGTTTGTTTGTCTGTTAGCAAGATTCCACAAAACATAGATAGTCATGAAACTGTCTGGAAGAGTGGCCATTGTCCCATAAAGGGAACCACTGAATTTTTTAATCTGAATTAAGGGATGGATCCATGTGTTTGTTTTTGTCACCTTCTTAAAAAACCGCGAGAACTCTGAGGGCAGCCATTAAACGCAAAAGGTTATACATAGAGCTGCATGAACGTTTGTTTATTGTTTTTTTTATGCAACCTGTACACTGTAAAATCTAATAAGTTGAGTTACTGAGATTTTGAGTGTGCAATACTTAAACCAACTTCTTTATTTTGTGTGTGTGTAACATTTAAATTAGCTTGCTTACTGTTATTGTGATAACTTAAACTACCAATATCCTATAAAGTATTGCTGAATTTTATTATTGCATGAATTTGACAAAATGATTTGTTTTGCTCTGGAGTGTTTGTTATCACAACACATCACACGACTTTATTTTATCTCCCTCTTACATCACCCAGGCGGGACATCACTAACCGTGTGAGAGACTGAACTCATTATGCAGTGGTGTTGTATAACTAACAATTTTCTATTGAAATATTTGTAAAGAACTCATTACTGCTTCACTGATAATTATTCAGATCACATTTAAACACAGGTTACTTTAAGCTTCAGGCCTCAAACACATTGTCTGAAGGTATACTGGGAAACTCCACCCACCCATCCTCAACACACTACAGTATCTATTAACCCAGTATGTAAAACCACAGTGGTTGTTTCAACTTTCATTAAACATTGATTTTCATAAGGGCAAAAAACCTCAGTTACCCAACATTGAACAGGAAACCTGCAGAACAATAAACAATACATGTGAATCTATTCTGGTGTGTGTTATTGTCACAACTGTTAAGAGCATTCATGTAACAGATATGAATGTGAATGAAAGATTTTAGAAGCTGGGACAGGAAATACCTGAGTAGAGTTTTACAAAACAAAAGCACCATTTATCCAACTTTTGTCACATAACAAAAGGGCTGTTTACCATGAAAAGTCTGTGGGGAACTTAAGTATAAGAGTAATTTACTTAGTTACATTGTGGGATGTAACTAAGTTCTGAAAAAAGCAAAAGTTCCCAGTGCTTGGTTTGTTTAAATGAACCAAACTCAAGTAAACTGAGTTTGACAATTTTCTTGATGCCAAAGTAACTCAAATCAAATGAATTTATTAACAAGTTGATAAAAACTGACTCATTATTTCTAAATAAAATCAATATGACATTTTACAGTGTAGGTAGCAGGTAAACTCTGAGATCAACAGTTCTCATTGATCACATTTAGTGGTGCATGTAGATGTGTTTAAACTTGTGCACCTTTCTTTTAGGTTAGAGGCTTGTTTTTTTTTCAGATTACAATTTAAAAACCTTTTGAATTTGAAATATATTAATAAACTGAAGGAACAAGGGTTTGTTTAGGGATTAAGAAAATACTCCAACTTCTCAACATAAACCTACTGCACACAAGTTTTTTGTTTGTTTGTTTGTTTGTTGGTTTGTTTTGTGCATAGCCAAAAGGACTGCAGCTTCCACTTTACAACCCTGGGTTGTAGAAAGTAAATAAATGGCCCTTGAAACTATTTAAAATCCACCCTTTACTTACATTGTCATAAAGCTGAAAACAGGGCTGCGTTTAAGAAAACTGCTCTCTTAAGACATGCGTGGTTCTGACAGGTCAGTCATCGCACAAACATATGAACTTAACAGAATATGATGCATGATGACGCGTCATATTCTGTAATATTGAAAGTTAATGCAAACTTATACAGCAGTTAAATAAAACATAAACATGCAACAGTAATTCAAAAGCATCATATATATAACAGTAAAACACAGAGAGAGAACGCTTTCATGTATAATGAGTACTTTTAGTTTTTATTCTTGAATATTCAGTATTATTAGTAACAGTAAAAGTAGTTTTGTATACAGGACTTTTACCTGTTGTGTAGTGTTTTTACAACATGCTATTGCCACGTTTACTAAAGGAAAACTTATCATCATTTTTAAATGTCACCACACCAATCACCTATTTGGAAAATTCATTGATCATATTTTTACATTGATTTTTTTTGTGTTCCTTCTTTAAAGTCATATTTGGCCCTTATGATATCAGTGAATGAACTTGCAGGCAACAAAATATCATATTCACAAGCTACAATTTCATCTGTGGGTAACACAATGACAGAATGTGTGATGATTTTGGTCTGTAATAAAACATGTATAAGCAAAGTTATCAGATGCGACAAAATCTGTGGCTCCGTGGTCTAATTAATGTCAGTGAAGGGGCCCTAAAAGTTTAGGAGCTACTGCTGTATGCTATCTAGTGTTCAATGGACTGTATGGCTTGAGGTAATATGGAGATTGTATTTTATTGTTTTGTGAACCAACACATGGCAGACAAGACAAAATGCAGTTTAAGGTGCACGTGCTCACAGCAACAGAACAGGCTTAATTTGAATGAATAAGTAAATACAGACAGTATTAGATGCTTTGATGGCATACAGAAAGGCTTCTGTAACAGTTTGCTTCCATTGGGGGGCAGTGTTACAGATACAGATACAGATACTATGACATCAGATTTTTAAATGTTTATTGTAAAACAATACAATTATGAGAAATATGAGAAAGTACAGCACCGGTTTTATATATAATACAAGAAGTGTCAAAGAGCTATAACCATTAAGCTATAAAAAATGCAGCATTTGTGTCCTTTTCTGTGTCTTTTATCACTTCCTTGATAAAAAAAAAATAAGTACAACAATACCAGATTGTGGAAACAACCTTAAATCTAAAACCCTTCCATTGCATTCTCATTTAAACAAACAATATTCACCTCCAAACAGTAATGAAGACATATATAATATTACCCAGCATGCTCTGTATGGTCATGATATTGTATCCCTGTATGGATTCTATGTCTCACATTGTCATGTCACTGGTTAAGTGAGAGGACAAAATGCTTTATGTTAGAATATGCATCAGAAAAGACCTAATGACATAAGATGATTGAAAACGATACTGAAATAAAATGTTAAAAGTCAAGTCAGGTCAATTTATGTGTATAGCACATTTGAAATACAACACAATGTTGAAAAAATATGGCAAAAAACCAGGAGAACAAGATAAAACAAATTCAAGCAAATAAAAATCATGAAGAACAATTTTTTTTGTAAAAACTGAGCTAAGAATGAGACAATCTTTTTGTACATTATTTTTTTGTACAGAATAATGTACAAAAAGAAAAGAAATATACAAATTAGCCCAACAATTCCTTCCTAGACTGGAGAAACCAGTAAGAAAAGATGTGCCTGTTACTGTGATTTGAACATTGGTGGAGATGACCTGATCTGAAGGGGGAGATCATCCCACAGTTTAGCAGCTGCCACAGAGAGAGCCTGGTCAGCTCGAGCTGCTAATCTCCATCTTGGCACCACTAGGAGCTGCTGGTCCTGAGACCTAAGAAGACATTGTGGAACATAAGGATGCAGCAGGACTGAGAGATGAGTCAGGGCTGGTCCATTCAGTCATTTAAAAACAATCAGTAAATTGTCTGTCTGTCTGTGTCCTTTTGTTGATCAGGCTGGTTTCCACACATCCAACAGTAAAGCAGGTGTAAATTGAACAGAGTAAAAGAGAGAGTTACACACAGAAATCATCTTTAATCTGTCTTTAGACTGAAGCCATGTTTCAGCTGAAGAAGATCTACCAGACGTTTCCATAGAGGCTGCACACGTCTCTCTTTTGCACTTTGTCAGCAGGATCACCCAAAAACTTCTGGATGGATTTCCAATAAAGTGAAAGAAGGGTTAGGGTTTGGGTTAAGAAGAATTTAAATTTTGGTTTGGATCCAGACCATAGGCCTGATTATTTTCCCTTTTCTTTATTATAGGGTGTTTTTCATTAATTTCCTAGCTATGCAGACACAGCTGAACCGACATCCATTGAACTTTGTTGAGGGGTCAGAGATCAGGAAGCTGAACGGACTTTTAAAGGAAGAATTCATGAGCTCTACTGGAAGCTTTCTAGTTTTGTCTGACATGTTGTGGAGAGGATGATTAAGAATCCAACATGTGTCCATGTTGTTTTGTGTATGTGATGAAGTAATCATTGACTTGCTGGTGTTGATAGATTTCCAAGCCTACATTACTTTGTGGTGTTGTTTCGTTCTGTGGAGCAGTTAAATTGTTGACGGATCTTTAAATTAGAAGCAGGTGAATATCATCATCATTGTATTGGGTTTTCTCTCAGCCTTCAGCCTCATGACCACTTCCTGCTCCCTCCAGAGGGAAATTCAATCATTTTCTGCAGCAGCTCATCCTGTGTAGGGTTGCAGGGGACTGGGGTGATGGCAGGTCAAGAGGCAGTAGATATACTTCACTGTATCTAAATATTAATCATCTGTCCAGAAATGCATTGTCTCTTTATTATGTATTCTTTTCTTTTTTTTCTCCATGTTTCTGCATTCTAGCAACAGTGCTGATCTAAAGCCTCAGAGCGGCGCCAGCACTCAGCGGGTGGGAGCACTTCCTGTTCTTTGTCTTTGCTTTGATAGATATTTAGTTTAGCCTAATTGCTTTGTCATCTCTGCTAGGTAATACAACAGACATGGTCAAACGTGCTGCCAGAAACAACAATAATGGTCAAGGGTGCTATGCATTGAATCACCCAACTTTTACCTTTTCATTTCTGTATTAATTTCATTTGTCACACAGAATTTAGAGAAGGACAACCTAACCTAATTTATGTATTACATGTATTACTTATTATTATTTATTACTGTCAAATGAGAATTTAAAACATTAACACTTTTTCACTCTCAGGCTACTATTATTTATAATAGTATTTCCTGCTTTTTCATTCACTTTCACACACTAAGAGAATGAACATGTCAGGAATGAGTCATGCTCATAAACGTTATGTTTCCTCCCCCTTCTGACTTTCCTTTATTCATCTTGATCACCTTATTTAGGGATATGATGGGAAAAGTAGGGAGTGTGAACACTTTTGGTTTCAAAACATCATATTTAACAATATAGAAAAAATAGGAGCAAGTAAGCAAAAAGGTAGGAAATACACTTTCCTGCGGAGAGCTGCTGAAGATTATTGACACCACTCTGATGTCAGTTTGTTCAATAAGATAGTTAAAAAAAAGAAGTCTTTTTCATCATTTAACATACTGTTGAAACTACAGTGCTGTTAATGTTGTTAATTCCTGCTACAAATAAGATTCTAGTGAATTTAAAAACAAGAAAATGCAGCCTTTGGGTAAAAAGTGCCTTTATTTACTTGTGTCATCATTACATGTTTACAGTACAGTTTCTATGGTGACACTCTAATGACATGCTGTAAGTTCATCAATGATTTGCCTACTTTAATACTCATTAATGTATTATTGAGAAATCCTTTGTGCTTGCTGAATTCTATGCTTACCTGAGGATAACTTTACATTTTTTGCATGTTCAGAAATGAGTTCAACTGACAAAAAGACTTTGGTTTGAATGAATCAACTGTGTACTGTCTGTCAAATACTTTACTTCTAAAATACTGGTATAAAATGTTTGTGCACAAGTGTACAGAAAAATTCACAAACCCCACTCACTTGCTAGAGATGTTTTCTCTGAACCACAAAGGACTCAAACACTTTAAACACCAGTATTTTATTGCGAGATGTATAAGATGTGTAAGATGTACAGCTTCAGCCTGGATGCTTAAAGAATGCTCTAATGTGAGATAAATAAAGATGTCTGGAATAAAATTGTGTTGCTCCTTCCAGAATCTCACTTTGTAATAGATTTAAAGAATTACAATACAATATTCTGCATAATATCTCCATGTCACCATATATTTACAGTAAGTAAAACAAAGGGATTTCACCAATATGTCCAAAATGTAAGATCCAGTTAGGTACTAGACTTCACTGCCTGTGGGAAGGCAATATAATTCAGATATTCTGGAAGACATAAGTAAAGCAAGAGGTGAACAGGAGTCAGCAAATCCACTGTTATGGTTGTTTGGAAATGTTCCTAATTCTTTAATACAACATGAAGAAGTTATACAATCACTTCTGATGCTGGCAAAGAAAGCTATGATGGTGACATGGGTTGGAAATGACCCTCCTTCTGTCCACATATGCAAATCCTTCATCAAAGAGGTTGTGACTTTGTTAATAATAATAATAATAATAATAATGATAAAATGTATTTGTTAAGCACTTTTCAAAAACATGGTTACAAAGTGCTTAACAGAACAAGATAAAACAGAAATACACAGTCAATATTAAAAAGGTAAACAACACAGAATAAATAAGAAACATAGACCTGATAAAAGTATAGCATAAAAAAATAAAATAAATAAAGGTATAGCATAAAAAATAAATAAACAAATAAAGATATAGCATAAAAAATAAATAAAGGTATAGCATAAAAAATAAATAAAGGTATAGCATAAAAAATAAATAAATAAAGGTAAAGAATAAGTATAGTAAAAGCATAAAAGTAATAACAGTAATAACAGAGGAATAGAAACAATAAAAACTATTTTAAAAAAGGTTAAAATTGTCATTATCATTTAATTCTATTTATTTTCTTCTATACTATGTAAATGCAGTGCTGTCTGTTTATTGTGTGTATTGTTTGTTTGATTTTCGTGTCATTATATTGTTTTGTTTGTTTGTAATATATGGACCAGTCAAGTAAAAAAGGGGAAATAAAATAAAAATAACTAAACAAAAGAAACTTCTTCGAAATGATTCGGACATTATTCAAAAATGATAAACAGAGCATAAATCATGAAACAATGACATGAAACAATACACATCTTGATGATTCAACATTTAATGACAGCATGTAGATTATATATGACATCTCTGTAATCCGCCCTGACTCTGGACTAGATTATACATTTTGGTCCATAATTTCAGACAGAATTCTGTGAGTTTGAGGATGAAATCTGTTGAATCTGATTCATCACAACATATCTGTAATTCAGAGAATTAGCAACTCTCAAAATTCCCTTACAAAACTTAATGATAACTTTATACTCACTTTTGAAACCACAGCTCTCTGTTATGTTAATTGCTTACTCTTAATATCGATTTCCTCTTCACCTACGTAAGCTTTGTACCCCTTGGACCGAGCATTGACATTGTTTCACTGGAACAATGTTTGCTCTGTCCTCAAACGTGACTGCTGTAGGCAGTGTTTGAGGACATGCATGGTCGGTAACATCAGTCACAGCAGCCAACATGCTCACATACACAGCTTTCTCACACTGAACCAGAAAAACCACGTTAAGCCACGTTAAACGTCCACCACACTACAAAAAGACTAGAGGAGGAGAAACCTTAGAAGCACACCTGTAAAGAAACCTGAGGCCTGTTAGTGACGTTTTACACTTTCATCTTCATTAAAGCAAAGCTTTTGAACTGATAATAAGGATTATAAACTTACAGTGTCATTGCTATTGGAGACCAATCTGTGATATCTGTGTTTCATGTTTATTATCAGTCCTTTGTCATAATCTATGATTCCATCTGTGCACAAGCTCAGATGTGAGATTGGAAAATATCTCTGTTGTCTGCCAGAATGCTCTCCACAGGTAGTTGTCGCTGTTTATGGCCCACGATGGGTTTAAAGTCTGTGCCATAAAAAACACCTTATATGTTTTCAGCCTCGGTTGCTAAGAGTTTCTGTTGTTCACAAACATGTTAATGGAGAATAATTTGACGGAGAATCTGAACTTTAACTGTATTTCTTGGTTAAATCTGACTTTTATATCGTGGATTAATAATATTTATGGTCCTCTGCTGGGTGTCTGTATCTCTCCCACCTTTTCCACTGGTTAAACAATATTATATCAGAATCATACCAGAATACAGTGGAGCAATAGGCTTTGTTAGTTATAAATTAACTTGTAAATCTTATATCTCCTGTTTGCACTGTCCCAAAAGATTTGGCTACATAGCACCAAGTTGTCAATTGTCTTTTTTTTTTGCAGCAGACATTTTGACATGTTTTAGCAGGAGAACCTGAGGTATAATTAATGGAATGACTGATGGCTCAGGGTCCTGGTTCATGTTGACTCACAGGGGCTCCGTTCACATTACATCAGACTTCTTGGTTTTCCTGATGGTTCATATTTACAGTGACCTGTGTCTAGCTCTACTGTGAACGCATTAGCCCTCTGAAATGGTAGGCATGTTGTAACACGAGTCATCTGCATCACAGACAAAATAAAACGTCACATTTGTGAGAAAACTCATGGTATTCAGACCAAAATGGACTCACTAGTAGAGAATGCATGCTTCAAACCAGCTGTTCACCATTTGATCTGCAACTCAAAAGTGTATTTCTATGCCACCTGCCTGATGAAAGATGTCTTTCAAACTCTTTATACGGTGGGTTTTATGTTAAAGATGTAAAATCCCAAATGTCAAGCTCAGATAAGCCTGATGACATCATCAGTTATTTTCTCAGATGTTAGAGAGCTCCAGATGATGTCATACAACTGTCTGTGTCGCACTCTGCACAATATGCTGGACATTATGCATGACAATTTGTGCCACATTAAACTGTGAGGTTGTGTCACCTTCATATTCTCAGTTTTCCCCTTTTAATTACACTTCATCTCCCAGATTCCTCAGTTCATACAATAGCAGCAGTTCAATGAATCCTTTGTCTTTTATTCAGTCTTATGTCATGAGAACAAGAGATTTACAGTGTTTCAATGTCAAGAGGATTCCTGCAAACACTTGTTCCTGTCTGCTCTCAGCACCAGGACAGTCCAGGACATTCTGTGAGCTGAAGTTGCAAAATGTTCCGTGGGATTTGATATTTTTTTCTTTTTGGCTGTTTGTAGTTTTCTCCCCTGTCTGATAAGAAATGGAGAGGACACTAATGCACAGGGAGAATCCCATCTGATGGTCTGCAGAAGAAAACATCTGATTATTGTATCAGGTTCTAGAGGGAAGAAAGACAAAGTCGTATCGGAATGAATGGCATTAAACACAACACACTACTACTGGTCATTGGTAGGCTGTCCTCCAGAGGCTCAGTCATTCACCAGTAAAGATGAGGAGAGGTTCACCTCTTTGTGAAAACAGTTTAAGGACGTTTTTCAATGAGGAATTGGAGGATTTCACATCTACAGACCATAATATCATCAAAAGATTCAGAAAATCTGGAGAAATCTCTGCAGCAGGGCGCAAATACAAAAATCAACTTTGAATGCTGGTGACCTTTGATCCCTCAGATGACACTGTATTAAAAAAACCAACATGATACCATGAAGTATTTTACATGATGGGCTCAGGAACACAGTTCATCTCTGCATCCACTGATAATAATACAACAGCATGGCTTCAGAGTAAAGGAGTCCAGGTACTGAAGGGCCTGCAGTCCAGACCGGTCCTATAGGAAGATGTGTAACACAGTATGAAGCACCAAATATGACAGCGGAGACCTCGGACTGTTGACATCACATATCAAACTGGAATGGGACAGAATTCCACTCTCAAGTGTCCTCTCCTCCCAAACGCTTCCTGAGCGTTGTTAAAAGTAAGTAAATGGAAAATCATTGAATATTATTTTTAGTGACGTTTGGCTTTTATTGTCCTTTTAAATTATGTCCCTACCTTATTGTTATTGGGGCTGTTAGCCAACAGCTGGATATCCTCACAATCAATTTATTAATGGAAATAAACACAAGTGGAAAGCAGATGACCTTGGTGTTATGATAGCGGATCATTATTCCAGTATTTATGAGATATCAGTCTATGTGCTCATTTATAATGGAGCATGGCGTCAAAGAACAAAGGCTGGCCACAATCACACCACACCGGTTTACTATAGAGATCCCTATGAGCTACACACACACACAGACACACACACAGACACACACACACACACACATTTCCCATGAACCTGACCTGAACTGTGCCTGATCCTCGACAAACAGCAGGGGCAGGCATTACTTCCACTTAATTCTCAGTAGACACTCGGATAAGATTTCACTGAAACTAGTGAGCAAACGGTTCACCCTTTCAACACACACACACACACACACACACACACACACACACACACACACACACACACACACACACACACACACACACACACACACACACACACACACACACACACACACACAGTTTTGGGTCTTTCTTATTTTTGGTTTTGCTTTGATTTGAAGGAAGGTGTCTCTCTCCTCCGTCCAGTTTACCATAAAGATCAGTTCAGTTTTAAGGCAGCTCATGAATCTTAACCTGTGGTGTCTTTAATTTAGTCCTAGAAAGGAATCTGTGTTTTATCACATGCTGGATGATAAATTGTGGAGTAAAACTCTTGCATTCTGCATCTTTTCCCCTCACAGTCTTGGCTCAGGCTATTTTTACCCCTTAAGTGTGCAGCAGAGCTCTAACCAGACCTCAGCAGTGTTTCCCATCCTGAAAAGCTGTTTGATTTCCACTTCATAACAATGACCCCTCCTGTCCTGCCCTGGCTGTCCTGTCCACATCCTCCCTATCCAGCCCATCGGTACAATATATTCCAAACACTCTTCGAGGCGGAAAGCTTCCGCTGAAAGTTGCAGGTTGCAGATATCAGTAAGAACAATGGTCAAGGATAAGGCAGGCGTCCAGTATTTGTGTGAAACAGTGGCTTCA
Source organism: Chaunax sp. Z400 (assembly GCA_037577475.1). Taxonomy (NCBI): domain Eukaryota; kingdom Metazoa; phylum Chordata; class Actinopteri; order Lophiiformes; family Chaunacidae; genus Chaunax; species Chaunax sp. Z400. The sequence continues at coordinate 5,011,949 of CM075204.1, forward strand.
TCGTGATTGCTGTTAATAATTACAGTTGTGATAAGCGGCAGAGGTGGCATTTATTGATGGCAAAGCTGTCTGGGGTCACATTTGATCTTCAGGAGCTGGAGGAAGAGGAAGAGAAGGTGGAGAGTTTGGATTTGAGACAGATCAGGACACTATCAGGTATGTAGGACGAGCAGCTGAGTGTTACACACGGATATATCACTTACTGGACACAATATTACTCTATCTTAACTTTTGAGAGCAATCTTTGAACGTGGGAGGATCTTCATTAGCAGCTGGAATGCTCGAGGTGCTGATAACGAAATCTCAGAAAAGTCAGGCAGACATTTAAAAACATTCAAAACAAACCTCTCAGGTGTTTTTCTAGAGCTCAGATACAGTGTGACAAATCCTCCGAGACAGTGCAGGTCCTCAGCTGGTTCTGCCTGCATTCGAGGGTCTGGACCTTTGTTGTTTGCTGTTATTGTTCTTGGTTAGTGATGTTCAAAGGCGAGACAGGGTCTTAATGTGATTAATGGATCTCAGAGCCACATAGAGAGGAAGCAGCAGTCCTCCAGGCAGCAGAGGCGAGATGATGCGACCAGGAGCGAAGCAGTATGTGGTGGCCAGGCCGCTCTACTCCAACGACTCCTTTGCAGAGGAGCATGAGAAGATCTACAGGCACCGCAAGACCATGTTGGATCACGTTAAGCAGTACTTCACGTGAGGAACTTTTTATTTTTCTTCTGTCTGGTCTTTGAGTTGTGATCAATGCACAATTAAGGCTTGAGATCTTTTCTTTATGGATGTTAGGATGTTGAACTTCCAGCTAAAATGAGTCTGTTTTTGTTTTTACAGTTGAAGTTTTATAAAGTAAAACCTTTGTTTCTGCTCCAGTAAAAATAACGGAATAAAACCCTGCAAAATGTGTAATTTTTGTTCGCTCAAAGTATAAAAACAAAAGAAATCCAGCAGACTGTAAACTAGAATGCCTCGGCTATAACACCATGATATTGAAACTCAAGCAAGGATGCTGTTTCCAGACCATCCACAATGAAATGATCATCAGGGATATATTATGAATCACAACTGTAATACTGTTAAGCATTTATTATCATGAAATAGACTTTAAAATAGAATATTTACAGAAACATACAAAAAAAGCAGTGGTAAGATTTCAAAGAGCAGCTTTTACATTAGAAACTCTAAACACATACATTCAAATATTTGTAAATATTTTTATCTCTTAAATAGCAATTAGTCAACTTAACAAGCTTGTTTTTTCTTTTCTTTGATGCCTATAGTGTATTATTTATTGAGAAATTCATGAAAATGTCAAATGTTGTAATGTTAACACAACTGAAAAAAAAATCCTAGATCCAGATTTGGATCCAACTCTTCCCAAAATGTAATCTAAATCCACTAATAACTTTGAGAGAATTTTTCTATTAATGTTGAAGTATGCCTACCAATTATTGTTTAAAATAAATACAAGTTTACTTTGTCATAATTTGTCTAATTTCACCACTGAATTTTGATTTTAACTTTCACACGTTCACTATTATTAGATTAGATAGTACATTTCTTTCATCCTGTATTTGACTGACATAAAGACGGACAGATATAAGGACTATCCCACAACATACTGTGAATCTAAAGACACTGCAGTCACTCTTATTTTAAGCCCTTGAGTCTGTTTTTTATAGAGAAGGCAAACATAATTACAGCAGAGCCTGTGAGACTGAGTCTTCCTTCCATCACTTCATTCATACATTTAACTTGGATTCTGTATTTTTGTGCAGATGTGATGCCAAACGAGCCAAGAATGCAGCTCTGTCTCTTCTGCCCGTCATCAGCTGGATGAAGATCTACCGATTCAAAGAGTGGCTGCTCAGTGACATCGTGTCTGGTGTCAGCACTGGACTGGTAGCCGTCCTGCAAGGTGACATGTGTTTCACTATTCAAATGTCAAGTCAAGTCAAGTCAAGTCAAACTTTATTTATATAGCACATTTAAAAACAACTAGGGTTGACCAAAGTGCTTTACAATGTAAACGGTATAATGAATAGTAATAAAATTATAAAAGGTGCAATGAGATAATAACTATAGATTATAAAAGCAATAAAAGTAAATGGTTAAATAAAAGTTGTAAAAATCTGTTGGGCATACTGGTCTCATCTTGAAGGGAAGGCCAAGGAGAATAGATGAGTCTTCAGTAAAGATTTAAAACATTCCAAATCGGGGGCAGATTTGATAGCATATTACATGAGATAATATAGCAGCACAAATGCAATAATGTATTATCACTTAGTGCTGAACAAAAGGCACAAATTCACTTATACCTACAATAATATGAGTCTGTCTGTTTGGGTTTCAGACACTTTCTGTAAGAATATCATATTTTGTTATCATTTCGTATCACATGCACATTGTCAATTTGATCTTTTTTTTGTATGAACTACCTTTGTTAAGCAGCTCTAGTTAACCAATCCAGATTCCTCCCTATAGTAGCTTTGCTGTAGTCCAACCTCTTCCTGTGTGAAGTAATTGGTAGCTTGCTAAACTGTGCTTTCATTGTAGCTTCCCACTGTACCAGTACAACAGGGTGTGTTAGCAGATGGGATATTGACAGGTCATGTGTCAGAGGTGTCTGCAGACCAGCAGCAGAGTTATCACAGATCAGCAGGTTTCAACAGAACATTACAGAGTTACATGTTGACCCTGTCATACTGTATTCACACTCTGACACACCAGAGGATGACCCTCAGTAGCCTCATTCCCAATGCATGAGTTAACAGCAGGGGAAAGACAAATGCGTCTTTAATCACAGTGTTGGTATCGATAGAAAAAAATACAGTGTTGTTTGAACATTCCTTACAGGGTGAGTTTTGTTACTGATTTGCTTTTTTTTTTTCAAAATTAGCTGCTGCCACTGAAAATGAAATGAGAGCCTTGCTGATAATGTGTGACAGAATGATATAACTATCTTTACAGCAGGTCACAGTTATCATACAGACAAACCAGGTCATCATAGTGGATCTTTCCTTGTCCTACATAGAGCAGTAGTAGTTCTTAGTTAGCTGTCAGTGCAAATTAGTTTCAGCATTTAAAAAGGCAATGGTCATTTTGATATATTCAAAGCTTATGTCAGAATAGGTGATTTTATTTAAAATGTTGTAATCATACATTTTAAAAACACTTTATTTTATGTTTTGTACTTACTGTACTGCATATATATTTTCACCATGTGCAACCATAAAATGCCATTTCTAAAATAAAAATATTATATTTTAAAGAAAGTATCCTTTTCACTTTCAAAGTTGGGTTCAGAAAGTAGAATTTTAAAAGAACAAGAGGGTAAACAAAAAAATTATTTTCTTGTTTGTTGTTTTTTCTCTTTCCTTTGTCGATTATTCATTTATTTATTTATTTATCCATTCATTTATTTTCTTCCCTTTTGATTTAATTGTAAAAAACAAGTTTTTTCTTTGCCAATAAACAAATTAGAAAAAAGAAAAAAAAGAAAAAAACAGCAGTGTAAATGCTATCAGTGGTGTAAAAGTGCATGTTGTGCATGTTCCTGTGCTTCAGGTTTGGCCTATTGTCTGCTGGCCTCTCTGCCACCCTGGTACGGACTCTTCTCCGCCTTCTTCCCTGTGGTCATGTACTTTTTCCTGGGCACCTCCAGACACATCTCAGTAGGTAAAGTCAATACATGTGTGTAATGTTGCTGTCCCCGTCTTCTCAGAGGGCCACATCTCACCTGTCCCTCCCTCCCTCCCCTCTCTTTGCAGGTCCGTTCCCAGTCTTGTGTCTGATGATCGGCTCTGTAGTCACCAGGCTGGTCCCGGACAACGGTCCACCTGTCAACATCACGGGGTTTGAAGGCCTGACCAGAGACGACCAGAGAGTGTTGGTGGCGTCTTCTGTGACTTTCCTCACTGGTATCATGCAGGTGAAATAATCCAGCATCAAAGTCCATCAACAGCAGGGATTGATAAAGGAGCAAGACAAGGGTGGCATTCTGCAGACTCTGGAGTCAGCTTAAGTCAGCTCTTCAGAACCAAATGCAAAAAACAATTTGCATGATCCAGCTCAGTCATAGAGCATTTGAGTCCATCTTGATTGGAACCATTTCCCAAGCACAGGAGTCATTCTTTCCACTTCGGTGTGTTCATGAGCTTTTAAGTCATGATGAGCAACATGGAGGCAGAGAGGGTTTATTGTAATTTATTGCTAAGAATCTTTAAACAACATGTTGACGCTGTCTGAAGTAATCTGAGTCAGTTATACATGGACAGAAACTAATGCCTATAAACTGTAGCACAAAATACTTGTAAGCAAAACAATGATGGGGCGGCACGGTGGTGCAGTGGGTAACAATGGTGCTTCACAGCAAGAAGGTCTTGGGTTCAAATCCCACTGTGGACCTGGGACTTTTCTGTAGTTAGTCTCCATGTTTTCCCCATGTCTGCATGGGTTCTCTCCAGGTTATCCAGCTTCCTTCCACCACCAAAAACATGCAGTAGAGATGAACTGGTGACTCAAAATTGACCGTGAGTGAGAATGGTTGTTTGTCTTTCTATGTGGTGGTGACTTGTTCAGGGTGAACCCTGCCTCCAGCCCCTCAGGACCCTACACAGGATAAGAGGTTACAGAAGATGAATGAATGAATGAAAACATTGATGTTCAATATGTGAATTAAGAAAACGTTTCTAACAATCGACAAAGCATTTACTGTGCTCTGCCATATAAGCAGAAATAATGATAACACCACATCGGTTGTAACATTTTATGACTGATCTCTGGATCCAGTTGTAACACCTGACCTTTGACCTTTCTGTACATGGAGGCAACCACCTCACCATCATGATCTCCCTGTCTCCTCCAGCTGGCCATGGGTTTCTTCCAGGTGGGCTTTGTTGTCATGTACCTGTCTGACACTCTGGTGTCCGGCTTCACCACAGCAGCTGCCGTCCACATCCTGGTGTCTCAGCTCAAGTTTGTGTTGGGTCTGACAGTCAGAGGCATCAGTGGGCCTCTCTCTATCATATATGTGAGCACGACTTAAAGCTCTCTCACAGCTGATGAGTGTAGGCCTTCCATCCACTACACCGGACTCTCTTTTGTTTTCCAGACCCTGGAGATCATCTTCAACAAGATCACCTCCAGCAATGTGTGTGACATCGTGATCTCCTTGATCATCGTGGTGGTGGTGTTCATCGTGAAGGAGCTGAATGACAGATTCAAATCCAAGCTGCCAGTACCCATCCCCATAGAGGTTATCATGGTGAGCATTGCACAACACCAGTAATATAAACAGTGATGATGATAACACTGTCTCTTTATGGCTATGCTGGTGTGGAGAGCTGTTAATAGCAATAATTAACGGGATTTATGAGACCTTTATGTTGTTTGGAAGAAAGCATTTATGTCAGTTCAAGGAAACGGCTGACAATCTGTCAACCAGGATTTAATAAATAAATATAATTATATGTGTCATCTCTTTCCCAGACTATCATTGCATGTGGAATTTCATACGCATTTGACTTCAGGACCAGATATGGCATCGATGTTGTTGGCCATATTCCAAAAGGGTAAGACATTCTGCACAATAGTAAAATGTAAAGGATTGTACACAACTATCATCATCAGTGATTATAAAAACACTCCCAGACGATGCTTTTAATGATGTGTTTAAATGCAGTCAGTGCTCCTGATATTGACAAATGACATCAAACATGCTGGGTATTTTGTTTTTTGGTGGCAGGTGTTATTGACATATTTTAAATGTCAAAACAGAAATTAGAGTTGGAAAAAGTAAGATGGGTGAGATGGAATGAGAGGAAACATTGTGTCTGGGGATTTGTCCTAATTGTGCATCTGATTTCTGTACAAACAACATGACTGGTAACGTTTTCATGAACAGCACTCCCTTTAGTTGGATCACTCAAATCACACACAAAAAATCCTTTTTAACTCCTAGCCTTTGTGTTAGTTATGGTGCTAACTTCATCTGCTGAGGTGATTCAGACCTACTGAGATAGAAATGTCTCTGAGACTGATAAACAGTACGATGGAGCTGAAGAGAATTTTGTTTATTGTCCTTAAAGTGTTGAATAAATTACATCTGATAATCCCAAAAGGTGCACAACTCACAAAATACCCTGACACACATTCATTTGGACTGTTCCTTTGGTAGCTTCAAGGACAACCGTTGGTTTAGCAAAGGGATATAGATGTTCTCTAAAACATTATTTCACAATGTTGCAAGCATCATACTCTTCAGGTGGAGGCATATATCACAAAAATATACTGTATCTCCAAAAATCTGGACAACTAAACCAAAAACTACAACAAATAACTATTATTATCACATCAAATTAAAAATAACAAACACTTTAATGTATAGTAAGATCTGATGTGTCCATTTAAGTCATCCTGAGGATTAGGAGCAGTCAGCAGCCGTTGTGCAGCTCCTAACCTCAGTTTTAAGCCAGTGCATGAAAAGTCCTAAAATACACATAATACATGGTTCTGATGGTGTCGGAAACTGAAACACAGGGAGTCACATCTTTCTGAGACACAGCTGTCAACTCTGCCGGGGTCAATGCAGCTGTTTTTATGTTTTAAAGGTAAAATAATACATGACTCTTTCTGCTTTGAGTTTCTGGGTCTCTGACTCTCTGTCAAAAGAGGCTAAATTATGGACCATGTCACTCACAATGTAAAGGAAATTAGGGTAAAATACAGCCCACCCATCTTTCTGCTAGGCTTCACCCAGCAGTATTGATTTAACACTTGTAGATATACCTAAAAAAATGAATTAAAAAATATATATAATAAAATAAAAAATATAATTATATAATTAACTAAATCTTATTTACGCTGTTATCCAGACTGGGAAATACATAAAGGAACTTTTCAGAGAGCATAGTCATTGTTTGAAATCCACAGCACTCATAAGACACTTGATTATTATCACCAATCTGATTGATTGATTTCAAATTGAAGTGTCAATGGTGAATATTTCAACATAACACACTAGCGTCTGTTTCCAGGTACGAGACTCCGATGCCCCCAAACTTGCACATCTTCCAGGAAACAGCAGTGGAAGCGTTTCCCATGGCCATCGTGGGTTTCGCTGTCGCCTTCTCTGTAGCGAAAGTCTATTCTGTCAAACACGATTACACCATAGATGGAAACCAGGTATGTAACACTGCTAATATTTAGAAGACGTAAAGGCTACTGTGCAGATGTAATCAGGAGTCAGATAACAGGACATTTCCTCTCTCTGATCTGACTGCAGGAGCTGATAGCCTTTGGGGTCAGCAACATCTTTGGAGCTGCCTTCAAGTCCTTCGCTGCGAGTACGGCGCTTTCAAGGAGTGCAGTGCAGGAGAGCACGGGTGGAAAGACTCAGGTAAACTTCTCCAGAATGGATTCCCTGTCATCTAACTGGCCTCAGTTTATTTGGGAGGCTGTATTCAGGTCTCCGTCCAGCCATGTTCACAGTACAGAGGGAGAAAATGAAAATATGTCTGCAAATATGATCCAGTTTTACCCAAACCTGTTAAAAAGAATTAAAAAGTTTTGTATTTGTATATTTATAGTTGAGGTTATCAGACGAACTGAAATAGAAAAGTGACGCCCTGGTAAAGCTAAACCTTGTGATGTAAATGTTCTTCATATTGAGACAGTGGAATAAAACAGACCAGTATTTCTATCCATAGTAAACTGGGACCGACATGTTGCAGCAACTATATCTTGTTAAAACTGAGTGAAGCCTATTGAAGACATGTGGCTCCAAAGCTTTCCTCCTGTCTGTAAACTAACACGCCTGTTGGGTCCTTCTCAGGTCGCCGGTTTACTCTCAGCTTTCATAGTGATGATCGTCACGTTGGCCATTGGATTCCTACTGGATCCCCTCCCAAAGGTAACCCTGACACTCTGCCAACACTCACGTCTGGACTGGGAGAAATCTGACCTTTGATCCCTTATTCTAACAGTCTGTGCTTGGCGCCGTGGTCATTGTCAACCTGAAGGGCATGCTGATGCAGGTCAATCAGATCCCATACCTGTGGAGAAGGGACAAACCAGACTGTGTGAGTTGTCACAGATAAAGAATGTTTAAAAAGCAAGCTCAACCTCATTTAAACATGTATATGGGCCCACATGTGTCCAGGTGGTGTGGTTAGGTACCTGCATCGCATCCATTCTGCTGGGCCTGGATCTGGGATTGGCTGCAGGTCTCGGTGTTGAGCTGATCAGTGTCGTCCTCAGGACTCAGTTGTAAGCATCACCACCAACTCTCTACTTTTTCTTTACACAAAACTTTAAAGTGTTGTTCAGACATCCATGATTCACAGACATACTGTATATATGCTGAACACTTTGGTGACTTCCTGTCTTTTGCACCACTATTAGGTTCACATTTGGGGTTTTAAGTGAAATTTCTCAACAACTTAATGGGTTGATATGAAATTTTCTGCAGACATTAGTGATCTAATACTTTTATTTCTGACCTACAGTAATATTAGCAATTAACTCCTGTCAGCCTCACCTGTGCTTTGGGTTTAGTGCAACTTAGCAAATTTTAACAATAAAATAATGAACCTTGTAAATATTACCAGCCTAAAATCCATGTGTAGTGCATAAGTCAAACATGGTTTTAAAAGTGTGTGTTTCTCCTGGTTCCAGCCCTCGCTGCAGTTTGCTGGCCAACATTAAAGGAACTGACCTCTACAAAGACAGGAAGGACTACATCCATGTAAGATGCTGTGTGCTCTGTCAGCTGTCTTCTCTCACTTTTAGGAGGAGGAGTTTGGGGAAAGACATGATCTGCCAGTGAAGTGGTGCATTCATGTGGTTTGGAAGTAATCAGAAAAAGGAATCTGTGACTGGGAAAATTCAAGTGAATGTTACCTGAAGTCGGACACAACACAAAAACAAAAAGTCACACGACTTGTTGACTTTGACGTCATGACGCAGAAATATGGTGGACAATAATTCACAAATCGAATTTTTCGATCACATGTAATATAGTTTTAGGTTGTAAATGTTAATATTTTTCCTAGACCAGTTAGAAAGGTTATTTACTGGCATTAACCTTCATTATTTTACTGGTTTCAGGGAATATAAAGGCACTAAATCACTTTGTAATGCTTCAGACTTTACATAGATATCAACATGTTGTTTAAATGTAACAAAAGACAATGTGTTCTCTTTGTTGTTGTTCCACATTACAGCTTAAAAGCTGATGAATCTCTGGCAATGGGACGATCCAAGGAGAACAAATGCACCATAATGTCAGATTTAAAGCTTAGCTTAGCATAAAGACTGGAAATAGAAACGAAACCTTAGTCTGACTGTGTCCAAAGGTGACAAAAGCTCACTAATTCACATGTTATTGTTTGTTTAGTCCCTAATTGTCTGGTACATAATCTCCTGCAAACTACAATTTGGCATTTTTATATTGTGATTCGTATGTATAATATAATTATCTAGCTTTAAAAGGAGCTGTTATTTCATGGTTAGATCAGATCCAGTCTTACTTTGAGTTAAGCTAATAGCTGCTGGCTCCAGCTAGGCTGCATATTTAATGTGAAAAATAAGAGAGTGGTGCCAGTTTAGTCATCTAACTCTCCTCTCAATAATTTAGTTTATTGTATTGTTTCAATCAGTGGTTCAACACTGACTATATCAGTATTTATTTTACTGTTATTTCAGTCATTTTCAATGAGCTGGAAGTTTAACTTCACCTCCCATAAAAATGTGCACATATTAAAATGTGCTCATTATTTCCATAAAGCAGATTTCTTTGTTGTTATAGTTCTAATGGGAACCACCGAGGCGATAAGAACCTTCCCTGCTTCCTCCTTCTCTGTTAAATGTTTTCCTCTCACTTTAAAGAGACTAATTATTCCTCACCATGATTTGGATATAATGTTAATGACTCTCCCCAGATATATGAGCCGGAGGGAGTGAAGATTTTCAGGATTCCATCACCAATCTTCTTTGCCAACATTGAGTTCTTCAGGAGTAAACTGGTGGAAGCTGTAAGTACAGCTGTGGAGTGTTTGTGATGCAGCCTCTCCTTCAATGAAAATACCATTAAAGATGCTGCATATATGCTTAATATTGTCTCAAAATGACATGCATGTGTCCTTCGTCTCAGATCGGATTTAATCCGCTGAGAGTGTTGAGAAAGAGGAATAAAGCACTGAGGATGATCCGTAAACTACTGAAGAAGGGAGACCTGAAGTGGACGTCAGTAAGTAACAACTCTGACCTGTTCAGTTATAACAAACAGCTTCACTCTGGTGCCTCTTTATGATGTCTGGGATGTCTGAGGATATGTCATGTTCAGATGACTCTTGTTTTCAATGCACGATGGATGGATGGGTCATGCATCAGATAGAGCCTAAGAAATGTTGGTGTGGATCCAGATAGTGAGGAGGTTTCAGAAATATTTCCAGATGAGTAGGATTTGTTTTAGGATCTTTAAGGGGGATCCAGGTGTGGTGTGTTAAGGCCTGTAGGATAGTTCAGCTTTGGGGTATGTGCTCTGAGGCCAAACTCACTGAATGATGAGACATGAGTTTTTAATGTTCAGTCCAGTTTTTTACACGCATGTTGAAAATGCACATGAAAATGGGTGGATCTCATTTGTGTTTGATTTGACCAGACCGCTGCTCTGGCCTCGACTGTTAATGCCTATAACTTTCAGACCTGCAGTATTTGTGCTACATGTCACCCTGTGATGTAGTCAGTATTCCTGTGTCTTCCCTCCAGTATGGGATGTGCTGCAGCTCTGTGTAACCAAAGGGAAGTGAGAAAATGTATGAACAGCATTTTTCCCTTTGCAGAAAGGCTTCCTGAACACATCATGTGGACCCATCAAGGAGTCAGAGGATGAGAGCAACATGGAGGACCTGGACCTGCCACCTGACTTCAAGGACCTCCCTGTCTGGATCGACTGGGGCTCAGAGCTTCCCGCCAACATTGTGGTCCCCAGAGTGGACGTCCACAGCCTGGTCCTGGACTTCGCTGCTGTCTCCTTCCTGGACATCTCTGCTCTGAAGGGACTCAAAACTGTGAGTTTTATCAGTCACAGAAACAACACAAGTTATTTTAATAATGCTTTTTTTCTCTATATCATCTTTAACATTTTTGCAGGCGCTGAGAGAGCTGATCCGGGTTGACGTGGAGGTCTACATTGTGGCGTGTGATAGTAAGCATGAACCGACAGGACCGAGCCACTAAAACAAACCTGTGATAAGTTCATGACTACTGTCAAAGCCCAAATCAAATCTGTTAGCAACACTGGTTCTTGCACATCATGACATCATTATTTGATCATCTGATTTTCATATGAAGGATGTTGTAGAATAAAAATGAAAAATATAGATTATTTTGTAAAAGGAAAAGCAGGTATCAAAAACACTGGAGCCAGCGCACCAAGACTGCAACCTTAATCAGTGCTCACTGTGCAACAATGGCTGACACTAACCGTGTATCAATACTACCTCTAAGAGTCATCACAAAGTTTGAGAAGGTTTCCATTAGACTCACTGGAACCACAGTGATGCAAACATCTGAACACATCATGAGTTGGTTACCAGTCAACATCCTTCACTGGCCCCTCAGTCAGAGTCATCTAGATCCGGCTCTGCTGAGATGTGTGACAGAATTTATGCATCCAAACCTCCCACCTCTGACTGAAGTAACTTCCCCCCGTCAGCTTACATCCTGGAGAAACTGCACAACTGTTGCTTCTTTGATGACGAAGTCCAGCCGTCGCTTTTCTTCCTGACCATCCATGATGCCATGCTGCACATCCTGGAGAAACATCCTGAGTCTACAGAGAAGAAACTAGACAATAACAGGGTAAAGAGATGTAGCACGAGACGGTATTTGGAGACTGCTTCTATCGGAATCAGTTCTATTTATTAGTGCTGCCGTTATGTACAGGAAACTTACCTCTTCATGCTTTTCTGCAGATTATAACAACAGTCACGGTTCATAACCCTGGAGGCAGTTTGAGGAGCAGAGACAGAAAGGTATGTATCCATTTTTATTTGTGGGCAACAGCATCTGCTGTTTGTCATCTTAGCCATGTCATGCTATGTTTCATTTAACTTATTAGCTGTCAAAGATCCTCAGACAAAATCTGAATCTACAGATGAAAATGCATTAGTTAGCCATCTTTACTACCTGACCTGTTGGTTCTTTCAATGGGATACACTGAAGAAGTATTTAACCACTATAAGGATGATCCAGTCATAAAACTGTGCTGTCTATGCTTCAGAAAGATTCACACATTTCTGAGATTGGTGCTACATGACCAGAGAAAACAGAGAAAAAAAGCTTCTGGTGTTTCCCTTTAGCTCAGAATAAACCTGCAGAAACCAGAAAGCAGTGGACCAATAAAAACTCCAGCTGATGGGTGACATATGGGGAGCTTTGTAACAGTATGGTGACCAGCCAGTAACAAACAAGAGAGGGGCAGCAATGTAATGTGTTCTCATACGGTTCCATAATCCATGTTTTCATTGTGTTATGAGCTCCACATGAACACAGCTCCTTGTTCTCCCTCAGGCTTCAGATCCAGAAACCAGGTTCTAACGTGTGAACGAGGAGACGATGACTTCTCAGAGAAAACAGGCAGAAGACCAAAGAAGAAGAAAAGTGAATGTTTCACAGATCATGCTATACGATTACATAATAATGAATGAGATGCTGTTTTTAACTGAGTGCATCTGACAATCACAGTTTACATATACAGTCTGTACTGTAATGTAAGAAATTGTTGTTTTTATACTGTATATAGTGAAATTGTAGAACTTTTAGCTGCAGTCTATTTTTCATGTTGTATAGTTAGTACAGTGTGTAGTTTGTACAGTGTTTTCAGAGTGGCTGACGTATTGAAATAAATATTTTATCACGATAAAAATTCAGGGCATTGGTGTGACTTTTTAATGTAGTGCTTAAACAAAATATTCATAAAAATAAATATCCATAAGTTTGGATGCTGCCCTCATACTGTTAAAAGGACATCAGTCTATGTTTCCACGTCTTTTTCTTACTTCTACATCTACTACTTACTAAAGTCTCTTAGTTGTTAGCTTCCCATCCTGTACTCTCTTCTTCCATTTTGTTTTTACTTTGTCATTTTCCTCCTTTAACTCTGGCTCACTTTTTTGGTATTCCCTGTTTCTTCTCCGTCGCTCCTCCACTGATAGCTGCTGCCGAGACAGAACCTTCCTAAATTACATGAGAGGAAAGTTATTATGAAATTGTGTACTATAAATTTAATTAGTTTAATTTTGGTGACATTTTATAAAATGATTCTGAAATGGTGCAGCTAAAGTCATCTGTGGTTTTCTTTTCTTTTTAACATCTATATGGATGATCTGTCAATGCAGCTACAGGGTGTATGGTTGGAAATATGTATGCAGATGATTTGGTGATGTCCATGTAGTTCTGGTCTTCAACAGGTATTGAGGACATGCTCTCAATATGGTACAGATTTTGACGTCACATTCAACTCAGATAAGAGTAATATTATGACAGTCAGAAGTAAGGAAGACAGAAAATGAGTCTTTCCTGATTTCTTCCTGTCTGGCATTGTCCTTAAAGTGTGTAATGAGGCTAAATATGTGGGACATATTTGAACTAATGATCTATCAGATGATAAGGACATTTACAGACATGGCTCGTAAATTTGTTTATGCACATTTTAGAGTGGCCTTTTATTGTGACCAGCCTAAGGCACACCTGTGCAATAATCATGCTGTCTAATCAGCATCTTGATATGCCACACCTGTCAGGTGGATGGATTATCTCGACAAAGGAGAAGTGCTCACTAACACAGATTTAAACAAGTTTGTGAACAAAATTTGAGAGAAATAGGCCTTTTGTGTACATAGAAAAAGCTTTAGATCTTTGCTTTCAACACATGAAAAATTGGAGCTAAAACGAAAGTGTTGCGTTTATATTTTTGTTCAGTATAGTTCACTAGACTTCAGATCATAGCTGCAGTTTGAACTTGAAAGTTGGACTTTAAGAGAAAAAATCAGGAAGAAATATAATGTGCATTATGTAAACTAATGTAGTCAAAGAGTGACCGACTGAGAATTACTATATAAACCAGTTGCTGCAAATGAAACAGCATATAGGCGACACATTATTTGATCATATCAGAAAGTCTTCCTTCAAGGCAGTAGTGGTGAGCTGAAGACACCTGTAACCAGCTTTTATCTCATGGATGACAAAAGTGACACTAAACGCCTCTTTTTGCTAACAATCTCCATTAAAAAACTGGTTTTCAGTTTGAAAATAGTGTCATGGCCACCAGAGCACAGGATTAGACCAGAACCAATTTATTGTGACAATAATCACAGTCACATAGTGAATGTATTGATTATTATAGAGCAAGGCATCACAAAATAATCAATTATGTTTTATTAAATATAGACGTTTAAATCCCTACATGCTGTTTTGGCTCTGGCCACTAGAGGGAGCCAGTGAGCCCCTGAACCAAGAGGAGACTTTTGGTCATGAAACCTAACATGATGTATTTTTCATTTTCAGACACTCCTGAGTGTAAAGCCCAAAATGAAGGAGGACACCTCATCTGTTGTCCAGAGGGCAGTCAACGGAGCTTCTACCCTGGAACCTACACTCCACCAAAGGGTAAAGCCTAATATGAAGGATGACACCTCATCTGTTGTCCAGAGGGCAGTCAACGGAGCTTCTACCCTGGAACCTACACTCCACCAAAGGGTAAAGCCCAAAATGAAGGAGGACACCTCATCTGTTGTCCAGAGGGCAGTCAACGGAGCTTCTACCCTGGAACCTACACTCCACCAAAGGGTAAAGCCTAATAAGAAGGAGGACACCCCATCTGTTGTCCAGAGGGCAGTCACCGGATCGTCTACCCGGGAGCCTACGGTCCACAAGAGAACACAGCGGAAGTTTGAAGATTGGAGTTTCCACCCCAGCAAAGCTGTCATAATAATGGGGGATTCCAATCTCGCTCGGGTCCCTGAGTTTTCGTCTGAGCACGTACAGATGGACAGCTATCCAGGGGCCCGATTTGACCATCTCACAGAAATGCTGAGAAAGGTTCCAGCAACCAAGTCTGTGAAGACAGTTGTGTTGTCGGCGACAAGGAGACATAGGATGAGAAATTCAAACTATGCTGAATATATTGTGTGTTTTTATGCAGGCCGAGACTTTTTGACAACTCCAACCCAGGAAATGGTTTAGTTTGATAACATTTGTAGGAGTCCAGTAAATCCCATGGATAAAGTTTAATGTGGACATGTCTCACTCATATCAGTTGTCATATTTCTTAACCATCATTAAACATCTTCCAATGACAAACAGGCATTTTTATTGTTAAACATCCCATAATGATTCCAAGAAGCAGACTTTAATGATTTACGGACATTTCTTTGTCCATGGATGTTTTTTCCCCCTGAATTGTCATCCTTTCCTATCAGTGTATATCTCTAAACATGCATTATGGTATGAAAACCAGAATGGGGTACATCTTTTGCACATGACATGCTTTCTGGTCCTGCAGTCCCCTCTCTGTGGTCCTTGCTGGGATGTTGTAGGTTGTTCCTGTTCAGGGACATTGGGGAGAGGGGGTTGTCTCCTCCCCCTTCTCTTGGGAGGGTCTCTTGATGTTGTGGCCTTGGTGGAGGTCTTGGAAGAGACGTCTGTGCGTCGTCCCTAACAGTCGACCTGTTTTTAACTTTTAGTGGAGCAACATTATTTACAGCAGATGACAAGCCGCTGTTGGAATTTATACCGTATCAACACTTGTGATGAAGACACATATGAATAAACTTGACTTGGCATGTACCATATGATATAACATGAGCTGTGTTTCAAAACATAACACTGCAAACCACTAAGGATCTGATAAATGTCATTCTTAAAGGGAGTTAAGGCAGTCATTCAGTAAATGTGTAAATCCATAGGGCATGACAGTAATTCAAAGTCTACATTCACAGTCAGTCATTATAACTTCTTTTTTCAAAGGGGCTGCTTAATGTAATGTAATACCTTTGTGAAGTGTTTGTATGGTATTTCTTTTGTTTGTAGAATAAACTGATCATTGATTAAATACTAGTCAAAGAAAGAGATTATATTTATACACTTGCTCCATACAGGCAGAGAACAATGACAATGAATGTTGGCATTGAAAATAAATTGAAAAACTGAAAGACTTCAAACCTGTTGTGTGTGTGGGTGGGGGGGGGGGTTGCCTCCAGCTACAAAGGGGCCCACTCTGCCTGACTGAATATTTTGTTGATTAGTTAAATATTTTGAACTAGACAGCAATCAGAGCACAAACAAGGTGATGTCATCGCACGTAAAACAGCAACAGTTCCATGATCGTTTGAAGCTCATAATATGACTCTGCACCATGAAAACCTGACCCTATAATTTGGAATCACATCGTTATTGTTATTAGTTTGATAGTTATTCAAGAAAAATGATATCTCACTAATGTCGGTTTTCTTCTGGATCTAGCTCCAAAATGTAATATTTTCTTGCATGGCCCCATTCTTCCAGCCAGTTTCATGGTAATCTATCAAGTGGAATAAACGTTCCAAAAACCCCTACCCCCTCCACCCCTTTATACAGATATTTATTTATATAGATATAATAGTCATTAATGTGTGATAGACATAATAAAGCCCTATCTCCCAACGCTAAAGAAAGTGAGAAAGATCCCGACTCCAGATCCACTCCAAAATGGGTTCTTCCTGTTATTCCGGTCACATGCCCAACCCTCCCATCACGTTTCACAAAAATCCATCAAGGAGCTTTTGTGTCATCCTGCTAACAGGGAAACATACATAAACAAACACGTGAAAACATAAAAACCTTGGTGCAGGTAATAAAGAATCACATTATGTCCATGTCCTCTGTAAAGATGACCCTGAACCCCCACCACTGCCAAGGGGTTCTCCTCTTCTGCAACAAACAGCACCATCTGCAGCCCCATCTGTGCCTTGTTTGGATTGTATTTTATTTATTTATTTTTATTATTATAATATTGTAATATATTATTTTGGCTGCCTGGAGTTTAAAAGTTTGCAGCTTTCCTGCTTGTTCTGTTTATCTTGCTTTTCCAAACAACAAATGTGGCCAGATCACAGCATTTCTAAAATCAATTTAAAATCAAGAACTGATGTAACATCATTACTGATGTCTGTCACTGTCTCGCTCTCTCTGGACAAGGTGTATGTGTCTGACTGTGTAGCTAGCCTTAGTTAGTTTTGTTTTAAAAGACCATCTATATAATCTGTAAATGGACTAGGATAAATCTGTAGTTATGTTTTAAATGACCAACTATATAATCTGTAAATGGACTAGGATAAATCTGTAGTTATGTTTTAAATGACCATCTATATAATCTGTAAATGGACTAGGATAAATATGTAATTAGTTTTGTTTTAAATGACCAACTATATAATCTGTAAATGGACTAGGATAAATCTGTAGTTATGTTTTAAAAGACCAACTATATAATCTGTAAATGGACTAGGATAAATCTGTAGTTATGTTTTAAATGACCAGCTATATAATCTGTAAATGGACTAGGATAAATCTGTAGTTATGTTTTAAATGGCCAGCTATATAATCTGTAAATGGACTAGGATAAATCTGTAATTAGTTTTGTTTTAAATGACCAACTATATAATCTGTAAATGGACTAGGATAAATCTGTAGTTATGTTTTAAATGACCATCTATATAATTTGTAAATGGACTAGGATAAATCTGTAGTTATGTTTTAAATGGCCAGCTATATAATCTGTAAATGGACTAGGATAAATCTGTAGTTATGTTTTAAATGACCATCTATATAATCTGTAAATGGACTAGGATAAATCTGTAATTATGTTTTAAATGACCATCTATATAATCTGTAAATGGACTAGGATAAATCTGTAATTAGTTTTGTTTTAAATGACCAACTATATAATCTGTAAATGGACTAGGATAAATCTGTAGTTATGTTTTAAATGACCATCTATATAATTTGTAAATGGACTAGGATAAATCTGTAATTAGTTTTGTTTTAAATGACCAACTATATAATCTGTAAATGGACTAGGATAAATCTGTAGTTATGTTTTAAAAGACCAACTATATAATCTGTAAATGGACTAGGATAAATCTGTAGTTATGTTTTAAATGACCAGCTATATAATCTGTAAATGGACTAGGATAAATCTGTAGTTATGTTTTAAATGGCCAGCTATATAATCTGTAAATGGACTAGGATAAATCTGTAATTAGTTTTGTTTTAAATGACCAACTATATAATCTGTAAATGGACTAGGATAAATCTGTAGTTATGTTTTAAATGACCATCTATATAATCTGTAAATGGACTAGGATAAATCTGTAATTAGTTTTGTTTTAAATGACCAACTATATAATCTGTAAATGGACTAGGATAAATCTGTAGTTATGTTTTAAAAGACCAACTATATAATCTGTAAATGGACTAGGATAAATCTGTAGTTATGTTTTAAATGGCCAGCTATATAATCTGTAAATGGACTAGGATAAATCTGTAGTTATGTTTTAAATGGCCAGCTATATAATCTGTAAATGGACTAGGATAAATCTGTAATTATGTTTTAAATGACCATCTATATAATCTGTAAATGGACTAGGATAAATCTGTAATTAGTTTTGTTTTAAATGACCAACTATATAATCTGTAAATGGACTAGGATAAATCTGTAGTTATGTTTTAAATGACCATCTATATAATTTGTAAATGGACTAGGATAAATCTGTAGTTATGTTTTAAATGGCCAGCTATATAATCTGTAAATGGACTAGGATAAATCTGTAATTAGTTTTGTTTTAAATGACCAACTATATAATCTGTAAATGGACTAGGATAAATCTGTAGTTATGTTTTAAATGGCCATCTATATAATCTGTAAATGGACTAGGATAAATCTGTAATTAGTTTTGTTTTAAATGACCAACTATATAATCTGTAAATGGACTAGGATAAATCTGTAGTTATGTTTTAAAAGACCAACTATATAATCTGTAAATGGACTAGGATAAATCTGTAGTTATGTTTTAAATGGCCAGCTATATAATCTGTAAATGGACTAGGATAAATCTGTAATTAGTTTTGTTTTAAATGACCAACTATATAATCTGTAAATGGACTAGGATAAATCTGTAATTAGTTTTGTTTTAAATGACCATCTATATAATCTGTAAATGGACTAGGATAAATCTGTAATTAGTTTTGTTTTAAATGACCAACTATATAATCTGTAAATGGACTAGGATAAATCTGTAGTTATGTTTTAAATGACCATCTATATAATTTGTAAATGGACTAGGATAAATCTGTAGTTATGTTTTAAATGGCCAGCTATATAATCTGTAAATGGACTAGGATAAATCTGTAATTAGTTTTGTTTTAAATGACCAACTATATAATCTGTAAATGGACTAGGATAAATCTGTAGTTATGTTTTAAATGGCCATCTATATAATCTGTAAATGGACTAGGATAAATCTGTAATTAGTTTTGTTTTAAATGACCAACTATATAATCTGTAAATGGACTAGGATAAATCTGTAGTTATGTTTTAAATGACCAGCTATATAATCTGTAAATGGACTAGGATAAATCTGTAGTTATGTTTTAAATGGCCAGCTATATAATCTGTAAATGGACTAGGATAAATCTGTAATTAGTTTTGTTTTAAATGACCAACTACAGTACCAGTCAATAGTTTGGACACAGTTTCCCATCCACTTGAATGGGAAACTGTGTCCAAATTTTTGACTGGTAGTGTATATAATCTGTAAATGGACTAGGATAAATCTGTAGTTATGTTTTAAATGACCATCTATATAATTTGTAAATGGACTAGGATAAATCTGTAGTTATGTTTTAAATGGCCAGCTATATAATCTGTAAATGGACTAGGATAAATCTGTAATTATGTTTTAAAAGACCAACTATATAATCTGTAAATGGACTAGGATAAATCTGTAATTATGTTTTAAAAGACCAACTATATAATCTGTAAATGGACTAGGATAAATCTGTAGTTAGTTATGTCTTGAGTGCATGATGTATGATTATGTATGACGAGTGTATGATATATGATTATGTATGACGAGTGTATGATATATGATTATGTATGACGAGTGTATGATATATGATTATGTATGATGAGTGTATGATATATGATTATGTATGACGAGTGTATGATATATGATTATGTATGACGAGTGTATTATATATGATTATGTATGACGAGTGTATTATATATGATTATGTATGACGAGTGTATTATATATGATTATGTATGATGAGTGTATTATATATGATTATGTATGACAAGTGTATGATATATGATTATGTATGATGAGTGTATGATATATGATTATGTATGATGAGTGTATGATATATGATTATGTATGACGAGTGTATGATATATGATTATGTATGACGAGTGTATTATATATGATTATGTATGACGAGTGTATTATATATGATTATGTATGACGAGTGTATGATATATGATTATGTATGACGAGTGTATGATATATGATTATGTATGATGAATGTATTATATATGATTATGTATGACGCGTGTATGATTAAGTAAGTGTTTCACTTACTTTATATGAACGTTTTTTTAAAACTTAGTCTCTCTCTTGTCTCTCCTCAGACTTCAGCAGGACGATGTCTCCATGAGAGGAGAGGAGGAGCAGCAGTGCTACAGATGCAGACAGGCCTCCTGATGATCAGCTGTCATCTACTAGGCAGCTATTTTAATATTTAAGTCCTGTGTGCAATAAAACTTAGGCTCTCCAAGATTTCACCTCTTTGTTGTCTTTCTTACAATAACTCCCTGCTTTTATAGCTCCAGAACCTGGGGACAGCAACTGATAGATAGCTTCTCTGTCTTAGAGCATTTCAATTTTCACTTTCAAAAATATTACTTTAAATCCTGAATCTTCCACTCATAAATGTAAATAGTCACAGGTTTCAGGCATTTTACACAAGTTCAAAACTGAGGTGAGACACTAAAAACACTTCAACATTGTTTTGTCTCATGAACTCAATAAAATACACTTTTATATATTTTGATGCTTTAATTTTGAATGTCTTCACCGGAACTGTTGAGGTACGGGTGAATGGCCACCTCCTGTGGTCATTATCCATAATTGCACTTGTTTATTTAATTATAATTATAATTAATTATAGGCTGAATGTAAGAACTTCTTTTATTCTCATTGTAGACAAACATCATTGCCATCCAGTTTAATGGAGGGGTCGTGTTGGGGTCTGATTCCAGTGTCTGCAGGGTAAGTTAGTGCGAGCATGTGAGTCTTTATTAAGACCCCACTGATCCTTAAGCATCTCAAGTATCATCCTCTTTCTACCTCTGAAGATTTCCTTACAAACACTTTTCTCTTGGTATCATCTCCCTCCATCCAGGGACTCAGTGGTGAACAGGGTGATGAACAAGCTGTCTCACTCCATGACAGGATCTACTGCGCTCTGTCCGGCTCTGCAGCAGACGCTCAGAGCATCGCTGAGATTGTCACCTACCAGCTAGATGTTCACAGGTAAATGTTGGCCTTCAGACCATTTGATCAAATACCACATAATGGCAAAGTAGTCCAGATCTGATGGGAGGTGCCTGACTCCAACCATGAGTGCATTAAAACAGCCCATAACATGAAATAGGATTTATATTAGTCAAAATGTATGCACTCATATCATTGGTCAGATAATATTGTTCCTTAATGGTGTAAAGGTTATTCCTGAAGTTCTCATCCAGCCACAAATAACTGAATGAAAGACCAAAAAAAGGTCCCTGAAATATTAACAGTGAGGGAAAGATTTCAACTGTAAGAGTCTAAAGATGTTTAACACTCATCACAAAGCTATTTCAGCCACTGGCAGCTGAAATCTAAACATATCAGTTTTGTATTGCCTTCAAAAGTGTCCATTCATCTAAAGCACAGAGCACAGCTTTTGTCTCTCTTTCTTTATATGGGAGACTCATGTTACATTTACAGCTGGATTTATTGGAAAACACTGACAAAAGTCCTCCCATCCACAACAACACAACATTCTCCAAGAAGATAAGCTTAACAAGTAAATACAAATAAATATTTATGAAAAATAGATGTGTAAAAACAGTCATAAATTAATTAAAATCAGAGGTGTGCAGCTTTGTCATCATACTATTCTTCCTCTCTATAGATTCAGAATGAAGTTTCTGAATACTTTTCCATTTTAAGGCCATTATATGTTTGACATGTGACAGACAGAAATGTTGAAAAGGTTTGTTTCCTTAGATTTACTGAAATATCTCAATGGTATAGAGTTAAGGTCAGATTTACCCAAACATGATCCCAAAAAAGTTGTGACTCTGTGTGAAATACAATAAAATAAGACAGAATGGGATCATTTGCTAATCCTTTTGACATATACTCAGCTGAAAACAGAATAAAGACAAAGTATTTCATGTTTTAAAAACATGCTTATTGTGAAGTTGATGCCAGCAACATGTTTCAAACCAGTTGGGACAGAATCAACAAAAGACTGGAGAAGTTGTTGAACGCTCCAAAACACCTGATTGGACCATTCCACAGGTAAAGAGGTTCATTGGTAGCAGCTGATAGGATCATGAGTATGAAAGGGGCGTCGTCCAATGGCTCAGTCGTTCACAAGCAAAGATGAGACGAGGTTCACTCTGTGAAACACATGATTGTATAAAAGATATTCCTACATGGGATCTGGAAGACTTTGGAAACTGTTGTCCATAAACACTGTTTGTTTGCAGATGATTGAATTCTGTCTTTATTGACATTTTACTTTTGTTCAAATCTGGGTTGTATGTAATAAACATATTTTGTCTTCTTCTGTCCGTATTGAGATCGGTGAGGACCCCCAGGTTCACTCAGCTGCCTCTCTGGTGAGGAACATCTCATGGTGGCTGGCTGGGACAGAAGAGAAGGAGGACAGGTCAGAGATCACTTGGAGTTGACTGCTGTCTCTAGGGAAGAGAACCAAGTTGT
This sequence comes from Chaunax sp. Z400, assembly GCA_037577475.1. Lineage (NCBI taxonomy): Eukaryota > Metazoa > Chordata > Actinopteri > Lophiiformes > Chaunacidae > Chaunax > Chaunax sp. Z400. The sequence goes on from CM075204.1 coordinate 5,035,045, forward strand.
AAATGAGAAAGACCACTGGGAAAAATAATGTCAGGACTATCAAAATGAAAGTGTCTGCTACTTCTGCTGAGGTGACTTTCAGATTGCTTTATGCAGTAGGTTAGAAGCTGCTAGCGCTGTTTCTTATTGATGCTCTGAATGAAAGATCTGATCCAGCCAACACACTTGATCTTCTAGGTGATCATTGTGATTTGTCTTGTTCCTCTCTGGTCCTGTGCCCTTTGACCTCTCCCAGCTGTTTGCAACCCTGAATGGTCTCCTTACTTACTGACTTACTTACTTACTTAATACTTTATTGTCAGACAAGTCTGAAAATTGTCTTGCATCTCAGCCACTCCATTTGCAACATTACAAAACAGACACATAGGAAAGAACAGTACATTCAATAAACATCAAAAACAAAAACAAGAATCAAGTCCTTTTCATTGTGCATTTGATCTTGGATTAAGCTCCAGATTTAGTTGAAGGATTGACTGATGAACAAAAGAGTGCTTCAGTTTAATCCTGTTAAATCGTGAAACTCTGTATTTCCAATTTGATGGCAACAAATTATATTCACAGTTCAGGACATGATTAGGGTCAGAGATAATGTTATTGGCCAGCCTCAACACATTATTATGATAAGTTGATTCAAAACGTTTCTGCAAAGGTTGGCCTACAATCTTTGTTCAGGATGGTTATTGCAGATGGAATGAAGGATTTCTTGTAGATGTTTTTGAGCCAGAGGGACTTTTTTAGCGTCTGCCTGATGGCAGCAGCATGAAGGAGTGGTGGAGTGGATGAGAGGGGTCCTCGGTGATCAGGGTGGCTTTCCTGATCACTGAGCGGCTGTACAGACCAGATAGTGGAGTTTGAGGTGAACCCATTACTTTGCTGGCCTGATTGGTTATACGTGACAGTTTTGTTTTCTGTTTGATGGTGAGGGACTTATACCAGGATGTAGTATTGAAGGTGCGGATGGAGTCGATGAGTCAGCGGTAGACTACAGTTAAAATGTCCTTGTTGACATTAAAAGATCCCAGTTTCCACAGCTGTTTTGTTTTTTTGTACACATAGTCTGTGTGTTGTGTAAAGGACAGGCAGGTGTCTATCTCTGCACCCAGGTATTTAAAAGACTGGAGCTGCTCTACCAGCTGACCCTGGATAGTGAGCGGCTGGAAAAGAGGTGATGGGTTTTTTCCTCTGCCCCCACAGCACAGCTCCTTGGTCTTTGTGGTATTTAGTTCCAGTGAGTTTTGACTGAATGTTTGAACCAGGTTGTTGACTGTTTGCTGGTATTGGGACAGAGCATGGGTGTCAGTCAGGTGAGCCACCAGGGCCATGTCATCTGCATACTTAAAAAGTGACATTCCTTCACTGTTACAGGAGATGTTATTGGTGTAGACAGAGAAGAGAATGGGGGATAAAACACGACCCTGGGGGAGCCCTGTGTTTAAAACCAACTTACTGGATTTAAAACCATTTAAAAGCATTTGTTGTGGTCTGTCCTTTAAATAACTGTTTATCCATAAAATCAGTGTCGGGTGAACCTGAAGGTCAGAGAGGCAGTGAAAGGTGTTTGTGTGTACAGTATTAAAAGCAGAAGAGAAGTCCATGAATGCAATCCTAGTGTGTGGGTGTGCAGAGTCCATGTGTTTGGTGACAGTGTCTAAAAGCATGAGACTTGCATCTTCTACACCACGTTTTGCCGTCGAACTGAAGTGGATCCAGTTTGACAGCATGTCGGCCAAGTGGTCACACACTACCCTCTCCATGCATTTACACAGGACAGATGTCAGGGCCACTGGCCTGAAGTCCTTCAGGTCCTTAGCATGTGTCTTTTTAGGGACAGGGATTATAGTGGATTCCTTCCACTGGTTGGGGACACATCCGGAGTCCAGAAGGTGCTGGAACAGCCTGGTGAGGACCCCCCCTAGCTGTGTGGAGCAGTCTGTGAGCACCCTGCCTCTGAGTCTGTCAGGGCCAGAGGCCTTGTGTGGGTTCACCCTGTGCAGGATGGAGGTCACCAGCTGTTCATCAACAGTGAGGGTTTCGTGGGGGGAGCTGGGGGTTGGGCATATCCAGTTGGTGGTCGTGCTGCGGCTGTTAAAACGGCTCACGTGTGTCTTTTGTTGTACTGTCAAGATATTTCAGCAAAATTCTCTCCATAGATTTCATAATCACTGATGTAAGGGCTATAGGTCTAAAATCCTTATGTTCTTTAGGTAAAGGTTTTATATGTGAAGTTGTCCATAGCAGAGGGACAGTGTGTGTCTATAGAAGCCTGACAAAGTTCTTTAGAAGATAAGGACTGTATTCATCTGGCCCAGCCGCTTTCTTGGTGTTAGTATGTTTAAATGTTTTCCTGATATCTTCAACTGTGACAATAATTCTGTTTGAAGTAGCAGGTGTAACAGTTTTAAGTTTAAGAAAGATTAAGTTTCAGACAGACATCCAAAAAATCAAGTAGCAAAAATCTTCAGAGGTGTTTAAGCCAAAGCGTCTGTGACAGGGTCAAAATGCATGCCATTATTGTTTTTATATTTACTTTCATATTGTCAGAGTGCTGTGTTTCTGTGTTTTTATTTGCATGCTTTGAGTAACATTTTACCTGGTTTGCTGTGGGTTTGGTTATATTTTATTCTTAATCTTTGTTTGTAGTGTGGGGAGTGTTTTCTGCAGTGTTTTTTAATTGACTGATGACCCTGGAGCGCCACGTCCACACCTTCACCATCGGCCTAATTATTGAATGAGCGACAGGTGCGGAAGGGAGGAGATACCGAGGGCTTTTAGGGAAGCAGCACGGAGGAGCAGACAGAGAACGCGGATCACAGCAGACGCTGGAGGAAAGAAGCTGACCGCGAAGCAGCCCTCCCGAGAACCACAACCGAGCCACGGGATACTGCAGCGGGGAGACGTGCAGCAGCGAGTGTCCGCCAACGCCGTTCTCCTCAGGCCTGGGCCGGCAGTTGGAGATCTGCCACCCAGGAAAATCGTGAGTACCCTCTGACATTCGGGGAGGCACAGCAGGCGAGGAAGGGAGTCGTTCAGGGAGCCGGTGCAGCAGGGAACACACTACTCACCGTTGTTCTATTTCTCCCGCAGGTACAACGCCATCCGGACGCCTTGGGTCAGCGAGGGCGGAGCGCAAGAGTGGCGGCGGAGGACACGGGAGGAGTCGCTGGTTTGGAGTCGGACTTGGAACTTTTATTGAATTTTAGATCGGACTTTTATAGCACATTTTACAGGCCTGTTTTAGCGTTTAGTTTAGCATTATTAGGTAGCTTCGGTATTATTGTTAGTGTATTTGGGTGGTACCATCCCTGTTTTATATTTGTTTGTGTAATAAATTGAACTTTCATTTGAGCTCCTCTCCTGCTGGTTTTTAACTCTGCTCACCCCTGATTTTTAGATAACCTGCGAGCCTGTTTAGAGTCCTAGGCTCTAGTAATTCCTAGCTGGCGTTGTCGGTATTGGCAATATAATTAATTAGCCTAAATCTAAATTATAGCCCCATTTTAGTCGTAAGGTCGGGCCACACGTCTGAACCACAAAGGTGACTGAAGGATCTAGAAGACTGGATGTCAGAGCCGGGGTTTCATGCTGCACTGGTTGATTGGTGATGAGCTCCAGGTGAGTGGAGCCACAGCTGCAGGTTGTCAGGCTGAGAGGGCAACCAGCCGGACAACCCAGTGTACACAAACACAGACCGACAAAAACACGAGGAGGGAGAGGCAGAACAGATATCCTAACACAAATAAAGTCCAACTTAACAGAAACTCTGTCTGCTCACTAAATGAATGAATAGATCAGAGGAAGATAGAAACAATGGCTCCAGAATGAAATATAGAGCTGGAGACTTATTATTGAAAACTACAGTATGAACTGATGTGTAAAAGGTTGAGAAGAAATGAGACAAATTCCAAAGGAAACCACTTCAATGTAGACATTTAGTGATAAAGTCAGGTATTGATCAGCATGAAGAGCCTTTGACAGCCAGAGTTCAAGCCTCAATGTCACAAACAACAGAAAGAGTCAAATCAAAGATGGAACACATGTTGCCTTGTTTGTGTCATAATCATGAATTATATTGTCTCAGCTGAAGAAGAGAAGTAAACATGTGAGTTTTATTCATTAAACATAAATTCTACAACCTTTTATAAAGTGCTTCACAAACAGGATCATAAACGGCGTCACAGCAAGAGCAAAAAGAAGAAGAGCATCAGGTGTTCAAACATCAACAGTGGTGTTACGTTTCTGTTGGTCCAGCAGTTTTCAGCGTCCACAGCTCCAGATCAGCTCAGAGACATTTCTCCTGAAGGACAGAGCTGATCTGATCTGATGTTGGTGTTGAAGAAGCTCTCTGACTCTCTGTCTGCTTTGTCTCATTTATTGCTTCTTGGTTTCATGTCAGAGTCAAACACTGAGGTAGAATATTGTTAATGGAAACTATCTGCTGTTTTTTATATTGTCTCTCCTGATAGTCGGCCTCATTTGTGCCAAGACCAGTGAGTGGGCCTGAAGTGAACCGTGCTGACAGATCAATAAAATCCCTTAGTGGATATGGCCTTCACAGAGGATCTCAGATGTTCCCCTCCATCTCATTTCATCATCAGATGGTATGATTGCTCACAGATGTGTTTAAAGTAACACGTGCTAACAGTCCACACTGAGAAACTGTACTGCTGCACATCAGCTGCAGGGTTGAAGCATCGTGGAGCTCCTCACCACATTTACTCACTATCACATGAATGAAAGCACACTTTCATTTGTTGTTTGTCGCTGATGTTCTGATCACAACTAAAGAACAATAGAAGACACGACTGCATCCACACAAACTCCTGACAGTGACCTCTGACCTCCCAGAAAATGAAGACATTTCTGACATCACATCACATTAGGCCACAAAACATGATAGAAGATGTGAGCAGCAGAAGATTTAATCCTCCTTTCATATGAGGACAAAGTTCAGACACTAAACCAAAGGCCCACAATGTCTCCTATCCTGTGACGCAGCTTCAAATGAGCTGATTTTACTTTCACTTTTCCTTCATCGCCTCAGCGTCACTTCTACCGAGTTACAAGTGACGTTGATGCTCAGGCTAAATTCCCATTGGCTCAGAAGGACGCGGAAGTCCGCTGCTCTCCGTGTTTTCTCCTCACTTCAGCCTCGATGGTCGGACTGGAAGCTTTATTTCTGAGTGTCCTGATAAAGAAACATGTCAGCTGTTCGTTTATCAAAGCTGCAGATGTGACAGTTCACAATGAACACCTTGATTTGTGTGTTTCTCCTGGGAATAGGTCTCCACGGTGCGGCGGCAGGTGAGTTCAGATGATTTCAAGCTGATTGGAAAAGAAAAAATGCTTCGTGTCTTTATAAAGCCTACTGTATGAACTGATGCTTCTTCTGATGGACCTCCTTACATATTAGGACTATAGAGATGTTCAAACGTGACCAACCTATAATCTTAAAGTTCTCCGTAGTAAATCCTGTCTGTGCAGCTCATCGATTGATTCCTATAAAGTTCCGTTTTATGTAGGAAGTCACTGTTGAACTGTTGCTCAGAAGGAAATCTTGTATTGGTGAAAATGTCAGAAAAAGTTTGTCGTCTTCTGTTTTCTTTCCCATCTTTTATTGATCAAATCAGGACTGATAGGATCGATACGGTCTGATCGATCTTAATGCTAAAATGGCAGCAGAAGCAGCTCCAAACAGTCCAACACTCACTGAGAGAAATAAAGAAAACAGGAACAAACACCAAAACAAAGGCTTTCATGTCTAAATATATTTACTGTCTAGTAGGAAGTATTGTGCGATGAATCATTAGTTATTTTATGACGTCACTGTTTGATCAGTTATTGATCATTAGACATCGGCTGATGAACATATTGTTACAGTCTCCAAACACGTCACTACGTTTGATCTGAACTGTTCATATTAACACAGTTATGTGCACACAGAGAAACACAGTCAATGACAACCTGCTAACATAAATATTGACTTCATGGCGTCGTCGTTTCTTGTCTGACCTCCATATATTTGATGAAATCCTTTAATATGTAATGAATATTTGAATCCACAGAATTCCACAGTTTGACTCCACATAGTGAAACACATCTGCTTTAACGAAGTTCATCCACACTGAGTTTTGTTGGTTGGGTCTAATCACATCCCACTGGCAGTTCTTCCATTTCCTGTCTGTACAATAGATGCTGTTTAGTAGAGCTACATGATCAATCAGCCTCACATATATCTGCACACAGTAGCTTATTGTAGGTATGTTGGTATCTGTGATGTCAGCTGATGAGGAACAAGAAACTGGAGCACAGGCCAAACTGGTGTTGAGATGGTTTAGAAACTGTGTCTCCCTGATATAGATTGTCCACCAGAGAGCACTGACAAGTTTATTTTCTACCTGTGAAATGTCCTGATCAGTTTGTATCAGGGTCACCAAAAACCTCCTGAATATTGATCAGCATCGGCTGGACAGCGCTGTCTAGATATTTGATCCATGAAGAGAAATTGTGAAACCATAGAAGAAGAAGTGCTGCTGAGTTTGAGCTTCAAGAACCTCACAGAGTTCAACTTTGTGATCAGAAGAAGAGACTTAAGTTGTCATCGCTCACAGTTTATAGGAGAAGATAGAGACCATAAAGTGATGTGATGTCATCAGATGGAAAAAGTTTGAATGTGTTGAATGTAGAAAATCAAATGAGAATCTCAGACAGCGTTTGTGTTTTGCTCAGGTTTGTGTTTCACATTTCAGACTAATGGATAATGAGGAGTGTAAGCTACTAATGAAGCATCCTGAAGAAGAAATGAAATGAGTTTCACTTCACACGGAGATATCAGGACTAGAAAACATGTTTTTACAAACTGTCTCTATCAATGAGAGTCAGGTTCACAGCTGGAACACCTCCATCTCTGACTAGTGTCACATTTTATTTCACCATAAATAACATTCATCCAGACAGAATCATCAGAAATATTCAGGTAGAGTTCAAACTCAGTTTCTATGAATGTATTGTTCTATTTATTGACTGAACCACAGACATTATCAGCATGTCTTGAATGGAATGGAGTTCTTTTTGATTCTGTGTGCAGGAAAATCAAATTGTTCAGTGATTTATAAAAGTGAAATCATGACATTCATGTTTCTTACAGTGACTCACTCTCTGAAGTATTTCTACACTGCATCTTCTGGAGTCTCAAACTTCCCAGAGTTTGTGGTTGTTGGGTTGGTTGATGACGTTCCAATAAGTTACTATGACAGTAACACCAGGAGAGCAGAACCCAAACAGGACTGGATGAAGAAAGTCACAGCAGATGATCCTCAGTACTGGATCAGGGAAACTGAGCTCTTTGTGGGTAACCAACAGTGGTTCAAAGTCAACATTGACATTTTAAAGCAGCGCTTCAACCAAACTGGAGGTTTGTTTATGTTTCTCTTCATAAAATGTTGTTTATATTGTCACCCAGTGTTTAGTAAACAGATGTAAACACAAACACACCATTGTTCATCTGTCCAGTGTGTTTTACTGTCGTAGATCAAACTGTCTGATGGAGGCTTCTCTTGGCTGACTCAGCAGAAACATTACTGACACTGAGACTACTGGATGCTGCTATACTACACTGAGACAGTGTTTCTGTCCATCCCATAATAACCAGCAGAGATCATTAAGACTTGATCTCCTGTAGATCAGATCAGAATAAGTCCAGTGAACTGCCCACAGTGAGCTGGTCCATAATAAGTCCTCTGTAGGAACCTGTTGATCACAACAGTTTTACAGCACTCAGCTGATAGAGGAACATGACTGCTGGGTTTCTCAAACTACGGCACGGGACTGTAAATGGGACACAGGCTGCTCCTGCTGGGTCCCGTATGAGAGGAGTAGCAGTATGTTTGAATACACCTGTCTGACAGGACAACATGGTAAATGTCTGATTGAGACCAGAGGTTTCAAAAGTTCAACAGCACCACTCTACATACTGACCACACTGTGTCCATCCCATAATATACATGTAGAGGAGAACAACACACGAGATTAGATTAGATTCTCTTTACTTCACCACACTGTGTCCATCCCATAATAACCATAGAGTCAATTAATCAATTGGTTGATCAACAGGAAATTGATTGATAGAAATGTAAATAATGAAATGTAAATATTTTGTTCCAGTAAAATGAGAAACACTTTGTAGTTGAATCAGGACACACAGACTGCCTCCCAGTGTCCATACTGGTCCTGATGGTGTGTCTTATTGGGACCAGTTGTAGTAACACACTGCTGAACTGGACACACTGTCCTGGTGGAGCAGGTGGAGTCTATGACTCATCCTGGACTCAAAGTGTCCTTCAGTGGAAGCTTCTAGAGCAGCTTCAGGACAGTCTAGTCTGTAGTTTGTCACAGGACCAGGATGTTGTTGGACTGGTCCACTGGCTGCAGAGTCTCAGTGGTGTAATGTTCAGTCCAGGATCAGGTTTAATGTGTGTCTGCTAGTCAGGACTCCACCTCAGTTTGTGTTCCTGCAGCTCACATGAAGCCACAACACCTGGAACAGAGGAGATAAAGTGTTGGTCTCAGTGGAGTCAGTGTGTCTCTGTGGTCAAACACAGGATATGAACTGTGTTTCCCAGCAGCCTCTCTGTCTCTCTAGAAGACGTCCACTCTGTCCAGATGATGATTGGCTGTGAGTGGCCTCCATGGAGCCAATAAGAGCAGGAGGTGTAGGTCCTCTGTGTTGGTGTGTGTGGATCAGTGTGTCTCTGTGGTGAAGATGTGATATCAGCTGATGAGAGATGACTGGACTGAGATCTCACTCTGGTTTACTGTAGTCTCTGTCTCTGTCTCTCAGATGTTCACATTGTCCAGTGGATGTCTGGCTGTGAGTGGGATGATGAGACTGGAGAGGTTACTGGTTATGACCAGCTTGGTTATGATGGAGAAGACTTCATAGTACTGGACCTGAAGACAGAGACATGGATCGCTCCCAAACCTCAGGCTGTCATTACCAAACACAGGTGGGATCATGACAGAGCTTTGATGACACACAGGAAGTATTACCTCACCCAGGAGTGTCCTGAGTGGGTGAAGAAGTATGTGGACAATGGGAGGAGCTCTCTGCTGAGAACAGGTAGAGTCACATGACCTGATGGAGTTTAATGGATACAACAATCTTCATATTTCTCTTGTGTTTCTAACCAACAGTAACATCACAATAAATATGAACCAACACACAGAGACCCACTTTGTGTCTGTTTACACACATTTCTCTTTGTCTCAGCTTCTCTCTCACCTCTTCATCTCTGCCTCTCTCTCTCTCTTTACCTCCATTCTCTCTCTTTTTCTCTGCTGTGTTTCTGTCTGTCTCACTTTCTCTCTCTCTCTCTCTGTCTTTGTCACACTCACTGTCCTCCTCCCCCTTTCTAACCTATCTCACCCCCTCACCTCTCTTCACTTGTCTTTTCCTCCTCTGTCCCTCCCTTCTTTTCTCAGTTACTCTCCACTGAGGTTTGTTGTCATTGCTTACATGTGTGTATCTAGTGTTTGTTACTCAAACATTTCAAAGTCCTTCCATCAAACAGGAGTGATAATAAACAGTGAATACTAATAAAGAAGCTATAAAGTGTCTTTGTCTCTCCTCTCCAGAGCTTCCCTCAGTGTCTCTCCTCCAGAAGACTCCCTCCTCTCCAGTCAGCTGCCACGCTACAGGTTTCTACCCCGACAGAGCCGCACTCTTCTGGAGGAAAGATGGAGAGGAGCTTCATGAGGACGTGGACCACGGAGAGATCCTCCCCAACCATGATGGGACCTTCCAGATGAGTGTTGACCTGGACCTTTCATCAGTGTCACCTGAAGACTGGAGGAGGTACGACTGTGTGTTTCAGCTCTCTGGTGTGGAGGACGACTTGGTCACCAGACTGGACAAAGAAGAGATCTGGACCAACTGGGGTAAGACTGGGATCAGAAGTGATGAACGTGGGAAACACACATTTATTTCACTAATAGTCCTACAGTTCATGCATTTTTATGTGTGTTGGAGAGAAGTTTAGTTTGTGTTCTATTGTTTTGTGTTCAATTATTTCATGTAGTTTTTCTGTCTAATTTTAGGGCTTAGATAATCAATAAACCAATCCACATGTCCACCTCTGGACCCTGACAAAGGTATCAGCAGGTCCCTGAAAAGATGTAAAGTGTTGGAATAAATGATTGTTGTCCAGCATTATTTCTTCTTTTTGTGGAGGCTGTCCAGTGTTTACTTAGCTTTGATTCCTACAGAACAATGTCAGTAATTAAGGACATGAAACTTCATTTCCTCAGTCAAGGAGGTTCTGATTGGACCTGCATCTGTTTGTTTGTTTGTTTGTTTGTTTGTTAGCAGGATGATACAAACACTACTGAATGATGACCATGAAACCTGGAGGGGTGGACATGGGTCAGATATCAACTCCTTCAGTTAGATGGGCAGATACATTCATTTTTAGAACACTCCTTTGTGTTGTGAAATCAGCGTTTGTCACCATTTTCCTTCATTTGTCCATAAATTGTGATGTAAAAAGTCTCATATTTATGATGTTGATCATTTATGTTATCAGACCACTTCCCTTTTCTTTTCTTCCTCCATTATAAGAGTTAGACAGACGTGTGTAGGATTGTTCAGCCTTGGCAGAGGGATGCACCTTTCCAACTGTTTGGTAGTTTGAAATCAAACTTGAGTTTTCAGATCTTTGTCAGACCCACTGTAACCATTTTAACATGTAACAACAGATGAGACATTTTAGGGACTATTAGTTTGAAGATGAGTCGATTTAGTAGAATGATTTAATCACTGGATGAATGTATGGATCTGTACATCAGTCACAATACAGTTTATGGGCCAAGTATGGTGCCAGTCTAAAAGGAATTAGAATATGATCGTCAGAAGCTCTGACTGAGCCACGAACCAACATAAGGGACAGAAACCAACATGACATGGAGCTAAACAAAGACAACAAAGCTCGACCAGGATAAAGCAGCAGAGATAGAGTCATGATGTCCAGACAAGTAGAGCTAAAAACATGAACAGAATGTCATCATATAATGTTAGAATATAATATACAGAATAATAATGACAGGAACATAACAGCAACCATCAAACATGTAGTGTCTGTATTCAGGATTGTTCTGCTGGGAATATGGATGTTCTTCTCTGAGCTGCTTCATCTGTGCAGGTTTTGACTTTTTGTTGTTGTTTTCTGCTCAACAGAGGAGCCCATTAACGTGACCTTCATCATCATCATCATCATCGCCGCAGTGGTTCTTGCTCTCGTCCTCATCGCTGCCATTGGATTGAAGGTTTACAAAAAGAAGACAGGTGAGGGACCCAAACAGAAACGGTCTCTTTTTCCTGGCTGTGATTTTAGACTTGGACCTGATGCTTTTATTCAACCTGAAGCAAACTTCAGTTCCCAGAGCATCAAAGTGTGTTCAAACAACAGGAAGTGGTGTCAGGCTCAGAGTCACAGTGTCATGATGACATGACTACAGAAGACAAAGTCATGTTTCAGTTCAATGTTCATTATTATTCTATGTTGATGTCCTGTTCTTCATAGACTCTGTTTAACAGCAGTTTACTCTGACCAAACCCACTTCTGTTTTATTTCAGTGTGTTACTGGTAAAACACTCACATACATTCATGTCACTGGAAGCCTGACTGACAGTTTGATGACATGAACAAATACTTTAAGGTAGTTAGTGGCTCACAGGCAGAGAGAGCAGTCACACCGTTTTCTGACTGTGTTGTAGATCATATTAAATACATTAAAGGTGGTGTTTTCTCTTGGAATCATCTTTGTTTCCCTTTATTTCTTGTGAAGGAGCATAAAGGTCAAACTGTGAAGAAGGAATTGTCAGCAGTGAAATGATTTGTCTTTGTTTTCCAGCTGAATCTCCTCCATCTCCTGACGACAGCTCTGAGCTCTCTGAGAGACTGAAGCCAGAGGCCTGATGACAAACACACCACCCTGAACACAGTGAGTGGCTTCATATGGGACAGGAACACCTGGTGGTAAACAAAGCCATCTTAAACGATGTGTAGAAGAACCCTCTGAGATGGTGTGTTTATTCACTGGAAAAAAGAAAAGCTTTGCCTTTCAGTTGGTTTTCCACAACAAAGGTGAAGCTGTTTAATCTGAAGTGAAGTGAGATTATTAAGAGAAAGACACAGATGCTTTCAGAAACCTTCACATCAGCAGGTCACAGAGGGTCATATTAAAAAGTCTCATATTAACCTGGAGAAAAACAGTGACAACAATTGATGAAACTGTGTTGAACCAAATTCAAACCGACGACTTCAGAGTCACAGCAGGTCAACACTTGTTTTAGAAAATGTTCACATTCAATGACTCTATCTGGGAGATTTAAGGTCCAAACCGTTCTGTAAATATGTGTTTTTTATGGTCCATGATTTAGTTTTCTGTTTGATGTCATCTTTTTCTTTTTGTCTCTTTAGGTTTATGGATTCATTTTGCTCTGGAACAAGGACTGGTGTCACCACATTGTCCTGTTTGAACTGGGAATTCACTGGTCATTCATCCCAATATGAACTGATTAAATACATCAGGGTTGAGAATCTAGTGATAGATTATTGATTGGATTATACAGTCAACGTTAACAAATATATAACAAACATTATCAAACTTAAATGGTGACGTTCAAATATTTTGAGGATCATTTTTCTCACCTGGAGACGTAAAACAGGATATTTCAAAGAATGAATCATCACAGCTTCTTCATACAGACATAATCAGTTTAAATATGAGCTGATCTAAAACAGATCCACCATAATTCAAGCTGAATACTTCTGCTGTTGGCTTGTTTCTTTGTTTTTGCATTCCCATTCTCATATTTGTCCTCCTAGGCTCTGGTGATTTGATGCTACCTGGAGATAAGAGATATGTGACGACCACTAGAGAGTCGTCTCTACTAATTCTACTCAGAAAGCCTTTCTTTGCTTCTCTAATCAGCCACATCCTAAAAGCTGCTGAATAACGTGGACACTAAATAGTTTGTAGCTGTCAGTGTCAGTGTTTGTCTGTCTGTGTGACTCCTGCTGATGAACTGGACTCCACCTTTCTCCCACTGCTTACTGGCTTTGACTCCAGTCCCCTGTGACTCTCAGCAGGAGAAGCAGGACAGGACCTGGATGGGTGGACTTTTGTATCACTGTGGTGAATTATCTGGATTGTAATTCATTGGACACATGTTTCCATCTGATTACAGCTACGTCTCTAAATGATCAGCTGATTTATTTCCACTAAATGTACAGCAGTGATAGGTTGTATCAGTGAGGACCAACACTATGCAAACATACACAACATTTAAACAGCCAACAAAATTCATTCGACAGTTGTGTAAATAGTTTGTTTATTTCTTTAAAAGGGGTGAAAAGATTTAGTTTTGATTCCAACCTGGTTGAAGTAAATAATGAGTATTTTCTTTATTAATCAGGAGTTTGTTGATTTTTCTTCATGATATCCATATTTTTATCAGTGGTGAAAGATGATCTTTTCCTTTCCTTCAATGGTTGTGGGCTGTTTTATGCTTCTCAGCACACTGATAGAACATATGTCCTGCTGGTATTTAGGGATGAGGGACGTTTTCTGTCTTAGTTTCACAGATGAAACTGAACAGTGTTGCACAAAATCACTTCTTGTGTCGCTTCACTAGATGAATGTTGAATGAAGTTGTTCTGCTGCTTCATTTCTTTTCAGATGACATTTTGCAATAAAGTCAGACTTTTTCCAAAGGTTGGTTTCTTTTCTGATTCCTCCATGTACAGTCTATGTTTACAGATCTATGACAGAAGCTACAGTTCATGAATGTTCCTGAGTTCTCTCTTTAGTCACAGACACTAAATGAACATGACTGACCTCTAGATGTCAAACTGAGGAGAAGGAAGAACAACATTATCTGGTCAAACCTGCAGTTCTTTTACTTTTCACATGGCCAAAAATGAATGTGATGATGATGATGGTAATAAGATGGATCTTAAAATGTTATTACTGTATGTAGTTTCTCTAAGGAGACAAAAATAATCATTTTAAACCTCCTTATTCATGTTTTTATGTCTCATCAACATGGACAAGAGAAATCCATCCACTTCCTGCTGCACAGAACCAGTGTCAGTGTGGGGATCTGGTTTTCCCCTAAAAAAAAACCCTGCTCCTCTGAAATCCTCCTGGCAACTGATGACATCACATCTTTGTAGAAATACTGTGCTGTGGCTCCTCCTACTTCTCAAACAAGAATAATACATAAATAAAATAAAGCCTAGACATGAACTCACCTACTTTATATCATGTAAATATCGGTGACGTTTTGTCTACATTTTACCAGGCGTGTCCAAACACATCCTTTGCTTTTTAATGTGTTTATAAAGTCATTTTGTTAACTATAGTCTTCTTTGAGCTTCACAGTGTAACCATGTCTGACAAATCCAACACATCCTCAAACACCTTTGAAATGAAGATGACTGACCTGCTTTCTTCATAGTGAACATCAACACCTTGCTGGTGTCAAACCTGTGTGCTGGACTTCTGCATGGAAACAGATGTCATTGCAGCTGTTGCCACTACAGTCACTTTATTTTCACTCTGTGACAAAATGATGTTAATTTTTGTTGCATTACCACATGCATCAGTTCAGGTTCATCGTTCAGGAGATGAACAGCGGTGTTTATTTGGAGCTGTAAGATAACAGGATGTCTGGTTAACATAAACCACAAATGAAGCAGCGTTAAAATGTGCAGCACCAACATTACACAATACAAAAAACACCAACCAAACAAAGATGTTAACAAGCTGACAATGACAGTTTTATCTGTCACTGTTAGGTTCATATGTAGGAGAGAAATAGCTCTGCAGCATTTCATGACCCGACTGATTGTCACAATTCAACACTTCCTCTGGAAACTGCTGTGACACAAAGAAGCGTCATTCATTTCAAAAGTGAGACGTCAACTATTTCAACATGCCTCTGAGAAAATGTGTTAAATGAGTTGATCATTTAGTAAAGACACACATGATTGGAGCGTATTCAGAGAGGGTGATCTGTGTTTAGGGCTCAGACTCAGAACATTCCCTTCCTGTAACGGTGGATCAACTCTGATACGTCTTCCTTACACACCTTTATCCAGCCATCATCCTGCATGTGGTGCACTAGACAAACACAAACAGAAGCACAAACATGAGCACACAGACACACACATATTCCCACAAATGTTCACACTCAGAAAAAATGACCGTTGAACCTTTTCAAGGGCTGAGACTACAGCTTTATTCATTTCAGGATGAGGCAACATTCAGTCTGTCAGTTTATTTCTGTTTGCACATGTGGTGCTTTTATTTTGTAGGTAACGTTCGAGACGTGACAGGACATGAGTGGGAGAGAGAGAGAATAACATGCAACAGAGCTCCAGCTGGACATGAACCTGTAGGGCAGGTTAGTTTTGAAGTAGATGCTGTACTTTCAACCAAACCTCCTTTTGATTGGCAGTGATCAATTCTTTTAGTTTTAGTTCAGTGTCTGTGGTTTGGGGTTGACAGAGCCCTTATGTGTGCTGGTATTACTGGACGTTGATAGTTTAGTGCTGATGACTTCATTTTATCGTCATTACTGTCATTTATGTATTTGTTTTTGGTGTTATGTGTGTTCATTTCAATGTTGTCTTCATCTCAGGACCCCTTTAAAACAAGACGATGCATCTGAAGAGGTTTATTCCCCAAACTTTATCATGAATAATTAATGGCCACTAAACACAAAGTGCAGCTGAGGATAATGAAAATGTGGTTAGTTTAGAAGGTTTGATGATGGTGAAAGATGAACGGTCAGAGGATCAACAATTCATCCTGAAGGGACACCAATGAAAGATTTCAGTCGAGATGGAAGTGAACCGACAAAGATTGTCTTCAGTCCTATGAATTCAGTCATTATCTTCTCCCCCTCGTGTCCAAAGGGAAGTCGGCTGAAGTTTGTTGACTGATTGAACTGATCTGAGACTGATCTGAAAAACCATTATTCACACAGACCCATTGACGCCCATGTACATGCAGCCAAATGAACAAGAGCTGTCAGTCTGTGCGTATGTCAGTGTTTCCCTGCCACATGGATGTTGTGTCCCAGACAATAAACACTGAGGTATGTAGATATAACCACATCAACATAAAGTCACATGAACACGTGTTCAAGCTTGTGAAGGTTTCAGTCAAGATTTCAGCTTAAAAAGCTTGTAATTAACATCTTTTCAAATCCATTTAGGATGTCGGGGCTTCTGGAGACTTGGATTCCACCATAAGAATATTTTGGAGTCATTTAATGTTTGCTTCAATATTTTATTCTATTTTAAAATCAGTCCCTATCATCTGCAGTGTTTTTAGAGGAACGCTGGTGTGAAGCTCCAGAAATGTTTGGTGGACTTTGAAACTTCAGCTGACTTTCCATTGGCATGAGGGTGAGACTGAATTCTCATGTTTGGGTAAACTGTTCCTTTACATTGAGATTCAGGACTTACTTAAATGGAACAAAACTACGATGACGAGTTTATATAGAGACGACTATTTATGATCACAATTCAACATTACCTCCAAACACAGAAGTGAAAAAGTTACATTATTAGAGTGTTTTTGAGTTATGTTTCACATTTAATGAGCTGCTCCA
Source organism: Chaunax sp. Z400 (assembly GCA_037577475.1). Taxonomy (NCBI): domain Eukaryota; kingdom Metazoa; phylum Chordata; class Actinopteri; order Lophiiformes; family Chaunacidae; genus Chaunax; species Chaunax sp. Z400. The sequence goes on from CM075204.1 coordinate 5,051,723, forward strand.
TCAATGATGTCTTCAATAAACATGTAAGTTATATCTTCTCATTTTCTCAGGATTGTATACCTGTTAAAGATTCATTATACTTAATGCATACATTTCAAGATGTGAGCCAGCTGGTGGTTTTTGGGGCCATACAGTACCTGTTAATAGGGGCTTCAGAAAATATTGATCTACCTGAGTATTGTGATGTTCTATTGGGTGATACTGTATTGATGATCAAAAACACGGGATAGATTTCTAACTGATAGTTAACATGAACATATTTGTGACTGTGGTTCATTTTGGGTTGTGTTTAAAGCCCAAACTGCTGAATATCAGTGTTGTCATCTAACTGCAGCCATTTGACTCCACAGCCTTTTCTATCATTGAGGAAACCGATGGCCCCTGACTAAGTGGTGCATTATATGGATATTTTGTATTATATTCAATGCATAACAATAACAGAACTGATAAACTGTACAATTAACTCAAACAGTGAAAGCAGTAACTGTGTAGGTTTGTGTAAAACAAGTGATTTGGATGAATTTGGATCAGATCATTTCCTGTGAATATTGCATCAGACGTGAGGTTTTCTGCTTCCTGTCAGAAACTTTTGTTTTAAATGATTAATTCATTAATTTATTTTTAAATAATCATACATACTTAATAGGTTTCCTTTTTGGACATATTCAGTGTTTTCTTCTCCCTGATGCTTGGCCATCGTTCTATTAGGTCTTTGGTTGTTTTAATTGCGTTCTTTTCTAACGGGGCTGTTTGGTTGAGAGTGAAGACTCTGAATATAGCTTGTGTTCAGGTCTTCACTGTGAATCCAGTGAGATTTTTCAAACTTTATATCTTAAATAATTACACTTTGTAAATAATTCCATTTAGTTTTCTTCTAACAAATGAATGAAATGCTAATATAGGCCTAAGAAATGTTTTCATACACCCCTTAAAATCCAAAAGGCCTAGTGAACCATTTGGGGCCAGGATCCCCAGGTTGGGAACCAGTGCCTTTAACATTGTAAAATGTCAACAAGACCGTATGTTCCTGAATTTCCACTCGGCATCTGCCACAAAAGCTGCCAATATCACGTACACTCAAATTGAGTTAATCTGAACTCTCAGGGAGTTTATTCCAAAGGCTGGAATTTGCTGTGTATGCAGGACCAGTTGAGCGTGGAGCAGAGTAGAGGAAAACACGTCAGCATGCCCACAGTGGCAATTCTACATTCTGTTGTACACAAACATCTTATCATCATCACATTTTATCATGCTATTCTTTTCTGATTTCAACTTGTTGGTGGCGTGGAGGTTAAGTCATGGGTTCACATCCATTTCAATTTATCATCTGGGAACCAATCATTTCTGGACCAAATGTCACAGCAATCCAGAAAGTTGGTAAAAGAAAAGGGTAAAAAATAAATAAATAATTGCTTGATCTGTCCCATTATCCAGACGTGCACCTAAATTTAAAGGGTTCTTTCCAGCTTCATGCCCCATCAGTGGACAATGTTTCATGGAAATCTGTCCAGTAGTAGGTGTAGTAATCGTGCTGATAAACCAACCAACCAAGGGACACAAATGAAAACATAGCCTCCTTAATATAATGTTTTATAAATGTTGACTCATTCTTACCTCCATCAAAGAGGTTATGTTTTTATCAGCATTAGTTTGTTTGTCTGTCTGTTGGCAGGAGGACTCAAAAACTTATTTTTTGGGTGGTGATCTGGATCATCATCTGGATCCAGATGTTTTTAAAGGATTCTTTACCATCGTAGGATAGGGGCAACTACAAGATTTTATCTCCTAACTTCATGGATAATGCCAACAATGATTGGACAAAAATGACCCAATGACATCCCCATAAGATCAAGCACACACCTGATCTGGATCCAAGTAATATTCCAGATCTGGTGATCCAGAATGTTGAAATTTATAGTGCTCACAGAAACTTCACTACTGTGAGACAACAAATAATAATGATCCAGACTGGACTTATGTCAGATTGCAGCTGTAACTACTACTACTACTACTACTACACTCCAGTAACTAGTCTTTAAGTTACAATCTCAACAATCGGCAACCCTTCATTTTACCATGTGCCAAATAAACATTTTAAAGTTGAAATTTAACATTGTGTAACTTTCATTATTCATCTGTTAAATGTATAGTTTACCTATTTAACAGCCTCTATTTTCTGTTCACATTAAAGCGTTATTAGATGATGAATTCCTGTCATTTTAATAAAGGTCTCATTTATCCCAATAATGTAAAGTTTCAGGTTTCATTGGACACCAAATGACTTCACCTCAGGACTATTAAATACTGAATACCTTAAGGTTCACTGAAAGACACTCCTTCATTTGTCATTTTCCATACTGACTCTGACCAACAAGCTTTTTATCATTCTGGGCTGTTTCTGAGGGCTTTGTCATAGTTTTCCAGTATTTACTCCAGGAAAGACATGTGATTTGATAATAGTCCTTGTGGGTCCATGTATCACATGACCTGTAGTTACAGATGTGGTCAGTTCATCAGTGCACAGCCCAGGACTGAATGATCAGAGCCAGGGAGCTCCTGCTGAGGTTAACTAATGTTTACAGATACAATATTATTAACACTTGTGCAATCACATTTAAAATAGTACAAATAAATGATCATTGTGTTCAATTATTATGAGGCAGGAGGAAGATTATAATAAATTTATATTTATTTACTATTCTAATGTAGGTATATAAACATAGGAACTACAGTAATGTAACACAACAAACTGTTGTAATAATAATAATACACTATAATAATAATATAATAATACTAATAAAATATTAATATAATATAATAATAATAATATAATAATATTATACTATAATAATAATACTAATAATGAAATAATAATAATATAATAATAATAATATGATATTATAATATAATAATACTAATAAAAATAAAATAATTATAATGATAATATAATAATAATAATATAGAAATATAATAATGTAATGTAATAATAATAATAATAGTAATATAATAATAATAATTATAATAATAATAATAATGAAATAATAATTATAATAATAATAGTAATATAATAATAATCTGATAATAATATAATAATAATATGATAATAATTATAATAATAATAATAAACTAGATCATACTCTACATTTTAAAGAGACCCAATAATCCACCAAGAGCAAGCACTTTGGCGACAGTGGCGACGAAAAACTGCCTTTTTTAAAAAGGCAGAAACGTCGAGCAGATCCAAGACTCAAGGTGGGCGGACCTCTGCTTTGACCGGTTGGGGTGAGAGAGATAGAGAGAGAGAGAGAGAGGCAGAGGGAGGGGGAAGATCTATCTATCTTATCTATCTTGTCTTGTCTATCTTATCTTATCTATCTATCTTGTCTTATCTTATCTTATCTATCTTGTCTTATCTTATTTTATCTTATCTATCTATCTATCTTATCAATCTATCTTAGCTATCTATCATATCTATCTATCTTTCTTGTCTATCTATCTATCTTATCAATCTATCTTATCTTATCTATCTATCTATCATATCTATCTATCGATCTATCTTATCTATCTATCTTGTCTTATCTATCTATCTATCTTATCAATCTATCTTAGCTATCTATCTTATCTATCTTTCTTGTCTATCTATCTATCTTATCTATCTATCTATCTTATCAATCTATCTTATCTTATCTATCTATCTATCTTATCAATCTATCTTATCTTATCTATCTATCTTATCAATCAATCTTATCAATCTATCTTATCTATCTTATCTTATCTTGTCTTATGTTATCTATCTATCAATCTTATCTATCTATCTTATCTTATCTATCTTATCAATCTATCTTATCTTGTCTTATCTTATCTATCTTATCTTATGTTTTTTCTTTTCTTATTTTTTTCTTTTCTTATCTAATCTATCTTGTCTTTCTTAATTTATCTATCTTGTCTTAACTATCTTATCTATCTTATCTTATCTAATGTTTTTTCTTTTCTTACCTGTTTTGCTTTTCTTATCTATCTTGTCTTATCTTATCTATCTTATCTATGTTATCTATCTCATCTATCTCGTCTTATCTTATCTATCTTATCTATCTGTGTTATCTATCTCATCTATCTTGTCTTATCTTATCTATCTTATCTTATGTTTTTTCTTTTCTTATCTTATCTATCTTGTCTTAACTATCTTATCTTATGTTATGTTTTTTCTTTTCTTTTTTTCTTTTCTTATCTTATCTATCTTGTCTTATCTTATCTTATGTTTTTTCTTTTCTTATCTTATCTATCTATCTTATCTATCTATCTTATCTATCTATCTTATCTATCTATCTTATCTATCTATCTTATCTATCTTGTCTTATCTTATGTTATGTTTTTTCTTTTCTTATCTTTTTTTCTTTTCTTATCTTATCTATGTTGTCTTATCTTATCTTATCAATCTATCTTATCTTATCAATCTATCTTATCTTATCAATCTATCTTATCTTATCTATCTTATTTATCCATCTTATCTATCCATCTATCTATCTATGGACCTCCTCCTCCTCCTGGACCGAAGCACTGGTCGCCTCCTGAAGGAGTGGCAGGAAAGGTAGAAGGCTTTGACCGGTTGGGGTGAGAGAGAGAGAGAGAGAGAGAGCGAGAGAGATAGAGAGAGAGAGAGAGAGAGAGAGAGAGAGAGAGAGAGAGAGATGGGGAGATAGATGGGAGAGAGAGATGGGGAGGATAGGTGGAGAGAGAGAGGGACAGGGACACAGACGTGTGCAACCACAATAACAGCTATTATTACTACAATAATAATGATGATAATAACAATAATTATATAGTAATATAATAATAATATAACATACTAATATAATAATAATAATAATAATAATAATAATAATCATAATCATAACAATACTGATGAATAATAATGAATAATAATGATAATAATAATAATAATAATAATAATAATAATAATAATAATAATAATAATAAGGATAATAATATGATGATGATATCACATCAGCCAGTATATGTGCAAAAAGCCACATGAATTCTGATCTGGCTGTTCTCATTCATGTCGCATGGCCACAGTTTAGATATGTATATGATATGATGTAGGACAACAAACACATGACAGTGACTGCAAACTTTTTTTTTTAACTACAGTTCCAACAATTCACTGGAATTTATTGACCATGCAATTTATTTTTGATTAATTGATCATGACAATTGCAGCTCAGGGATCTGCAGGTATCTGGTCACATGATGCTACCGCAGGATGACAATGACAGAGCAGTGTGTCCTCTCTTCTAGGTGCTCGGTTTGAAGCTGCCCAACATGTTTGGCCGAGCGGAGAAACTCACCTTCCAGTTCTCCTATGGGACCAAGGAGACGTCATATGGCCTGTCCTTCTTTAAGCCCCAGCCCGGACACTTTGAACGCAAGTATGTCAGTGGCAGAGACCCTGAAGTCACCTGTCACACTGTCCTCCAGTGGGACAAGACCAGCTTTGATGGTGCCTTCAAGAAAACAAACAAACTGACTACATAAGTAGAATGCAATGCTGTTAAGACGGCCGAATCTCAGATCGTGGATGTAATTAAAGTTCTCTGTTGCTCGATTTGAGAGAGGCCATCGATTAAATCAGTGTAGATCCAAAACTTAAAATAACCAGGAGGTGGGTTGGGAGGGGGTTAGAGCGTTTAGATATGACACTACCAGAGAACAGGTATAGGAATACAATCTGATTGGATGCAGGCCACCTATCTGTCAAAATAGTGCATCATCATGGACAGAGTTGTTGAGTTCATTCTTTTCAGACCTGGTGTCTTCTGTTTCAGCCTCACCCTCAACATGTACAAAGTCACTGGTCAGTTCCCATGGAGCTCTTTAAAAGAGACCGACAGAGGCATGTCTGCAGAACTCAATGTAAGAGGGTGTGTGTGTGTGTGTGTGTGTGTGTGTGTGTGTGTGTGTGTGTGTGTGTGTGTGTGTGTGTGTGTGTGTGTGTGTGTGTGTGTGTGTGTGTGTGTGTGTGTGTGTGTGTCTTACTAACATTTTGGGGACATAAAATCTGTTTATTCACATACTTGTGTGGACAAACACACCTAACTTTAGGCTGAAGACTTGGTTTAAGACAACATGAATGTCTTTTTCAAGTCGGGCTGCACAATATTTGAAAAAATGACAATGCAATATGTTTTTTTTCTGGGATATTTATTGCAACATAAATATACTGGTGTCATTTCCAGATACACAGCAGGGATAAGTCTATCATCTATCTAAGAAAACAAATACCCCACCTTCCTCTGCTGCAGGTGGTTCAGTCCTCTGCCACTCCTCCACTTTCAGTTCCATGGATGTGATTCTGCTCTGTTCGCACTGGGGGACAAAATGGCCACAAATCTGACTTCCAGCTCTTTTTCTTCATGACTGTGTCTTTACTTCTGGTTTGGGCCACTTTCACATGTGGTCCTAAATCAGATACACATCTGATTTCTGCTGATGTGACTGCTGTGTGTGAACAGTCAGATCAGAGTCCACGTGATTGTTCTCTCACTGAGCATGCTCCCTAACATTGGTGGACAAAGTCAAAGTGAAGTGGGAAGGAGTATGGAGGGAGCTGGGCTGCCTGGCACGCAGTGCCTCCTTTGCTGTGCGAGAAGAGAGCGGACACTCGCTGAAGTCTGCCCTCTCGGTACAGCCAGTCTTTTTCTACCTCCTAGTTCGCACAACATTTCAGATGCTTTTTGTTTTTAAATCATTTTGTCCACCGCTCCCATTCAGCAGAATTCTTGTTGTGTTTGTTTGCAGCACACTGTGTCAGTCGATTCCAGGAATTCGTCCATTTTCCCCAGCAGAGGTGCCTTACTGCGGATCAACCAGGTGAGTATGTGTCCATACAAGTGCCTTTCTTAACAAATAAGATTTTACCCTTTTAGCTGTCATTTAGCCAGTGAACATCTGATTTAATAAATTAATATACATAGTTTTACTAACAAAAAATGCATCAGAGAAGGAGCAGTGGCAGCGTTTGAAAGTGTAGACACAAGACAGAACAGTCGTATCTGTTTGGTGTGTCTGGGGCCTAACAAAATAAGGTGTTGTATATGAATATATATATGTTGTTAACATGTTATCCATCAGTCCCATGAAACAACCGGCTGATCCTTGCTGCTCTGTCCAGTCCTGCAGAGATGTGATAGGTGTGTGTTTGCCCTGCAGGAACTGGCTGGCTACACAGGAGGAGATGCCAGCTTCCTGAAAGAGGATTTTGAGCTGCAGCTCAACAGACGGCTCCTCTGGGACTCAGTAAGACAGAATGAAGTCACTTGAAATAATGTGTGAACATGCCCAGAGGTCATTTACTGTAACGCTTCAAGCCTCCTGTCAAGCTTTGCTATCAGCTAGTGATTGTAGATTTATCTGCATCTGATGTGGTGCACTTTGAATTTTAGTGACATTAAAGCACCACTAGTGGGCGATAAAGGCTTACTAGATACTAAATGCTTTACTTGATTGGTGTTTTGTTCTGTTTCACTGAATATTCTTGTATTCTGTGTGGTTTCAGGTCCTGTCTGCTTCTCTGTGGGGTGGGATGCTTTATCCCCTGAGAGGACAGCCATCCTGCATCGCTGACAGGTACACCTGATTTATCTGCCATCTGGCTCCGACCTCAACATCCGACAAAAGCACAACTTATTAGAGTATTAGCTTCTGAGGTTAACGTTGAAAAGTTTTTACATTTTAAAATGATCAATTCATTTACTGTCTTTATTGTTTGCCCTCAAATCATTTGAGGTTTTTCTGTTTAAGTATGATTTTTGCTTTAACGCTGTCCTATAAAAGAGCTTTATAATGGTAGGTTTATCATTTTGAGGTAACCCTGCCTCCTGATTGGATGGTTCAGTGGCTTTGTATTTTGTCCAGGTTCTACCTTGGAGGTCCCACCAGCATACGCGGGTTTGGGATGTACAGCATCGGGCCACAGAGCGAAGGTACAAACTGTCTGTCTGCATTTTTAATAACAAATGCTGAATAATTAAATACACACAATATGTAAACATTATTATTGAATTTAAAATGTTAGTTGGACTTAAAATAAAGAGATCTTTGAGCAATAACCTGCTTAAACTGATGCTTAATCCATCATATATGTGAGGTGGGAAATGAAATGAGGCTTATAAATATGGACATTCTGGTGACCTAATGGTTAAGACATAATAACATATCACTGTATTCAGTCACTATCCAATGAGTCAATATACCAAAACAACAGAAGTCCTTTAGGAGCTGCAGCTGAACGTATCTAATATTCAGATAAGAGCTCATTTAATTCCATAGAACAGATGTTTATGTGTCCCATTAAGAAGTGTAGCACAGGAGCTGGTGTTGGTTTGATGCTCTGTGTTCCAGGTGACTATCTGGGTGGGGAGGCGTACTGGGCAGGCGGTCTGCACCTCTGCACGCCGCTGCCCTTCAGACCAGGCAAGGGCGGCTTTGGAGACCTTTTCAGAACGCACTTCTTCCTCAACGCAGGCAACCTCTGCAACCTCAACTACGGTGGGTGAACTGAACGTATTAAAACAGCTGCTGTGTTAAAAAGAGTTCAACACATAAAAACCTCACTTATAGAAATATGACCATCAATAGAAATTATATAATCTAATATTCAGGACCAAGTATTGAGCTTAATCCCAAATGACAATCCCTCCAGAGCAGCCATAGAAGAGTTATTCAAAAGCACGGACAACCCTTTCAGCCAGCTGAATTCAGATAGCAAGTGGAAGAAATATTTAAGTTCGTTTTCAAAAATGAAAAGATGAGTGAATTGATGCAAACATGTACTCAGTTTGACAAATTTGAGGACTTCTGTGGTGGGATCTACTTCCAAAGTCATCCTTTGTTTCCAGGTAATAAGTTTGACTCCAAATCCAACTGTACTTTGATGAATTGGAGTTTGCTAATCCTCTAGGTTCAAGAAAAGGTAGACACAAAGTTGGCTGCTTGTACTTCATCCTCAGAAATCTTCCCCCCAGGATAAATTCTGCCTTAATGAACATTCATCTGGTATCATTGTTTCATGCACAAGATGCCAAAAAATATGGAATTGATCAAACATTGAAACCTTTAGTAAAGGAGTTGAAAATATTAGAGACAGCTGGGGTTGCTGTTCCATTTGCTGACATTCCTGTACGCGGCACTCTCGCACAAATTACTGGCCATAACTTGGGTTTGCAAAGCATTCTTGGGTTCATGGAGTCATTTAGTGCAAATGATTTCTGTAGATTTTGCTTAGTTGATGAATCTTCAGCTCAGTCAGTTTTCTCAGAAGATGACCCACGTTTGACTTTAAGATCAGCAGCTCTCAATGATCAGCATTATACTGCCTTGGCAGATGATCCCACATTAACCTCTTCATGTGGCATCAAGAGAAAGAGCAAACTGAATACATTGCAATATTTGGATAGTGCAGAAAATTCTTCTGTTATCATGCATGACATTTTGGAAGGGGTTGGTCAATATGAGATCAAATTACTGTTAGAATATTTGAATGAACATTTCATCACTAAAGAAAGCTTGTTAAACAGGATCTATGCTATTTGGAAAAGAAAAACAAGCCAACAAATATGAAGCTTGAATGTGGAGGACATGGTATTTGGTTAAATGCATCACAAACACTGTTTGATCACAAATATACCTTTGATTTTTGGTGACCTGGTATCAGAGGATGATTGTTATGTTATGATGCTGTTATTGCTGAACATTAGAAACATTGTTTTCTCCTACACGATCACTGAAGGGATGACAGTGTATTTAAAGCACCTTATTATTGAACATCACAAACTCTTCCAAGAACTTTACCCGTCAAACAACTCGATTCCAAACCATCATTTCATGGTCCACTATCCGAGATGCATTGGAAAAATTGGACCACTCATACACATGTGGACTATGAGATTTGAAGCGAAGCACACATTTTTCAAAGATTGTGTCAAGATCTTCAAGAATTTGACAGTATCGCTTGCAAAAAAACAGCAGTTGGCAGTGGCTTATCACTGGGAAGCTTGACTTTAAAAGAAGTCGAGGCAGGTCCAGTCAAAATCTGTTTACTTGAAGCAGTAGAATGCACAGAAGATATATCTGCATATCTTCAGATTGATTCACAAACCACCGTTAATCTCACAAACTGGGTGAAGTGTTTGGAGTTGAATATGGTGTTTGCCTCTTTGTTTGCACAGGCACTAATGAAAGCGCACCTGTGTTCAGTAAAATATCCTCTATTATTTTACATGATGGCAAAGTTGTTTTGGTTTTGGTTGAGCATGACACATGTTTCCATGACCATTTTCATGCTTTCCAAGTAAGTGAAAACATTCCTAGGAAGATAGTTGTTCTAGAAAGGGATAGATTAAGATATTTCAAATCTCCTATGGATGTGATTCATTTTTTTATGTTGTGGCAGAGAGTTGTATTATTTAATTAGTCAACAATGTAAGGAATTGATTCTGTCATGGTGCCCCAGACTCATAGGAGCGTGGATACTAATTACTCTCTCTAAATGTGTGCAGGTGCTGCAGTGGGGCGTGGTCATCTGCAGGTGCTGCAGTGGGGCGTGGTCATCTGCAGGTGCTGCAGTGGGGCGTGGTCATCTGCAGGTGCTGCAGTGGGGCGTGGTCATCTGCAGGTGCTGCAGTGGGGCGTGGTCATCTGCAGGTGCTGCAGTGGGGCGTGGTCATCTGCAGGTGCTGCAGTGGGGCGTGGTCATCTGCAGGTGCTGCAGTGGGGCGTGGTCATCTGCAGGTGCTGCAGTGGGGCGTGGTCATCTGCAGGTGCTGGATGGCAGTTCATGCCTGATCATCATCACCATCATCACTCTGCTTTAAAGTCCGGCTTCTTCCACTCTTCACCAGATCGTCCTCTAACTTACAGTGGTATAAACGCTCAGGCTTACTCTGATCTCCTTTTGGATTTTTTTCCCTGTGACTCATTCTTCCTGTCCTCCCATCGTAGATCTCCTGGAACTGCCAGCCACACCTGCCAGCCTCACCTCTCAGCCCTGCTCTCCAGCCTCACCTCTCAGCCCTGCTCTCCAGCCTCACCTCTCAGCCCCGCTCTCCAGCATCACCTCACGGCCCCGCTCTCCATCCTCACCTCTCAGCCCTGCTCTCCAGCCTCACCTCTCAGCCCCGCTCTCCAGCCTCACCTCTCAGCCCCGCTCTCCAGCCTCCCCATTCGGCCCCGCTCTCCAGCCTCACCTCTCAGCCCTGCTCTCCAGCCTCACCTCTCAGCCCTGCTCTCCAGCCTCACCTCACGGCCCTGCTCTCCAGCCTCACCTCACGGCCCTGCTCTCCAGCATCACCTCTCAGCCCCGCTCTCCATCCTCACCTCTCAGCCCTGCTCTCCAGCCTCACTACTCGGCCCCGCTCTCCAGCCTCACCTCTCAGCCCCGCTCTCCAGCCTCACCCCTCAGCCCCGCTCTCCAGCCTCACCTCTCAGCTCCGCTCTCCAGCCTCACCTCTCAGCTCCGCTCTCCAGCATCACCTCTCGGCCCCGCTCTCCATCCTGCTTCAAACCTCAGCTTGATTCACATTCTGCCAAGTACATTAAACCTGTTCAAACTTCGTCTGTGTCCGTGTCTCGCTCTTGGGTCTAATCTAAAAAACCTTAACAGAACGATCTGGCCAAGCGTGGACCCAGCGGACACAGACGCAGTAAAAGAAGCCATCACGCACCAAGGCTTTCTGCTGGGCAAACATGAGCAAAAATTACAATCTTTAATGGAATCTCAACAGATTAATCATGACCAGCTGTCGCAGCTTAATGCTCTGGTTCATTCATTCTGTACCCAACTCTCTCAACTCACACAGGCTCTACAACCGAGTCCACCTCCAGCTTCTCCTCCACCACCTGTCGCACCCACTCACGAGGTTCAGATGCCGACCCCGGAGCCCTACGCTGGAGACACAGAGAAGTGTCGGGGTTTTCTCATGCAATGCAGCAACGTCTTCATTCATCGCCAGCAGTCCTTCACGTCCGATGGAGTAAAGGTATCATAGGCAAGGCACTTGAGAGGCTAGATTGTGTGGTGGAACTGCTAATCCTCCTTCGTATGCGGAGTTCATGGATGAATTTAGAAATGTTTTTGACCATCCCTCTCGCTCCTCGTGGAGTCTGGCTGGAATGAGGCGGCGCTATGCAGCAAGTTTGTGTATGGTCTCAACGACCAGTTAAAGGATGAACCAATTTATGGAGAGGAACCCAACTCACTTGACTCGCTTCTCACCTTGTGTATCAAGATTGATAACCGCCTACAGGATGACGCTCGGAGAGGAACTACAACTCCCATCGGCCCTCCTCCAGCCGCCTGCCCATAATTCAGTCTATCAGGAGTAACGTACCATTCCCCGCCTCATCTCTGCCACGCTCCAATCCCAGCACACCAGTAGCCTGCTGGAGGTCATTTTGTAGGGCTCTGGCTGTGCTCCTCCTGTTCCTCCTCCCACAAAGGAGCAGATACCGGTCCTGCTGCTGGGTTGATGCCAGCAGCAGGACCGGTATATGTCCAGCTCTCCTTGTCTAATGGCCGTTCTCCTGGTATCTTCTCCATGCTCTGGAGACTGTACTGGGAGACGCAGCAAACCTTGCGACCGCACATATGGTTGTGCCATCCTGGAGGAGCTGGACTACCTGTGCAACCTGATTGGGCTGCAGGTACCGCCTCATGCTACCAGTAGTGACAAGAACACTAGCAAAACACAAAACTAGAGAAGAATCAGTCAGGAAGGATAAATGTCTGTGGACACAACATGTAAAAACATTACTTTTTTGGGGTTGTCTTGCTTTTTCCTCTCCATTGCACCTGTTGTCACTTTCATTTGCACCAAAGCAGGTGAAATTGATTCACAATCACTTTGCTTTTTAAATGGACAGATTGATATCCCTGAAGTTTAACTGACTTGATGTTATACTCTGATGATTAATTGTTCCCTTCATTTTTTTTAGCAGTGTATATAAAAAAATGTCATAAGTTTTGAGGAATGAAGAAAGTAATCAAGCTTTTTGCTTTTCGATAAATTAATGGAAGTTTTTTAAAATAAAAAGTGAAAAACTCTTAGATCCTGATGCATCTGACATCCAGGTGAAGTTCCAGCATGAGGGAGAAAAAGTTTTCACTTTTGGGTGAACTGGTCCTTAAATCTATTATATTGCATTCTATTTTGTCTTGATTTTGTGTTTTCATTTAAGTAAATAAAGGCATCATTTGATAGAGAATAAAGCACAAATTGATGCATAAAAATTCACCAGAATCTCCTAAATTCATTTAACGCTCCATATTTACCACACGAGTTTCTCTGCAGGAGCTGGAAAACCAGAATGAATTTTTATTCATGAAATGATGAATCAAATATTGGTAGGTTCTGCTTATTGCTGCATAATCAATGTCTGCTATTTGTCATTTGAGCTGGAAGAGTAACCACCAATGAAGAACTAGAGGACATGTTAGAAAGTGGAAGTCCATCAATCTTCTCATCAGATGAAAGTTTCCTCATGCTTTACTGTGGTTAAAAGCTAATACTGCCATCTAGTGATGGAGGAGGAGTACATCATCTGGGGTTTGGTGTTTCTGGATGACTGATCACTTCCAACAATGAGTGATGGAGGAGGTTATCGATCACCCATGTTTGTTTTTTAATATCTCTAAAAGTTGTCAGATTTTGATGAAATTCTGTGTAGGCCTGGATCTTGGGCCAAGAAGGAGTTGATAAAATTTTGAGGCAGAACCAGGGCCTTGTTTTAAAAAAACCAAACATTTTATCAGCGTCATCAAAAATTTTAAGCCAATGAAAATAAAGATCCCCCGGCTTGAACAATTAACGATGTTCCACGACTAAACTTAACTCTAACAGAACGCCTGTAAGTCGGACAGACTTCCTGCAATTCAAGGTCCCTACGGAAACTCTTTAGAGTTCTCATGGAAAATATAGTTACAGCCCACATTTTTAAAACCATCAACCTCATGTTGGTCATGTGACTGTGTCCTATACGCTGATCTAGTGGTTTAGATGGAGTCCCACACCAAGGATGCGAGTTTGCATCCCATAGGTGATGTATTTTAATCATTTTTAAATGATTTCTTTTGCTACTTTTAGTGTTTAATTCAATTCATTCTGTATGTATTTATTTTTTCTTATGAACTTTTCAAGTTTACAGGAGAGCATCTGGTGAGGTGGACATGTATGCACCACTATGGGCAATTGATCCCGATCCTGATCATCATCTAATCATCTAGCTGTGGTAGATTAAATCTATATGTGGGGGGGGGGGGTCAGTATGTATTCGGTCACAGAGACATGACTCTGCCACCAATATGTAGCTGAGATAATGCAGATGCAGAGTCATTAAATGGATTTATGTATCTGTGAAAGAAGTTATATCCACATGAAAAATAGATCAGGATCTTCCATTATGGAAAACTATATTTTTGTTGTTAACCCATAAATTACTGATGAACACATGATTCCAGATGAATACATTTCCAGGGTTTAGGTATTACTTACCTATTACTTAGGTTTATGGAACACTTTCTGGAGGTCCAAGATGCTGACTTCGATCAGGATCCTAAAAAGTCTTAAAACATCTCAAATTTATTTGACATATTACGTCTTAAAATGTCTGGAATACTTCAGAGGGGATGTGTTCAGTTTTATCTGGGCAGATTGAATGAGCGTGTCTTTTTGTTCAGTTTTTAGGTTTTATTTTCCCAGTATTTCAGCCTATATTCCACTACAATGACCATTTCTGCAATATCCTGTTTGTTTGAACACAATCTGCGCTTTGATGGGGGGAAAAATAAGACAACATTGTGTGCAGAGTCAACTTTGGGTAAATGTAAGTTCAATGAGAAATGGTTTGAGAACAAGAAATATCCTGGCTGGCCGAAACATCCAACCATTCATATGAGGCGCAACATATCAGTGAGTTCCACTCCCATCAGGTAACGTTTTTTAAAATTCTTGTTAATATAATCTAAAAGATCTAATGTATAATAATAAATCTAATTTGTAAATACCTAAAGTTGTCATGATTCTACATGTTTAAATTGTCCTGAGGTCCTGAAAGCAGCAGTGGATTTAATAGATCGTGTTCAACTCACCAGCAAACCACCTCCACTTGAACCCATGACCAAAACTCTGTTTATTGGTCAAACTCAGAGTTTCATAGGGACATTATGAAACTGTATGTTACTGTAAACACATAAACCCTTTGTGTGACTATGAGGAGTAAATCCTGTAATACTGGAAAAGAACCAGGAGAACTGAGATGTCTCCAGGGAGCATCCATAATGACTTTGGTAAAGACTTTTTAAATATTGTCCTGGTTTTAATGTCATACTTTTGAAAATCATCGTTGGGCAGCATGTGTGTGTCTAAGCTGTGGATAAACCTCTTTTCCACAGCAGTCTTGTCATAGTAGGAAAAACACAGGTGCTACTAATAACTAACAGTAGCTCTGTTCAAAGTGTGACAGTGAGCAGCATTAACAATACGAGGACCCTGACACACAAACAGCTAAATCATTGATTCTGTTATTTCCATCTTTCCTACATGTTGATATGTCTTCTGTGAAAAGACACTGTGAAGGATGGACACTGAATGTCTGCCCCTGTTAAAATGCTGAAAATGAGCTTTTGATTTCTGCTCTTTTCTTTGGTTTGAAGGTTTTGGGACATTATGCTTCACTCAGGATTTTGATTTGGAGAATTATTTTAACACATGAACATTCAGGCACTAATTTTCTTTTTACGTGTGTGTGTGTGTGTGTGTGTGTGTGTGTGTGTGTGTGTGTGTGTGTGTGTGTGTGTGTGTGTGTGTGTGTGTGTGTGTGTGTGTGTGTGTGTTAAAAATCAAGAGCAAATTTGATCAGAAATACAAAGTTGCTGAGTTTAAAGAGAAAAGATGATTTAGACAACGTCGCCATCTAGTGGACAATAAAAGGATCTGAGATCATAGCAAAAACAAGTCTTTCTTATTATTATGCTCCCTCCTCGTTTACCTTTAAATAAGAACTTTTCATAGAAATTTCATCATATCAATATCTTAGGATGCAAATAATCATCCACCCAAAAGCAACTAAAGAACACTACACATAAAGTGCCACTATAAATAAGTCAGACGCACACAAAAAAGACAACAATCCATGCTTCAGCATATAACGCAACGCAGGGTGGTGAAATATAATTTAAACTGAACCAGAATAAAACGTTTCATTTTGAACTGAATAAATATACAAAATACACAAAGACGTTTCTATTTGTCACACAGACAACATGGTTTAAGGTCAGTAAATGTCTCCATGTCTGACAACAGCCACTAGAGGGCAGAGTGGTTCACCATGAATGAAAGAATGAAGAAATGAATGAATGAGAGACATTCTTTGGATTGAATTATGAGCTATAAATACATACACAGAATTCTCACACAGAGATCTGGTTGTGCCTTGATTGATTGATTTTTCCCTCTTCATCAATGCTGTATTTGACCTGGGAGTGAATAATGATTGATTACTAATTAATGAACCTTTCCCACTGAAGGCCAGTTACTATTTGGTGTCAGCAGGTCTGTTTGTCCACTTTGAAAGGAGTATCCTGCTCAGATATTTGTTTGCCTCGGACATTTGTCTCCTGTCAGGTTGATAAAAACACTCTTACTCTGTTTCACAGTGATGGTGCTTACACTAAAAAACAAACTCGATGGAGTAACGTAATATAATAACGCCGCCTATATTCCATCGAAACAAATGAAGTTAAGTCAGGCTATCTTGATTGTGTCATTTCAACACCACATAGTTAGTCTAATGAAATTAATTTAAGTTTAGTTTTCACTGGTCAAACGCTTTAGTGCAACAAACTTCAGCCTTGTTGTATGAACTAGTACAGCTTTTGTCTGTTATACTCATGTCAATCTTGTTGTTTCAATTTGTGTTATTTCCATTGCTAGTGCTAGAAATCATTTTAACTCAATTACTAAACATACATGAAACAGGACAACATGCAAATCAGTTTGACATTTTATTTAACATTTGTTTTTAACATACAGCTGCCAACATCCCTGTTCTTCTCAGCTTTCTCAACTTTGTGGAGACACTTTGGATTTAAACTGTTAAATGAGTCATCTTAAAGCAGTGGTTCCCAACCTTTTCTATCATTGAGGAAACTGATGGCCCCTGACTAAGTGGTGCATTATATGGATATTTTGTATTATATTCAATGCATAACAATAACAGAACTGATAAACTGTACAATTAACTCAAACAGTGAAAGCAGTAACTGTGTAGGTTTGTGTAAAACAAGTGATTTGGATGAATTTGGATCAGATCATTTCCTGTGAATATTGCATCAGACGTGAGGTTTTCTGCTTCCTGTCAGAAACTTTTGTTTTAAATGATTAATTCATTAATTTATTTTTAAATAATCATACATACTTAATAGGTTTTCTTTTTGGACATATTCAGTGTTTTCTTCTCCCTGATGCTTGGCCATCGTTCTATTAGGTCTTTGGTTGTTTTAATTGCGTTCTTTTCTAACGAGGCTGTTTAGTTGAGAGTGAAGACTCTGAATATAGCTTGTGTTCAGGTCTTCACTGTGAATCCAGTGAGATTTTTCAAACTTTATATCTTAAATAATCACACTTTGTAAATAATTCCATTTAGTTTTCTTCTAACAAATGAATGAAATGCTAATATAGGCCTAAGAAATGTTTTCATACACCCCTTAAAATCCAAAAGGCCTAGTGAACCATTTGGGGCCAGGATCCCCAGGTTGGGAACCAGTGCCTTTAACATTGTAAAATGTCAACAAGACCGTATGTTCCTGAATTTCCACTCGGCATCTGCCACAAAAGCTGCCAATATCATGTACACTCAAATTGAGTTAATCTGAACTCTCAGGGAGTTTATTCCAAAGGCTGGAATTTGCTGTGTATGCAGGACCAGTTGAGCGTGGAGCAGAGTAGAGGAAAACACGTCAGCATGCCCACAGTGGCAATTCTACAATCTGTTGTACACAAACATCTTATCATCATCACATTTTAGCTTTGCATTTTATCATGCTATTCTTTTCTGATTTCAACTTGTTGGTGGCGTGGAGGTTAAGTCATGGGTTCACATCCATTTCAATTTATCATCTGGGAACCAATCATTTCTGGACCAAATGTCACAGCAATCCAGAAAGTTGGTAAAAGAAAAGGGTAAAAAATAAATAAATAATTGCTTGATCTGTCCCATTATCCAGACGTGCACCTAAATTTAAAGGGTTCTTTCCAGCTTCATGCCCCATCAGTGGACAATGTTTCATGGAAATCTGTCCAGTAGTAGGTGTAGTAATCGTGCTGATAAACCAACCAACCAAGGGACACAAATGAAAACATAGCCTCCTTAATATAATGTTTTATAAATGTTGACTCATTCTTACCTCCATCAAAGAGGTTATGTTTTTATCAGCATTAGTTTGTTTGTCTGTCTGTTGGCAGGAGGACTCCAAAACTTATTTTTTGGGTGGTGATCTGGATCATCATCTGGATCCAGATGTTTTTAAAGGATTCTTTACCATCGTAGGATAGGGGCAACTACAAGATTTTATCTCCTAACTTCATGGATAATGCCAACAATGATTGGACAAAAATGACCCAATGACATCCCCATAAGATCAAGCACACACCTGATCTGGATCCAAGTAATATTCCAGATCTGGTGATCCAGAATGTTGAAATTTATAGTGCTCACAGAAACTTCACTACTGTGAGACAACAAATAATAATGATCCAGACTGGACTTAGGTCAGATTGCAGCTGTAACTACTACTACTACTACTACTACACTCCAGTAACTAGTCTTTAAGTTACAGTCTCAACAATCGGCAACCCTTCATTTTACCATGTGCCAAATAAACATTTTAAAGTTGAAATTTAACATTGTGTAACTTTCATTATTCATCTGTTAAATGTATAGTTTACCTATTTAACAGCCTCTATTTTCTGTTCACATTAAAGCATTATTAGATGATGAATTCCTGTCATTTTAATAAAGGTCTCATTTATCCCAATAATGTAAAGTTTCAGGTTTCATTGGACACCAAATGACTTCACCTCAGGACTATTAAATACTGAATACCTTAAGGTTCACTGAAAGACACTCCTTCATTTGTCATTTTCCATACTGACTCTGACCAACAAGCTTTTTATCATTCTGGGCTGTTTCTGAGGGCTTTGTCATAGTTTTCAAGTATTTACTCCAGAAAGACATGTGATTTGATAATAGTCCTTGTGGGTCCATGTATCACAGGACCTGTAGTTACAGATGTGGTCAGTACATCAGTGCACAGCCCAGGACTGAATGATCAGAGCCAGGGAGCTCCTGCTGAGGTTAACTAATGTTTACAGATACAATATTATTAACCCCTGTGCAATCACATTTAAAATAGTACAAATAAATGATCATTGTGTTCAATTATTATGAGGCAGGAGGAAGATTATAATAAATTTATATTTATTTACTATTCTAATGTAGGTATATAAACATAGGAACTACAGTAATGTAACACAACAAACTGTAAACAGCACAACAGGACATAGGAAATTACAATAGCTAATAATAATAATAATAATAATAATAATAATAATAATAATAATACACTATAATAATAATATACTATAATAATAATACTAATAATAAAATAATAATAATATAATAATAATAATATGATATTATAATATAATAATACTAATAAAATAATAATAATATAATAATAATACTAATAAAAATAAAATAATTATAATGATAATATAATAATAATAATATAGAAATATAATAATGTAATAACAATAATAATAATAATAGTAATATAATAATTATAATTATAATAATAATAATAATGAAATAATAATTATAATAATAATAGTAATATAATAATAATATGATAATAATATTATAATAATATGATAATAATTATAATAATAATAATAAACTAGATCATACTCTACATTTTAAAGAGACCCAACAATCCACCAAGAGCAAGCACTTTGGCGATAGTGGCGACGAAAAACTGCCTTTTTTAAAAAGGCAGAAACGTCGAGCAGATCCAAGACTCAAGGTGGGCGGACCTCTGCTTTGACCGGTTGGGGTGAGAGAGAGAGAGAGAGAGAGGCAGAGGGAGGGGGAAGATCTATCTATCTTATCTATCTTGTCTTGTCTATCTTATCTTATCTATCTATCTTGTCTTATCTTATCTTATCTATCTTGTCTTGTCTATCTTATCTTATCTATCTATCTTGTCTTATCTTATCTTATCTATCTTGTCTATGTTATCTATTTCATCTATCTTGTCTTATCTTATCTTATGTTTTTTCTTTTCTTATCTTATCTATCTTGTCTTAACTATCTTGTCTTATCTTATCTATCTTGTCTTATCTATCTTATCTTATCTATCTTGTCTTATCTTATCCATCTATCTTTTCTATCTTGTCTTATCTTATCTTATCAATCTATCTTATCTTATCAATCTATCTTATCTTATCTATCTTATTTATCCATCTTATCTATCCATCTATCTATCTATGGACCTCCTCCTCCTCTTGGACTGAAGCCCTGGTCGCCTCCTGAAGGAGTGGCAGGAAAGGTAGAAGGCCTTGACCGGTTGGGGTGAGAGAGAGAGAGAGAGAGAGAGAGAGAGAGAGAGAGAGAGAGAGAGAGAGATGGGGAGATAGATGGGAGAGAGAGATGGGGAGGATAGGTGGAGAGAGAGAGGGACAGGGACACAGACATGTGCAACCACAATAACAGCTATTATTACTACAATAATAATGATGATAATAATAATAATTATATAGTAATATAATGATAATATAACATACTAATATAATAATAATAATAATAATAATAATAATAATAATAATAATAATAACAATACTGATGAATAATAATGAATAATAATAATAATAATAATAATAAGGATAATAATATGATGATGATATCCCATCAGCCAGTATATGTGCAAAAAGCCACATGAATTCTGATCTGGCTGTTCTCATTCATGTCGCATGGCCACAGTTTAGATATGTATATGATATGATGTAGGACAACAAACACATGACAGTGACTGCGAACTTTTTTTTTAACTACAGTTCCAACAATTCAATTTATTTTTGATTAATTGATCATGACAATTGCAGCTCAGGGATCTGCAGGTATCTGGTCACATGATGCTACCGCAGGATGACAATGACAGAGCAGTGTGTCCTCTCTTCTAGGTGCTCGGTTTGAAGCTGCCCAACATGTTTGGCCGAGCGGAGAAACTCACCTTCCAGTTCTCCTATGGGACCAAGGAGACGTCATATGGCCTGCCCTTCTTTAAGCCCCAGCCCGGACACTTTCAACGCAAGTATGTCAGTGGCAGAGACCCTGAAGTCACCTGTCACACTGTCCTCCAGTGGGACAAGACCAGCTTTGATGGTGCCTTCAAGAAAACAAACAAACTGACTACATAAGTAGAATGCAATGCTGTTAAGACGGCTGAATCTCAGATCGTGGATGTAATTAAAGTTCTCTGTCGCTCGATTTGAGAGAGGCCATCGATTAAATCAGTGTAGATCCAAAACTTAAAATAACCAGGAGGTGGGTTGGGAGGGGGTTAGAGCGTTTAGATATGACACTACCAGAGAACAGGTATAGGAATACAATCTGATTGGATGCAGGCCACCTATCTGTCAAAATAGTGCATCATCATGGACAGAGTTGTTGAGTTCATTCTTTTCAGACCTGGTGTCTTCTGTTTCAGCCTCACCCTCAACATGTACAAAGTCACTGGTCAGTTCCCATGGAGCTCTTTAAAAGAGACCGACAGAGGCATGTCTGCAGAACTCAATGTAAGAGGATGTGTGTGTGTGTGTGTGTGTGTGTGTGTGTGTGTGTGTGTGTGTGTGTGTGTATGTGTGTGTGTGTGTGTGTGTGTGTGTGTGTGTGTGTGTGTGTGTGTGTGTGTGTGTGTGTTTGTGATGTGTCTTACTAACATTTTGGGGACATAAAATCTGTTTACTCACACACTTGTGTGGACAAACACACCTAAATTTAGGCTGAAGACTTGGTTTAAGACAACATGAATGTCTTTTTCAAGTCGGGCTGCACAATATTTGAAAAAATGACAATGCAATATGGTCTTTTTTCTGGGATATTTATTGCAACATAAATATACTGGTGTCATTTCCAGATACACAGCAGGGATAAGTCTATCATCTATCTAAGAAAACAAATACCCCACCTTCCTCTGCTGCAGGTGGTTCAGTCCTCTGCCACTCCTCCACTTTCAGTTCCATGGATGTGATTCTGCTCTGTTCGCACTGGGGGACAAAGTGGCCACAAATCTGACTTCCAGCTCTTTTTCTTCATGACTGTGTCTTTACTTCTGGTTTGGCCCACTTTCACATGTGGTCCTAAATCAGATACACATCTGATTTCTGCTGATGTGACTGCTGTGTGTGAACAGTCAGATCAGAGTCCACGTGATTGTTCTCTCACTGAGCATGCTCCCTAACATTGGTGGACAAAGTCAAACATAGAGGATCACAGCAACGACAACTCAGAGACAGAAGTTTACAAGTTTAAGAGATGAATGGGAAGATGCTTCCCTCACCCTAAAATAGCTGACGGACTGTCTTCAGACTGCTGCTACTAACAAGTTAAGAAATTAATGCCTGCACCACTATTTCATTTATCTGATGATGGACTGAAAAATCCAATCCTGACATTTTCTGTTGTTCATGCATGTAAATGTTGGGTCATGTTACAGACAGTGAATATAAAGATAAAAGAAAACGGGGTTATTATGTGGATCTGCACCACACCATACACACTCCGAAATTAGGGAATGATTTGTGGATTATTTCCTGAGAAATTAAGGAAAATGTTTTAAAAAATGCCCGACGTGGCAGCATTAATGAATGTTTTAAAAATAGTCCTGTATCTGCCCCTCGATCTGGATCCAGACCAAAACTTAATGAGATCTTGCTTCACCCATGCCTCCACAGCATTTTGTGGTAAAAACAAAAGAAAACAACAACTAGAAAGGCAGTCAGTAGATCACATACCTCTGGAAGGCCTCACAATCCTACACCACCACAATGGTGTTAAAGAAAGTGGAAAAACATTCCTGGATCCACCACTTTATCTTTTTTTGAAGATAATTCATACATATATGAATATTTCAAGTTTTCCTTTTGTATCAAACAGAAAAAAGTTGCAACATGATGCTTTTGAGTTACATTGTGATGTTAATGCAGAAACAATATATTGTGCAGCCCTAATTCCAATTCAATAAAGCAAAGTAACTCATAACCTGAGTATTGTAACTCTAGTAATATTAGTGTATAGCAGCATCTACACTTTAATTTGTCCCCATTCATTTGTTGAACCAAGCAGGATTGACACATCATCTGACACAAGAAGGCGTAATGGGTGGGTTTACTTTTCAAGGTCTCCATCTTCCTTTTCCTGCAGTTTCCTCTCGGCATCACCAACCACACGTTGAAGTGGGAAGGAGTATGGAGGGAGCTGGGCTGCCTGGCACGCAGTGCCTCCTTTGCTGTGCGAGAAGAGAGCGGACACTCGCTGAAGTCTGCCCTCTCGGTACAGCCAGTCTTTTTCTACCTCCTAGTTCGCACAACATTTCAGATGTTTTTTGTTTTTAAATCATTTTGTCCACTGCTCCCATTCAGCAGAATTCTTGTTGTGTTTGTTTGCAGCACACTGTGTCAGTCGATTCCAGGAATTCGTCCATTTTCCCCAGCAGAGGTGCCTTACTGCGGATCAACCAGGTGAGTATGTGTCCATACAAGTGCCTTTCTTAACAAATAAGATTTTATCCTTTTAGCTGTCATTTAGCCAGTGAACATCTGATTTAATAAATTAATATACATAGTTTTACTAACAAAAAATGCATCGGAGAAGGAGCAGTGGCAGTGTTTGAAAGTGTAGACACAAGACAGAACAGTCGTATCTGTTTTGTGTGTCTGGGGCCTAACAAAATAAGGTGTTGTATATGAATATATATATGTTGTTAACATGTTATCCATCAGTCCCATGAAACAACCGGCTGATCCTTGCTGCTCTGTCCAGTCCTGCAGAGATGTGATAGGTGTGTGTTTGCCCTGCAGGAACTGGCTGGCTACACAGGAGGAGATGCCAGCTTCCTGAAAGAGGATTTTGAGCTGCAGCTCAACAGACGGCTCCTCTGGGACTCAGTAAGACAGAATGAAGTCACTTGAAATAATGTGTGAACATGCCCAGAGGTCATTTACTGTAACGCTTCAAGCCTCCTGTCAAGCTTTGCTATCAGCTAGTGATTGTAGATTTATCTGCATCTGATGTGGTGCACTTTGAATTTTAGTGACATTAAAGCACCACTAGTGGGCGATAAAGGCTTACTAGATACTAAATGCTTTACTTGATTGGTGTTTTGTTCTGTTTCACTGAATACTCTTGTATTCTGTGTGGTTTCAGGTCCTGTCTGCTTCTCTGTGGGGTGGGATGCTTTATCCCCTGAGAGGACAGCCATCCTGCATCGCTGACAGGTACACCTGATTTATCTGCCATCTGGCTCCGACCTCAACATCCAACAAAAGCACAACTTATTAGAGTATTAGCTTCTGAGGTTAGTGTTGAAAAGTTTTTACATTTTAAAATGATCAGTTCATTTACTGTCTTTATTGTTTGCCCTCAAATCATTTGAGGTTTTTCTGTTTAAGTATGATTTTTGCTTTAACGCTGTCCTATAAAAGAGCTTTATAATGGTAGGTTTATCATTTTGAGGTAACCCTGCCTCCTGATTGGATGGTTCAGTGGCTTTGTATTTTGTCCAGGTTCTACCTTGGAGGTCCCACCAGCGTACGCGGGTTTGGGATGTACAGCATCGGGCCACAGAGCGAAGGTACAAACTGTCTGTCTGCATTTTTAATAACAAATGCTGAATAATTAAATACACACAATATGTAAACATTATTATTTAATTTAAAATGTTAGTTGGACTTAAAATAAAGAGATCTTTGAGCAATAACCTGCTTAAACTGATGCTTAATCCATCATATATGTGAGGTGGGAAATGAAATGAGGCTTATAAATATGGACATTCTGGTGACCTAATGGTTAAGACATAATAACATATCACTGTATTCAGTCACTATCCAATGAGTCAATATACCAAAACAACAGAAGTCCTTTAGGAGCTGCAGCTGAACGTATCTAATATTCAGATAAGAGCTCATTTAATTCCATAGAACAGATGTTTATGTGTCCCATTAAGAAGTGTAGCACAGGAGCTGGTGTTGGTTTGATGCTCTGTGTTCCAGGTGACTATCTGGGTGGGGAGGCGTACTGGGCAGGCGGTCTGCACCTCTGCACGCCGCTGCCCTTCAGACCAGGCGAGGGCGGCTTTGGAGACCTTTTCAGAACGCACTTCTTCCTCAATGCAGGCAACCTCTGCAACCTCAACTACGGTGGGTGAACTGAACGTATTAAAACAGCTGCTGTGTTAAAAAGAGTTCAACACATAAAAACCTCACTTATAGAAATATGACCATCAATAGAAATTATACAAAACATTTGTGGAGCTTCAGAGCAAAACAGGTTTTGCAGCATTCTTCACAACTGATGAAGATAAGGACTTTACATAAAGTAACTCCATACAGCTAGTATGTGTAGTCCAGGTCCCCAGAAGCCCTAAGATCACAAACTGATTGTAAAAAATGTTATCAACACCCTTTATGAAGCTGAAAACACCCTGTCTGAGGAAGGTACAGTACATGACATAGAATGCTTGTACATGGCTGCTATTCACGATCAAAGAGAACTTAAGATCTCTGCAAACTTAACGATTTCATCTTTAAAAAGGTGTAAATAACATCTTCTTAAATACATTTGGGATCCTGGGGCTCCTGGAGACTTGTATTACACTGTATGCAGTCATTATGTGTTTGTTCTTGGTTGTTTCATTACGTTCTTCTTCAGTTGTTCAGTAGAATGCTGCACAGCTGTTTGGCTGTGAACTTCCAGAAATGTTTGAAGACCAAGTAACTTCACCTGACTTTCTATCAGCTGATCATGAATTTTCAAATTTTGATTTCCTAACTTTTCATTATTGAGTGTTGTTTTAATGAATTTTGAGTGATAATGAACACTAAAGTCACGACTATATGATGCCACTGTATTATAATAAATGTAGAAAAAATAAAAAGTCTTAGACTTTTCTACAAAGACTCACTGAGGAGCCTGAATCAGGCCTGTTTCAGTGTCTCAGATGGTTTGTAATATGTTGAGTGTTTTGTGTGCAGGTGACGACCCCCGAGCACACCTTCAAAAACTAGCTGAATGTATTCGCTGGTCATACGGAGCGGGCATCGTGCTGCGGCTCGGCAACATCGCCAGACTGGAGCTCAACTACTGTGTGCCCATGGGGGTGCAGAGTGGTGACAGGTAGACTACTGTTGACTGCCACAGGAAGAAGGCTCACCCATGTTGTTTCTACTGACTTTATAAGGGCAAATAAGTTTTCATAAACAGTGAGACTGAAATTAGTCTTGGATTGAACTTTAAATATAAATATTCTACCTAACAGGATTTAAGGTTTTCATCCAGAATCCCCAACATAATCTTAAAGTGTAAGTTTAATAGTACTGTGTAATCTAAGGAAGCTAACTTCTTCCTTCTCTCCTGTCTAGGATATGTGATGGTGTCCAGTTTGGAGCAGGAATCCGCTTCCTGTAACCTCTCACTCCACTGCCCTCAGTGCTCCAGCAGAGGCGGCAACGTGAAAAAGGAAGAACGTCTTGTTGTTTGTCACCTGTAACCTGTTGTAGAGTGTGTGACACTAGCATGGGTCATATGTCCTGGGGCAATGTGCCTGACCCCACCAACCCTTTTTTGAACTGCACCAGTCGAGGCTTTTGAACAGCAAAGTGCCAGTGGTGAAACTCTGTGTGGTACAATCTGAGCAGCCTTTTACAGATTTGAGAGATTAAAGTAATCAGACATAAGATTTCTTTAGCAGCAGCCACAGCAAGGCTAATATACAATCATGGAGGATCTTTGAGCGTTTATTCTCCTGGAGCCACTGTTCCTCCTCCATTGGTTTGACATCTCCACCACTGGCATTTTGAAAAGTCAGCCACTAGTGATGTTACTCACTGTTTTTCCTGTGGTGACACAAAGTTTCCACAATGTTGAAGAGATTTTCCCTGTTTTCCCTCCAGGACTGCTTCTTTTTCAGGAGCATGATTTGTTAATCATTTAGTTTGACAGTTAACCAAACACCACAAACTCTTGTGACCCGATGAGATTTGTCTAGTTGACCTGCATGATCAAACTATCGCAGTTGAAGCCAGGGAATGAGCAGAGAGGAACCAGCACTTTTCAATCCAGACGGTGCTGTTGGAAGGGAATCGACCCTCATGCCAAAGCAGCTCGTTAAAACATTGCCTGATGAGAAGAACGGCAGGTTGATCCCTGGGTTCGGCAGCACAAATTGGAAACCCACCCCAACCCCCGAGCAACATCCACCACCAGTGCGCTTACCCTTAGTCATCTTTTTAATGTTGTATCGATTCACAAATAAATCACAGCTGCTCCCCTCGTCTCTCTGTGGATCCTTTCTTCATTCATTCATTCTCTGCAATCAAGTGTGAAAAATGAGCTGATGCAGGTATCGGCTCAAGAGGCGCTGTTCACACCTGGTATACACATCCATCCTGAGTGATCTGACAAGTGGACGACTCTAAGTACAGGAGTGACTGCATGAAGACACATTGAGTATGTATTTGAAAATCCAGCCACTCAGATGTGATGCATCAAGTATTCTTCCTTCCTTGTAGAAAGTGACAGACTACTTTGGTTCTAAAGGTGCTGGGTCAAAATTTAGCATCTGTTTCAAAGGATTTCATCATTTACACCAAATTTATGAAAGAATGACACGTTTTATTGGCATTAAACACATATATTAATAAAAGGCTAAATACTTTTCATGGTTAATTGATGTTAAACTTTAGTAAAGCTAAATGTGTATTTTGCCAGATATGCTCCAGACAAAATGACCATCCCTCAGTATCACCTGAAACGTTTCTATAGTAAGCACACAAAATAAAGTTAGTATTGAATGTAAAATATCAGAAGGCACAACTACTGATCATGGATAAAACATGTCTAAAGTTTGGTGAAGTTAGTATGTTATGGACAAGAAATGACTGGACAGACATGCTGATGACTCCCCACATCATTTTATGTTAGTGGGGGTGCTGACAAAAAACAAACAAGTAAATAAATATTTAAGATAAATCACATTCAAAAGGCAATAAAAACAAAAGTAAAAAATACATAGTCTCAGAATTTAAAGTAGAATATATCTATTTGAATGTCACGCTAAATAAACTTTAAACACACTTCTAGCAGACCTCTGGGAGGCA
This sequence comes from Chaunax sp. Z400, assembly GCA_037577475.1. NCBI lineage: Eukaryota > Metazoa > Chordata > Actinopteri > Lophiiformes > Chaunacidae > Chaunax > Chaunax sp. Z400. Next base: position 5,080,207 of record CM075204.1, read on the forward strand.
GGAAGCTTGTTGCACAGGTGGGGAGCTGCTTCACCTTGATTGGTTTAAATCTTGGGAACACTGAGTCAGCATTTCACTGATGTCCTGAGGGTCTGGATGCTTCACAAAGTAAAGAGAGATGTATTTAGACCTGAGACAATTTAGTGATTTGATAGTGATTTGCTGATGAGCTGCAGCAAACTGAGTTTTTTTACAAGGACCGGTGATGACAGCATTCTAGCAGTGTAACCTCCATCCATCCATCCATCCATCCATTTTCTATAGCTTATCCGGGTTCGGGTCACAGGGGCAGTAGTCTCATCAGAGAAGCCCAAACCTCCCTCTCCTCAGCCTCCTCCTCCAGCTCTTCTGGGGGTACAGAGAGGACCTGTCAGCAGAACAGTGTTTTAGCTTTTAAATAAGTGCAGATCTGTAGCCATTAAACCTGATTATAATTAAAGACATGTAGTAATATAACAAATATGATCTCTATGTAGTTTTAGCTTGTTTTGTCATGTTGGGCCTAAATGACCTCAGAGACATCAGATGTCTTACAACATGTCAAGAACAGGATTTGTCAAGTCACTTTATTTATATAGCACATTAAAACACAACATTGAGTTGACCAAAGTGCTTCACAGTAAATAGCTAAATAAAAACCATAAGTTTTATAAGACAAAATCATATTAAGGAAACACTTAAGAAAACAGATAAAACAATTAACCAGATTTAAGCTGATACATATTACAAGTGATCATTATAAATACTGGTAAAAAGGGGTGAAATAATTAAGTGTGGTCAGGAAAAGCTAGTGAATAAAGGTGCGCTTTTAACAGAGATTTGAAAACTGGTAGTGAAGCTGATGATCTGATCTGGAGGGGGAGGTCATTCCACAGTTTAGGGCCCGCCACTGAAAAGGCCCGGTCGGCTCTAAGTGCCAGTCTAGTTTTAGGCACTACTAAAAGCTGCTGGTCCAGTGACCTCAGCTGGAGATGAGGGACATAATGGTGTAGCAGGTCTGACAGATAAGTAGGGGCTTGTCCATTCAGGCATTTAAAACCAATCAATAAAACTTTATAAGTAATCCTAAACTGAACTGGTAACCAGTGTAGTGATGCCAAGATTGGTGAGATATGCTCACGCTTGCGAGTGCAAGTCAAGAGTCTAGCAGCTGAATTTTGGACTAGCTGCAACCTGAATATGAATTTCTGGTGGAGGAAATTATGAGCAAGCCATGATTTAAACTCAGCCACACAGTTTGAGAGTGAATTAATGGTTGTGAGTTAGAGGGAGGTAGATTTGAGAATTATCAGCATAAAAGTGATAGGCTATGTTGTGTTTTCTAAATATATAGCCCAGAGGCAACATGTACAATGAGAACAAGATTGGACCCAAAATAGACCCTTGAGGAACACCACAGGTCAAAGACGCTGACTGAGAGGAAAAGCCACCGATGTTGACAGAAAATGATCTGTCAGTGAGATAGGACCTAAACCAATTTAACGCAGTGCCATGGATGCCAACGCAGCTCTTGAGACGGGAGATCAAGATCTCGTGATCAACTGTGTCGAAGGGGCAGTGAGATCATGTAAAATAAGGACACAGGAATCACCACCATCTGTAATGATTAAGACTCAGACTCAGTGGAATGTTTAACTTAAAACCAGACTGAAGTACCTCACCAATACAATTTTAGGTTAAGAAAGTCTATAATTGTTGGAAAACGACTTTCTCCATCACCTTGAACAGGAAAAGTAATGTTGATATAGGCCTGAAATTCAGGGGGTTGGTAGGATCCAGATTTGTCTTCTTTAATAGGGGCAGACTGTTGCCTGTTTCAGGTATGCTGGGACTGAGCCAGTCACTAAGCTGCTGTTAATAATTGCTAAAGTGCATGGACCAATAACAGCTTTCATAGCTGAAAGGGAGACAGGTTCAAGCTGTGATAAGGTAGATGACAGAGAGAGCAATGTGATAGGATCACATGAAAAAGACGGAATATATGATCTGAGTTGAGTCATTTTGTTTTGGAAAAAATTCAAGAAATTGTCACACATTTCAGAAGAGATACCTAAATAAATGGGGGTAGGGGGATTAATGACAGAGTGATAATACTGAATAAAATTTTTGATCTATGGCTGTGAGTTGAAATCAGATGTGAAAAATATGTTACGTGAAGCCTTAACAGCATTTTGATAATTAGTGAGGTTAGTTTTCATGACTTCATATGACACATGTAGTCTATCTTTCTTCCACTTCCGCTCTGCTCTCCTACATTCTTGTCTGAGGGCCCGAGTCGTCACATTTAGCCGTGGCTGAGGTTTGGGTTTGGGGCGGGAAGACCTCAAGGGGGCAACAGCGTTAAGGATGGTAGAGCAGGTATGATTGAATGAAGACAGGATATCAGCAGTACAAAGGTGAGATGGATGAATATCACTGAGGTAGATCAGAGAAGAATCCATAAAAGCAGAAGTAAATTGTTCAGCTGTTTTAGAGGTGATTAATCGAGACCTCTGGGTAGGAACATAAGCATTGGAGATTAAAGCAGGAAGGCACATTTCAAAGACAATGGGTGAGTGGTCAGAGAAAGTTGGATCACAAATATTAGATATATGTAAAGAAATACCAGTTGACAGAACAAGGTCAAGAGTGTGACCCAGGTCCTGGGTGGGGCCTGTTATCAGCTGGTCCAGGTTAAAACAGTCAATGAGGTTCAAAAAGTCTTTAACCATAGGCTTAGAAGGACAGCAGACATGAATGTTAAAATCACCAAGAATTAAAATCTTCTCATATTTTGGGATAGTATCAGCTAAAAATTCAGAAAATTCCTGGAGAAAATTGTTGTTGGATTTTGGAGGGCGATAGACCAATACACAGAGTATTCTGTGTGATTTATGAAATTCAAAGAGTTGTAGCTCAAAGCTAGAAAAAGGGTCAATATTCACCTGACGGCACATGTACTTATTGTTAAAAACTGAAGCCAGTCCTCCTCCTCTACCTGTTAACCTGGGAGAATTTCTATAAGAACAATTTGGAGGAACAAGTTCAGAGAATGCACTATAGGCTCAGTAGTGAGCCAAGTCTCAGTCACACAGAGGAGGTCCAATTCCTGCCAGCAGAAGAAGTCATGAATTATGAAAGTGACCTTTCATTTATTAGGACCATTCTGATTACTTCAGATTTATCAGCTGTTTTGGTTGCATGACTCAGCGGCCGGAGATTACGGAAATCAACCCCACATCAAATGATCAGGTTGGGCAGAGGTGACAGGGTGCCTGGAAACTCTCTGTGAGATTATGGTCTGTATGTGGAACTGGGCCAATGGAGAAAGTGATGAGCGATGACTGTGGGAGGAGCTAGTGATCCGGATGTTTGTTTGTCGAGCAGCTGTAGAAGAAGAGAGTGAGGCACACGTGTGAGATGTAAACAGTCAGTCCCGTGGGAGGGACTGAACTGCGTAATGAAAGTTGTCGGACAGAGCTATCGAACCAAGCTTACTCAGGTGTAGCCCGTCTCCTTTGAAAAGGCCACCACGGTTCCAAAACAGGTTCAAATGATGTATAAAACCAGCACTGAGATCTACAGGTTGACTGCAGCCAGCTGTGGAGACTGAGGATCCTGCTGAATCGACCGACTCCGCGGCCAAGAGGGAGAATGGGACCAGATAAAAACACAGATTTTCCACAGGATTTAAGATGGTCTATGAGCTGGTTAAAATCAGATTTAGTCAGTTCGGACTGTTGCAGGGCAGTGTCGTTGGTACCTACATGAAGAAGAATTCTAAAGACTGAGGTGGGGAGTGTCGGCAGAAGTGCTATGAGTTTAACCAGAATATCTGGAGCGGTAGCACCAGGAAAACAGGGAGTGATTGCATAATAGAAGCGAATGTGATGTTGTGATGATGTGATGTTTGACGGCATGCTGAGAGGTAATAAGTAGCAAAAAGTATTTCAAAAGTCATTAAAACACAGGATTATATTCGGCTAGCCTAGTCACACGGCTAAACAAAGAAAGTGAAACTTTCAGCCTCTCCTTAGCATCGATAGCTGATCAGAACAATCAGGGTTCCGTTGAAAATGAGACTCATTTGGTGTAGAATCAAGCTCTCCAGGAGAAACACTCGGGTCAGTTATTAAATAGTAGAACTATCCATTTTTGTCGTTCTGAAGGAGCGATGCACCACCTCACATCACCTCCACACACCTGACCTCCACTCTTCCGCTGCAGCAGTTTAGGAAACAACCTGTTTAAACTTGAATCCTGCAGTAAAATATGGGATTAAAGTGATTTTCTTCAAGTGATACTCAGGGCCGGCTCGAGGCTTTTTGGTTGTGCAGACCTCACTGCCAATGCTATTGACTGTTGTCAATGCCTGATCAATCTAACTCACCCATTATCAACTTTATTTGTGTCTGTGTTGCTGACATCATTCTGTACCAATGTCAGCCTGACATGTTTTTACCCCTCTATGGTTTTATTCTTAGAGCGGCCTGGTGTTCATTTGAACTTTAATGGTTAGACAGCACTATGTGCCGTATTGAATGTGGTTTAATAGAAAGTAACATAAGAAATCAGTAGACAATGCATCTACTGCACATAAGGTCACCACTTAAATTGTTTTTTTGAATGAATGAATGAAATGAACTGTATCTTCTTATATAGAGAATAAGTGTAAGTGTAAAACACAACAATACTAAATGAATTAAATAGATCAGAAGAACCTGAAACAACAACAGTAGTTCAAGAATGAAATATAAAGCTGACTAATTCGTTTTTAAAACTATGTACAGATGTTCAAACGATTCTGATGAATTCCAAAATAAGCTGCTTTAATTTAGAAATGTACTCCTCTTAATTCTTCGTCTTACTAACGACCCCTACATTAGAGTCAAGCTGGACATTTGAAATGCTTTTGGGGCCCCCTGGTGGCCACATGGGCCCTAAGCAGCCGCTCAGGTGGCTGATATGTCTGATATGTCTGATATTATCAGAAGAGCCCGACATACTGTATCAGATACAGTGACAGCGCTGCTGAACTGCTTTATTGGGTCTTATTATCTGTATATTATGTTGTTCGGACAGTTCATGAGATTTGGCCCCAAACATGTTTTAATAATGAGACATAATGTCACTGTTTCTGTTTTCAGGAACCATGAAATTACGTCATGTGTTCATTTCTGATTTGAGTTGTTTGGATTTGAATGATATTTAAGTTCCGTCACGTTACGTTACGTCACGTTACGTTACGTTACGTCAAGTTACGTTACGTTATCTGCCAGTTAGTGAACAGACGAAGTGACACCGCGGACAGTTTCTGTCATTTCATTTGGTTTTTTCTGTTCGAGAGAGAAATGGCTTCAAGCTCAGCGATGATTTCGAGTTCTGTTGAGGGTCAAGTCTCCAGTAAACATCTGGGTGAGTAGCTGCAGTCCACGATTTCAATTTTGACCGAAGAAGTTTCGGCCTTTCGCGGATTAGCTTGATAAAAGCTAAATTAGCATATTTCATGCTATGGTGTCACGTTTCAACCCTTTATCCTAAATATTTTAATGTCCCCAATAAATCTTAAACACAAGTGGAAATTCAATGTTGAAATCACATCTTTTATTTGGTATGGATTGTGAAGATCAGATCGCTAATTATAAATATCAGCTATTTGGCTAATTGGCTAATCTCAATAGATTTTCTTCATGTAAAGTGACTTAGAGAGAGAGAGATTTCTGTTCACTGCGCTGTGACTTTATTTCCTATCAGAAACAGTCAGTTTGCTAAACAGGAGATTCACAAATAATAAAGTGGTCCCTGGTTTGAATCCCACCGTTAACACAACTTGAATTCTTGTTTATTGACTGAAAAGTTCATCTTTTTACTATAAATCACATATTTTTTTGCTTGCTCTTAACTGGTTATTTATATTTATATTACATATAATTATATTATATGATATTTAACAGTATATATTCATAATTTTGTGGGGAATATTCAAATATAATATAATATAATCCACAACACACTCACATAAAACAAACACATAAATACATTTTAGATGTGACCAAATTTAATTTAACAACATAATACTATTAACATTATTAATATTACTAATAAGTAATATAATAATATGCTGTTCTTACTTGTTAATCATTCAGATTTAGTTGATAGTAAAATGATTATGATGGTATTTACTGGTGGACAGTTGAAGTCCTTCACACAGTCAATAATGTAGTTTACATTCAGCACATGCAGCTAACAGATGATGTTTTTTTGTTTTTGCAGGACGCCACACTGGCCCCAGCATTCACACAGTTCAAGACCGCCGAGATCAGACAAAGAAATACTACAAGAGAAGCGCTGATGAGAGTCCTGAAAGACCCAGGAAGAAGAGGAGGACGAGTCGGACCAGTGCTCCCACTAATACCAGAGGTAAGATGGGATATAATACTAGAGCTTATTCTACTATTTATACTGTGAAGACCAAAGGCTGGTTAAATAACCCTGATGATGTCATGGTGGTGTTTGAAAGAGATGGGAATTTAGGAGAAGGAGTTTCTAATGAAAGATGCCTGTGAGCTGCATTATGGGAAATGTAGGTTTTTGCAGCTTGACCCATGCTTGGGACTAAACATCTGGATATCTCAGCCTCTGCTGCATCAATCAGTACCATTCTCCTTTAAATGTGTCCCTTGTGAGTCTGTTTGCATCTTTCTTGCTCAAAAGTGAGATGAGACACAATTTTCCCTGTGTCCAGTCTTTATGCTAAGCTAAGCTACCTGGCAGCAGGCCCAAGTATCTGAAAGGGCGTCCGATTCTTTGAGGGTTCAGCCTTGAGTTTTGGGATTCGTATTGGAAATGGGATTCGATTTTAAAATAATGCTGCTATTATTAGGGATTAGTTTATAAATTTAATCCATGAAAGTTGTGAAAGAATTAAATCAGACTGTTCTTGTTTGTATTTTGTTGTTTAGCTGCCTTCAAAGCCAAGTATGCGAAGAGGAGACTGCTGGGTAAAGGAAGCTTCGGATCCGTTTTTGCTGGCTACCGTCGGCACGACAACATGCCTGTAAGACTCTCACACATGCCGTGTATGACTGATGTAGCCACTCTGTATGTAGTGTAAGCTAAATGTCTGTGTTTCCGTCCTGCAGGTTGCCATCAAACGTATCCGCCTGCGTGGCACGGACTTACCAAAAGTAAGTTCTTCATCTTCCTGAGTCCTTTTAGTAACATTTCTGAACATTTCTCTCTTTAAAATGAGTAGAAAGGAATCACATGCACATGTTCATCCGGTTTAAAACAGTTTTCATTTATTGACTTCAACTTTCCTCTTTCCCTTTTTGTATAAAGTTTGCATTGGTGCAAAACAGGATGGTCCCTCTGGAGGTGGCACTGATGCTGAGAGTCAAACCAGCATCAGGAGGTACCAGTGGAGTCGTGGGCCTAATAGACTGGTACGACCTGAAGGATGAGCTGATCCTCATCCTGGAGAGGCCAGTCCCCTGCGTGGATCTGTTCGACTACGTAGACTCCACACACTCCACCCTGCAGGAGGGTGAGGCTAAAGTAAGTAGCTGATGCCAGGTGCATTTCCACGTTCAAATGTGTCCAAGCTCACAGTGTCACTCAGTCTGCATGTCTGTTTGTGTCTCCCTCAGATCATCACCAAACAGCTGGTGGAGGCCCTCAGGGAGATCCACTCCAAGGGTGTGTTTCACAATGATATCAAACCTGAAAATATCCTTTGTGAAACCGGCCCTGGTGGTCCACGCATCCGGATCATCGATTTTGGATGTGCCACATTTTTGAAAGAGGGGATGTACACCACAGCACAAGGTAGGCTGTCTTTCTTTCAGTCCTGCTGTCTGAGCCAATGCAGCATCTTTGCTGTCTCTGTCCTCTGCCTCCATCCCTCACCATTAACGTTGTCTCTGTGTGTCTGTGTGTGTTGTAGGAACCAAAATGTACTCCAGCCCTGAGTGGTTCCTGGATCGCCGCTACAGGGCCGAACCGGCTACGGTGTGGCAGCTCGGTGTAGCGTTGTACACGATGCTACATATGGACTTCCCCTTCGAGGACATCACAGAAATCGCCTACAAAGATGTTTGTGTCAGGGACGACCTTTCCTTTGGTAAGTCATAAAGACACACACACAGTAGAATCAAGCAGAAACACAGAGCACATGTTTGTATTAAAATATTATTCCTGTTTGTCTGTCCAGACTGCAGAGACCTTCTCCTTAGCTGTCTCAACAAGGACCCAGCAGCCAGACCCAGCCTGGAGAGACTGATGCATCACCCCTGGCTGATATAAAGCTACGGAGGCCCTGAGGTCCAAAAACACATAGGAAAAAGGTACCTGCTGTCAACAAAGATCATCGCTGATATGACAGACGCACACTATTATTATTATTATTATTATTATTATTATTATTATTATTATTATTCTCATTATTATTATTATAACTATTATTATTGCTATTAATATTATTATCATTAATATTATTATTATCATCAGTATTATTATTACTATTATTATTATTATTACTAATATTATTATTATTACTATTATTATTATTATTACTATTATTATTGCTATTATTATTATTATAATTGCTATTATTATTACTATTATTATTATTATTGCTATTATTACTATTATTATTATTATTGCTATTATTATTACTATTATTTTTTTAAATATCATTATTATTATTATTATTATTACTATTATTATTATTATTGCTATTATTATTACTATTATTATTATTACTATTATTATTACTATTATTATTGCTATTATTATTATTATCATTAATATTATTATTATCATCATTATTATTACTATTATTATTATTACTATTATTTTTTTTTAAATATTATCATTATTACTATTATTATTATTACTATTATTATTATTGCTATTATTATTATTACTATTATTGTTATTATTATTACTATTATTATTCTTATTGCTATTATTTTCCTTATTACTATTATTATTACTATTATTATTATTATTACTATTATTATTATTATTGCTATTATATTACTATTATCCTTATTCTTATTACTATTATTATTACTGTTATTATTATTATTGCTATTATTATTACTATTATTATTATTATTACTATTATTTTCCTTATTACTATTATTATTGCTATTACTATTATTATTATTTCTATTATTATTACTATTTAGTTATTTTTTTACAATTTGTTGTTGTTCCAACCCAACCGGTCAAAGCAGAAGGCCGCCCACCTTGAGTCCGGATCTGCTCGAGGTTTCTGCCTTTTTAAAAAAGGCAGTTTTTCCTCGCCATTGTCGCCAAGTGCTTGCTCATGGTGCAATGTTGGGTCTCTTTAGAATAAAGAGTATGGTCTAGACCTGCTCTTCTTGGAAATTGTTTTTGTGATTTGGTGCTTTCTAAATAAATTGAATTGAATTGAATTACACTACTGTTGTCTGTAGTTCCTATGTATATATACCTACATATACCTACATTAGAATAGTAAATAAATATAAATATATAATAATCTTCCTCCTGCTTCATAATAATTTGACACAATGATCATTTATTTGTATTATTTTACATGTGATTGTACAGGTGTTAATGATATTGTACCTGCTCCCTGGCTCTGATCATTCAGTCCTGGGCTGTGCACTGATGTACTGACCACATCTGTAACTACAGGTCATGTGATACATGGACCCACAAAGACTATTATCAAATCACATCTCTTTCTGGAGTAAATACTGGAAAACTATGAAGAGGCTCTTAGAATCAGCCTCAAATAATGATGAAAAGCTTATTGATCGGAGTCAGTGTGGAAAATGAAACATGAAGGAGTGTCTTTCAGTGAACCTGAAGATTCAGTATTTAATAGTCCTGAGGTGAAGTCATTTGGTGTCCAATGAAACCTGAAACTTTACATTATTGGGATAAATAAGAACTTTATTTATAATGACAGGAATTCATCATCTAATAATGATCTAATGTGAATAGTAAATAGAGGCTGTTAAATAGGTAAACCATACATTTAACAGATGAATAATGAAAGTTACACAACTTCAACATTTCAAGTTTAAAAGGTTTATTTGGCACATGTTAAAATGAAGGGTTGCAGATTAGTGAAGACTAAATACTGGAGTGTACTACTAGTACTACTAGTACTACTCCTACTACTACTAGTAATAATATTATTATTATTATTATTATATGGGTTACCAAGTGACCAAAGTTTATAGTTTAGTTGATAAGATGATGATTCTGAAGAAAACTGAAAACAAGAATCAGAGAAAGAAATGTTAAAATATTCAAATGTACTCAGTGCAAGAGGTTGAAAGAGAATAAAACTTCATTTATATGATTTGAAAGTATTATTTGATAGTTGGGACGTGAACCTGAACCGGACCTGTCTTTTATTTGAGAGATGGGATCCGGGCCCATGCACTGATAAAGTTTGGATCCAAACCTGGCCAGGAGTCACAGACCTGACTGGCACCGATTGAACAGCTGATAACTAAGAACATTAAATGTTCATTTACAGGTTGTCAAAACAAAACGTGGTCTCAATGTAGTGTCTCCTCTGCGCCTCGCAGTGACACAAAGTTGGTGAAATACATCCAGGTTTCTGTAGTATTCCTCTTCCTGCTGATTGAGACAACTTGGCTGATCCACTCCTTCAGTCCACTTGTTGTGGTGGATGATAAACACAACCTGTGCAGAATCAGGCTTGCAGTCCTGTTGCATCTCTTCCCTTACTGGATGTAAATTCCTTGTATGTTTACACATACTTGGCCAATAAAGCTGATTCTGATTCTGATATGCAATGATCACATATGATATAAACCCAACAGCAGCTTTCCTTGAGGAGGATAAGCAACGAGACACATGTGGTATAAAGGCTTACACCAAGGCGCCCCCAAGCCAGCAGAGAGATATAATCCCTCCAGCACGTCCTGGGTCGACCCCGGGGTCTCCTCCCACTGAGATACAGCCCAATTACCTCCCCAGACCAGGAAGTAATGAGTTTCACCTGTTCTCAATTTAGCCGTCTCCAAAGCTGTAAGCAGCCAGGTAGAAGGTGGCTCCATTCTCTCCTGACCTTTGCGCTGCAGTAAATGGAGATGAACATCAGACTAAGGTGCTGTTACAGCCAGACCTGAGAGCTGATGGTCGCTCTCTCCTCCCCCTTTACACCTGTAGAGCACATGTGAAGATTGTGTATTGTTGTGGTGGCCTGACGATTACCTGAGGGTGGATTGTTTGGGCTGCAATGTGATTAATAATGTGAGCCTCTTGTAATAGGACTGAGGAACATGGTGTCCTGTATGATCCAGTCTGATGTTTACTTATGAAGTTAATGCCATATAACTTACCTTTTGCGTGTTTTCTCCCACTGATGTAAATATTTAATTTGATGTTATGTTTTTGCCCCATTAGGAGGATCTCTGTTGCCGCTGCTGTTTTTGTCCTTTAGTTAATTCCTTTACCTAATTCGTTTCACCTTTGCTCATTCTTTATTTGATTGGTTTGCATTTGATGGTTAGTTTGACAGGAGGCGGGGCTCCCTGTCTTGTGGTTGGGTCTGGCACCATGGAGACGATATCAGCTACCTGAGTGAGACACACCAAAAGACACAGAGGTGCAAGAGCTTCAACTACAAGGTAGGTCATAACATAACCAATAAGGGAACAAGACTAGGTGGACACTAGTGTACGGCTGACAGCGTATGGTCTAAAATGTGAATTCCTGGATGCTTAATGTTCACCTGAGCTCTCTTATTGGCCTCTCCATTCTGTATGAAAGTTGCAAAGGTAGAACTGCAAGAGACAGTTAGCAGCTGGATACAAATAAACCCAAAATGTCTTCCATTTGGGGAGACAGCACACGGTTCAGGAGCTCCTTAAAGCTGTAGCCATTATTTTTGTCATATTTTCTGAAATTGTCACTATGTCCTCACAGCAGCAGGCAGATAATCTGTGAAAAACATCAGACTCCTGCAGCCCCACCTAGTGCTCCTAATGCCGTTTGCAAGAATCCACCATGCCTGAATCCAAACCACCAATCAGAGCCAGGCAGAGTGTCTGATGAATCGTCAATAACTCTGGTGCTCATGCTGCCGGCCCTCTTTCAATGCATACTCTCACTCGGTCACGCTTCTGTTGGGAGGGGCTTCTGAGGCAGGGCGCTCAGTATGGGGGGAGATGGAGGGACCTGGAAGCTGTACTCATTCAAATTGTCAAGCTGAGTCTGCTCTCTTCTCAGTCTTATCTCTTTTGCTTGTTGGAGGCTGCCGTGCCATTTATTACACTCTAATTAATATTTTTACTACACTGTTTACAGAAAGAGTGAGGAGTGACAAAATCACAGTAATATTGTGCACACACTGACATAGTGAAAAATCTGCAAGGGAGGAACGAACCTGAGGTGCAGCAACTATGTGCTGGATGGGCTGAGAAGAACCCTGAGGTGTTTGGCCTTGCAGGATAGGAGGGAGCATCATGGGTGGAGGTGGAGGAGGCCGGGGTAGAGGAGACGCTATAGGAGGGCCACGCATTACCTGCAGTTTCTGATGCATTACCTATTAACACAGTGTTAGGATACTAAAATAGACATGAAGTGGAGAACAGATTCACCAACTATACCCTTGTGTTGTGAAGTCTGCATCACACTGTAGCTCATGGTCAAATATACCTGCTGTTTATGTCTCTGTCAATACTAGGAATGATCTGGTTGAGTATTTGTGTATTTCTCAGTTCAAGTTTTCTCTTGTGGTGGTGAACTGGATTGGAACTGAATTGTTCTGGGGTTGTGGGGAAATCGAAAGTGTGAAATTTCAATGAATTCTGTCCAGCGGTTTTTGAGGAGATGCAGACAAACTATTACCCATGATGTAACCCTATATGCAGCCCTCTCAATAAGTTTACCAGGTTTAGCAGAAGGGGAAGCGAGCACAGTAGAAGGCAGGGCCAAAAGCCCTAGTGTGCCTGATCACTTGTGATCCAACTATACTGCGATTAATCTCCATCTCTGTATGTGTGTCTGTATGTATTTATGTACGTACTTCGCCTACCTAAAGAGCTGTTCATCTGATGTACTTCAAGCTTGGCATGTCAGTTGCAGGAGGCCCAAGGAACTGCAGTGTTGAATTTGGTTCAATATGGATAGATGCTTAATAAATGGGATGAGGCATAGGGCATGTCCTCACCTACCTCTGTGCTCATTGATTACAGGTCACTTTTGCTGCTGGATGCTGGATATAATGTATGACCAAGAAAGCTGCAACCAGCAATACCACCGGCCAAGCAAACAGCTCATTCTGAACATGCATGTTCATGGTATGGACACTGCACCAGTCTGGAGTAAAAATAGGAGGTTCCTGGGGCGATTCTGCATATCACGTAGACTGGATACTACGATGCCTAAAGTGCAATTGATTTGTGTCACTGTTTCAATTGCCATGAAAGGCTAGGATGTGAGAGATGGAGAGGGAAATAAAAAGAGAGATTATGTGGAGGGGTGTTAGATCTTTACCCTGGTTTTATTTCCTTTTGAAAAGAACTGCTACTGTGAAGCTGTGTGATGCAAATATTTACAGAGGAAATACCGCAAGTTAGTGAATAAAGCAGTAAAGTGAGAGAAGGTGAAGTGAACCTTACCAGGTCTCTGTAGGATGTGGGGGACAAAGGCTGGTCTCATCATGGGTGGACGCACTGGTGGGACTGTGACAGACACAAGTTACACAATGTTAATGACACATGGAAAAAGGCCCAGAATGACAGCAGAATGGAGTCTGTGCTGTGAGACAATTCACCTTAAACAGTCTACAATAGAATAGAATGCTTTATTGTCACTGAACAACTGTACAACAACATTTCTGTCAGTGGAAGGAAACACAAGGTTAAAAAATGACACAACACATAATCACACACAACAATAATAAATAGTCAAGTAATACAAAAGTAAAAGTTCAGTAATAAACAGTATCATAAAAAAAAAGGTATTGACTCAGTCCAGTGGATCCAGTACTACCAGTTTACAGAGTTCAGTTCTCTGAGGGCTCATGGGTAGAAACTGTTAAGCAGTCTAGAGGTGTGGGTCTTAATAGACCTGTAGATCCTTCCAGAGGGCAGCAGACTGAGAAGATGGTGTCCCGGGTGAGATGAGTCTGTTTGTGGCCCGACGCAGACATGGGACTCTGTCTATGTCCTGGAGAGAGGGAAGCTGTGTTTATGATGTTCTGTTCTGATCCAATGACTCTCTGTAGTGCTTTCCTGTCAGCCTCAGTGCAGCTAGTAAACCACACCAGGATGCCACAGAACAGTGATAGAAGGACAGCAGCAGCTGCTGAGACAGGTTCACTCTGCGTAGAGGTCTTAGAAAGGAGAGCCGACGCTGTGCCTTCTTCACCAGAGGTTGTGTTCACTGTCCAGAGACGTCCTGGAGATGTGTGCGCCCTGGAATTTAAAGTCAGTGACTTTCTCCTCTGATGTATGGTGGAGCAGGTTCCTCTCTCTTTTTCCTGAAATCAATGATCATTTCTTTTGTTTTGGAGATGTTGAGGACCAGGTTACAGACAGAACACCATTTGGTCAGTTCATGGACCTCGTCCATGTAGGCAGCCTCGTCACCGTCGTGTCATCTGCAGACTTGATGAATGTGTCGGTGCTGTGGGTCGGTGCGCAGTGGTGAGTGTAGAGAAGAGGAGTCAGCACACGACCCTGAGGAGCTCCAGTGTCAGGGTTGATGATAGGTGTTTCCTCATCCTGACAGACTGTGGTCGGTTTGTTAAGAAGTCCATGATCACACTGCATATATCTGGCTGACACCCAGTTCCAGCAGTTTGGAACCAATCTGCTGGGAATGATGGTGTTAAACGCAGAGCTGAAGTCCAAACACAACATCCTCACATAAGAGCCAGGGTGTTCCAGATGAGTCAGTGCAGTGTGGAGAGCTGTATTAACGGCACCTTCTGTTGACTCTATAGTTGAACTGATGATGGTCCAGTGTGGGTGGGAGAGATGATTTGATGTGTTTTTGGACCAGCCTCTCAAAGCACGTCATCACAGTGGAGGTGAGAGCCACAGGTCTGTAGTCCTTAAGGCTGCTGGTAGCGGTTTCCCACTGTTGTGGCAGACTTGAAGCATTTGGGGACAGTGCATGCTGACAGGGAGAGGTTGAAGATCTTGCTGAAAACCTCTGCCAGTTGATCTGCACAGTCACCCCTCCCTGGGATGCCATCAGGGCCAGCAGCCTTCCTGGGGTTGACACCACGGAGCATCTCCTCACCTTGTCTGTGCTGACAGTGAGTGTTACGCTGCTGGTGGTTGGTAGCAGTGCAGATCTAAAATATCTAAAATTACTTGTGTATTTTAGGTCATTCTAGTTACAGCTATTTATGGGAAGTTTAATTTTCCACTTCATTTATAAATGCATTTAAAATGATTGATACTTTCATCCATTTCTTATGGCATAACTTAGTAAGGAAGTGAAAATGAATGGTGCCAAGAAAAGTGACTGAACAGCTATGATGATCTGGATCATTCTAAGAACAATATATGGCTTTTGCTTTGAGGCAACAGCTGATATGACCCTTTTTAACATGACATGTTGCCATGATCATAGCAACAGTTTTCCCAGTTTGGTGAGGTTTGGTTTGGATTGACCTGCACAGAGCCCCGACCTCAACAACATTCAGAAACCTTGGTCCTCATTAGTCAACATCACTAATACTCCTCTGGCTGAATAAGAGCAGATCCCTGTAATGAGGATCCAGTATCTGGTGGAAACCCTGTCCAGTAGGGTGAGGCTTTTATAACAGAACTTGCAGTGTGTGTCCAATTACTTACAGTGACCATTTACTGTAGTGGAACTGAACACTATATGGTTTCCTATGTCATCAGAGTTAATAGAAAGCAGACTACTGATTTAAATGTACTTCAGGGTGTGGTGGCTCAGGCTCAGGCATGTTGGGTCCAATGACAGCGCCAGTCTTCACTCTCCTTCTTGTCCAGTAGACCTGCTGCCATCACTGCTGCCTGCTGCTCTGCAACCCGTGCTGCCAGTTCCTCCTGAAAAATTCCCATTAGACACACAGTGGCTCATTATCGGGAAATCTGATGGTACAACAGCAGCGTACCTTCTTGTGTGTCACACCCTGTCTGTTCATGTAATGATGACTCTCAGACAACATAAACAAAATATTAAATCGCAAGACAGACAAGCACACAACAAGCTCTTAGGACATAATACTTTGACAGTATTCTGTTATATATGAATCAAAATGCAAATACCATTGAAAATAATCCTGTTTCGTTTCAGTCGACTAAAATTCTTGGTCTTTTAGTCTTGTTTTAGTCAATAAGGCATTGGCTTATTAATAACATTTCAGTCAATCTAGTCTTGTGAAATACAATCATTTTCTCCTTTTACTCTGATTTGACATTAGATTTATCTGCTCATTATCTGATGAAAAAAAAAGGTCGACTGATTAAAAGTGTAGCTTTACAGAAGGTGTCTGGTCTGATGATGTCAATTTAAGGAAAGTATCCAGACACAGAACACGCTTGGATTTGCATATTTATTTTGAACCAGGTGCAGCTCCATGCCAGTGAACCGGGCTTCTTTCCCACTTAGAGTTGGAGAATGTTTAAGACCATTTTGGCCCAAAGACCTCGAAACATTTGCCCTACCAGCTGAAACTGCCAGACTCTGAGCACCAGCTGTCCTGAGGGAAGCTTCAGAGACAACCAGCTATGTGATGGTTCTATTAGTCTTTTGCCCCTATTCCCAGGTCTGATGACCCATTTAAATATTTAAATTTAAAGGGGCCCATGGAAAATTCACTACTGTGAAATAAATAGTAATGCCACAGACTTGCAGCTCAGATCAAAATGTAGCTGAAACTGTGCTGAGTGAGTTAGGTGCCACATTTGAAGTATCATTAAAAGTTACTGAACTCCAGAAGAAAACCATCTTTAGTGAAATACTGTTTTTCTTGAATAACTATCAATCTAATAATGATACCAATGTGATTCTTCATTCTAGTGACAGGTTTTCATGGTCCAGGAGTCATTATGAGGGTCAAACTAACATGGGAATGTTGCTTCTAGGTATAATGACATGATGGGGAAACGGATCTGCCTTGGTGGAGGTTTGTGGTCTGGAGTGCTGTCAAAACTACAATCAATTCCTTTTCCGTAGCCTCCCATCTTTCAAATGACACCAGAAATATGCATTTAAGCCTTCACATAAAGGGGGAGGAGCTGTTTCTCATTCTTTTTGGTTGCGACTGGGCTTGTTACATTATATAAGTGTGATTACCACCATTTTTTGTAATGTACTGCAATTTTCAATTTTTTTTAAATGAAGAGGGGCTCAAAAGTCACCCTAACACTACGAGACTTAGAATGGTGATGAGTGTTTTTCACAGAGTATGTTATTTCCAAACCATCTTTGATCTATGCGTGTGAGAGTTTATGCTCACCTGGTCCCACAAAAGCCGGTGGTGGTGGACCAACAAAATGAGCTGCTCTGGCTTCCAATGTCTGCTGGACCTGAGAGAGACGAACATGAAGTGTGACAAAGAGAGATGGGGGGAAAAAAGGGTGTGAAAGAGAGAGGACAAGATGAATGATGAGCAGAATAGAAAGAAAAGATATTGCCTCCATCAGCAGAACTACTTTATTGTATTGGTCATTAAGAAAACAGTACACCTACAAAAAGCCGTGTGTCTGTACCTCAATAACCAAATACTAATAGAATGGTACAAACCTGTCTGTAGGTGTTGGTGCCTATAATTGGCCGCACTATTGGAACTGCTGGAAGAGGAAGAGCTACAGGTACTGCCTCCAAAACAGGTGGGCTTTGTGATACTGGTAATGGACCACCAAGAGCTTCCTGCTCAAAACTACAGAACAAAAGGTACAGAGTGGGACAGACTGAGCTGTTACCTAATCTGGAGGGTTTTAAAGGATATAACTAACAAGCATGAAATCCCTGCCACAGGTGCATTTATTTGAAGAAAGACGGTTAGAAATAAGTTAATCAAGTTGTTCCTGTTCATTACAATTCTTGTTAATTGCATATCTGAGAAACAGTCCAATTTTAAAAATTTTTTTTGAAAAAAATGCTTGATATACATGGAAAACCAAATCTGTCTCCTATATTATCCTTGCTTCAGATACGACACTCTTTCAAAGTATACAAAATGTCGAGTGAACCCAGCCTAAAAAGTATTTGAAAACGTACGCTCTGACAGCATACGCAAACACGTACACTAAGTAGTTATCAGGGGACCTCCCCACAGAGCTCCTGGTCCACAGCTTTCAGTCGCTCCCTGTGCTTGTTTCTGATGCAAGTTCTGATCAAAAAGTCATAAATACGTCATCGAGCAGAATTGCAATGGCACTACTTGAAACTATTGGGTACTCCTTCTCCAGTGATATCCAAAACTTAAGGCTGTCATAGGCTAGCCCTTAGTTACGCTGCTATAGGCGTAGACTGCTGCAGGACTTCGCATGATGCACTGAGCTTCTCTCTCGTCTCCTTCTCTACACATCCATGTCTCATTAATGCTTATGTAGCACCCGTCCCATGTAGCTAGTAGGTGAATGAAGTTTACCGGAATGTTATAGTACTATAACATAGTACTATACAGATTTTAACAATATCAAATATATGAAATGCCAGTAGGAAAAAGTACAAAATACTTTAAATGCAAATTATGAATTTAGTGAAATAAATAATAAATCAAAATGTTATAAAATAATATCAAAACAGTAATCACTTGTACCCAATGAAATATTTCAATGCAATGTACTTTGCGACACAATTTCTCTCTCACTCGCACTCTGCTTAACCAAATAATGTTCTTTGAAATAAACATTGCAGGCCTGTGTCGATGCTTGTGAGCGTTGTGGTCTGAAAACTTTGTGACCGTTTCACTTGCAAAGCAAGGAGAAAAAAATAAAAGTAGCACGTGCAAAAGTTACTCACAACCTCCCTTGAGCAGTCAGTTGAATAGTAGGGCGATGAGCTGGTGAAAACAATGAAGAGTGGGACAGCCAAGAGAACTAGTGGTGGCTGATGGCATCAAACCAGCGGAGATGGCTGAAACCGGGATCTTCTATGCTCCAAAAAAGTCAAATCTCCTGGTCCTTCCTTCCTTGAGCATACACAATTTCATTTTAGTCAATTTTCTTGTCTAAAAGTCCTTTAAAAAACTCATTTCGAGTTCATTTTAGTTTCACAGTAGCTTACACTTTGGCTTTAGTTAGATTTAAAGACATGCAGCTCAGTCCAGAAAACATAGTCTATGCTAAAGTACTTCAGGTACGTGGATGTGGGACAGAAGGCTGGCCTCTGGCTAACAATCTCAGCTATTGGTGGCCCGCTGGTTCTTATCCTCCAGAATGAGCATGTTTCCCAATCCATCCATCTGCTGTCAGTATCTGCATGAGGCCATGCTCATATGGCACACATGCAAGTAAACACGGCTGAAATCATCTGTGTGTGTGTTTGTGTGAAGTAACACATGGGTGAGTCCAGCGGAGTGAAGAGTCATACCTCTGGTTTTCAGCGTTGCAGGATTTTTATTTCCTCCACATTGCTTTGTGTGCTGCCTAAACAGAGGGCCTGTAGGGACACAGAGACACTCAGTTATTCATTGTCCCATTAAATTAAACATTGAATACTAACTGCATGTGCCAGCAACCGTCAGTCACACTTTTTTGCGAAAATGGGTCTTGCAAGTTTTTCCTGAGAATGTTTTTGGATGATGCCAAGTGACTGTCAGGACTCTCAACTTCTATTGGTGCAACTAATACCCTAGTAACGCATGAAACTGTGTGATAAAAGGAAGAGGTAGACGAGCACAGATTGGTCGAGCTGGAAAAAATGAACCCAATCCACATAGAGAGACTAAATAAATAAATAAATGGGTAAATAATCTCACCTGACTAACACAGAAGCATGCCACTATGATGTGTCTAATATTCCAGCTGTTACGCACAGGTTGCTGCAAAGAGCACTGCCAGTTTTAATCAAAACTAGTAACAACTAGTAACAACCAGTAACAAACAAGAGAGGGGCAGCAATGTAATGTGTTCTCATACGGTTCCATAATCCATGTTTTCATTGTGTTATGAGCTCCATATGAACACAGCTCCTTGTTCTCCCTCAGGCTTCAGATCCAGAAACCAGGTTCTAACGTGTGAACGAGGAGACGATGACTTCTCAGAGAAAACAGCCAGAAGACCAAAGAAGAACAAAAGTGAATGTTTCACAGATCATGCTATACGATTACGTAATAATGAATGAGATGCTGTTTTTAACTGAGTGCATCTGACAATCACAGTTTACATATACAGTCTGTACTGTAATGTAAGAAATTGTTGTTTTTATACTGTATATAGTGAACTTGTAGAACTTTTAGCTGCAGTCTATTTTTCATGTTGTATAGTTAGTACAGTGTGTAGTTTGTACAGTGTTTTCAGAGTGGCTGACGTATTGAAATAAATATTTTATCACGATAAAAATTCAGGGCATTGGTGTGACTTTTTAATGTAGTGCTTAAACAAAATATTCATAAAAATAAATATCCATAAGTTTGGATGCTGCCCTCATACTGTTAAAAGGACATCAGTCTATGTTTCCACGTCTTTTTCTTACTTCTACATCTACTACTTACTAAAGTCTCTTAGTTGTTAGCTTCCCATCCTGTACTCTCTTCTTCCATCTTTGTTTTTACTTTGTCATTTTCCTCCTTTAACTCTGGCTCACTTTTTTGGTATTCCCTGTTTCTTCTCCGTCGCTCCTCCACTGATAGCTGCTGCCGAGACAGAACCTTCCTAAATTACATGAGAGGAAAGTTATTATGAAATTGTGTACTATAAATTTAATTAGTTTAATTTTGGTGACATTTTATAAAATGATTCTGAAATGGTGCAGCTAAAGTCATCTGTGGTTTTCTTTTCTTTTTAACATCAATATGCATGATCTGTCAATGCAGCTACAGGGTGTATGGTTGGAAATATGTATGCAGATGATTTGGTGATGTCCATGTAGTTCTGGTCTTCAACAGGTATTGAGGACATGCTCTCAATATGGTACAGATTTTGACGTCACATTCAACTCAGATAAGAGTAATATTATGACAGTCAGTATGATTCAGTAGAGTGTTTTTGATGTGAATGTATTTCACATTGCTGACGCCCAACCTTAAATCTCCATCAACAGAGAAAACTCTCGCCGTGGTTGGGTCTACAAATGAAGTAATGTGTCTGACAAGCACTTTAAAGCACTGCTCAATCAGAACCCCTCTAACAGAAAGTTGTGTGTTAAAATGGTAGGGTGTTTCTGGTCATTTGAAAAACATTTGTTTCTAGTGAATTTCTGTACGCATTTGACTTTTTTTTAAAAACTATCAATTTTTTCAGTAAGGAAGACAGAAAATGAGTCTTTCCTGATTTCTTCCTGTCTGGCATTGTCCTTAAAGTGTGTAATGAGGCTAAATATGTGGGACATATTTGAACTAATGATCTATCAGATGATAAGGACATTTACAGACATGGCTCGTAAATTTGTTTATGCACATTTTAGAGTGGCCTTTTATTGTGACCAGCCTAAGGCACACCTGTGCAATAATCATGCTGTCTAATCAGTATCTTGATATGCCAAACCTGTCAGGTGGATGGATTATCTCAGCAAAGGAGAAGTGCTCACTAACACAGATTTAAACAAGTTTGTGAACAAAATTTGAGAGAAATAGGCCTTTTGTGTACATAGAAAAAGCTTTAGATCTTTGCTTTCAACACATGAAAAATTGGAGCTAAAACGAAAGTGTTGCATTTATATTTTTGTTCAGTATAGTTCACTAGACTTCAGATCATAGCTGCAGTTTGAACTTGAAAGTTGGACTTTAAGAGAAAAAATCAGGAAGAAATATAATGTGCATTATGTAAACTAATGTAGTCAAAGAGTGACCGACTGAGAATTACTATATAAACCAGTTGCTGCAAATGAAACAGCATATAGGCGACACATTATTTGATCATATCAGAAAGTCTTCCTTCAAGGCAGTAGTGGTGAGCTGAAGACACCTGTAACCACCTTTTATCTCATGGATGACAAAAGTGACACTAAACGCCTCTTTTTGCTAACAATCTCCATTAAAAAACTGTTTTTCAGTTTGAAAATAGTGTCATGGCCACCAGAGCACAGGATTAGACCAGAACCAATTTATTGTGACAATAATCACAGTCACATAGTTAATGTATTGATTATTATAGAGCAAGGCATCACAAAATTATCAATTATGTTTTATTAAATATAGACGTTTAAATCCCTACATGCTGTTTTGGCTCTGGCCACTAGAGGGAGCCAGTGAGCCCCTGAACCGAGAGGAGACTTTTGGTCATGAAACCTAACATGATGTATTTTTCATTTTCAGACACTCCTGAGTGTAAAGCCCAAAATGAAGGAGGACACCTCATCTGTTGTCCAGAGGGCAGTCAACGGAGTATTACCCTGGAACCTACACTCCACCAAAGGTTAAAGCCTAATAAGAAGGAGGACACCTCATCTGTTGTCCAGAGGGCAGTCAACGGAGCTTCTACCCTGGAACCTACACTCCACCAAAGGTTAAAGCCTAATAAGAAGGAGGACACCCCATCTGTTGTCCAGAGGGCAGTCACTGGAGCTTCTACCCTGGAACCTACACTCCACTAAAGGGTAAAGCCTAATATGAAGGGGGACACCCCATCTGTTGTCCAGAGGGCAGTCATCGGATCGTCTACCCGGGAGCCTACGGTCCACAAGAGAACACAGCGGAAGTTTGAAGATTGGAGTTTCCACCCCAGCAAAGCTGTCATAATAATGGGGGATTCCAATCTCGCTCGGGTCCCTGAGTTTTCGTCTGAGCACGTACAGATGGACAGCAATCCAGGGGCCCGATTTGACCATCTCACAGAAATGCTGAGAAAGGTTCCAGCAACCAAGTCTGTGAAGACAGTTGTGTTGTCGGCGACAAGGAGACATAGGATAAGAAATTCAAACTATGCTGAATATATTGTGTGTTTTTATGCAGGCCGAGACTTTTTGACTCCAACCCAGGAAATGGTTTAGTTTGATAACATTTGTAGGAGTCCAGTAAATCCCATGGATAAAGTTTAATGTGGACATGTCTCACTCATATCAGTTGTCATATTTCTTAACCATCATTAAACATCTTCCAATGACAAACAGGCATTTTTATTGTTAAACATCCCATAATGATTCCAAGAAGCAGACTTTAATGATTTATGGACATTTCTTTGTCCATGGATGTTTTTTCCCTCTGAATTGTCATCCTTTCCTATCAGTGTATAGCTCTAAACATGCATTATGGTATGAAAACCAGAATGGGGTACATCTTTTGCACATGACATGCTTTCTGGTCCTGCAGTCCCCTCTCTGTGGTCCTTGCTGGGATGTTGTCGGTTGTTCCTGTTCAGGGACATTGGGGAGAGGGGGTTGTCTCCTCCCCCTTCTCTTGGGAGGGTCTCTTGATGTTGTGGGCTTGGTGGAGGTCTTGGAAGAGACGTCTGTGTGTCGTCCCTAACAGTCGACCTGTTTTTAACTTTTAGTGGAGCAACATTATTTACAGCAGATGACAAGCCGCTGTTGGAATTTATACCGTATCAACACTTGTGATGAAGACACATATGAATAAACTTGACTTGGCATGTACCATATGATATAACATGAGCTGTGTTTCAAAACATAACACTGCAAACCACTAAGGATCTGATAAATGTCATTCTTAAAGGGAGTTAAGGCACAGTCATTCAGTAAATGTGTAAATCCATAGGGCATGACAGTAATTCAAAGTCTACATTCACAGTCAGTCATTATAACTTCTTTTTTCA
This sequence comes from Chaunax sp. Z400, assembly GCA_037577475.1. Lineage (NCBI taxonomy): Eukaryota > Metazoa > Chordata > Actinopteri > Lophiiformes > Chaunacidae > Chaunax > Chaunax sp. Z400. The sequence continues at coordinate 5,104,092 of CM075204.1, forward strand.
AAGGGGCTGCTTAATGTAATGTAATACCTTTGTGAAGTGTTTGTATGGTATTTCTTTTGTTTGTAGAATAAACTGATCATTGATTAAATACTAGTCAAAGAAAGAGATTATATTTATACACTTGCTCCATACAGGCAGAGAACAATGACAATGAATGTTGGCATTGAAAATAAATTGAAAAACTGAAAGACTTCAAACCTGTTGTGTGTGTGTGTGGGTGGCGTTGCCTCCAGCTACAAAGGGGCCCACTCTGCCTGACTGAATATTTTGTTGATTAGTTAAATATTTTGAACTAGACAGCAATCAGAGCACAAACAAGGTGATGTCATCGCACGTAAAACAGCAACAGTTCCATGATCGTTTGAAGCTCATAATATGACTCTGCACCATGAAAACCTGACCCTATAATTTGGAATCACATCGTTATTGTTATTAGTTTGATAGTTATTCAAGAAAAATGATATCTCACTAATGTCGGTTTTCTTCTGGATCTAGCTCCAAAATGTAATATTTTCTTGCATGGCCCCATTCTTCCACCCAGTTTCATGGTAATCTATCAAGTGGAATAAACGTTCCAAAAACCCCTACCCCCTCCACCCCTTTATACAGATATTTATTTATATAGATATAATAGTCATTTATGTGTGATAAACATAATAAAGCCCTATCTCCCAACGCTAAAGAAAGTGAGAAAGATCCCGACTCCAGATCCACTCCAAAATGGGTTCTTCCTGTTATTCCGGTCACATGCCCAACCCTCCCATCACGTTTCACAAAAATCCATCAAGGAGCTTTTGTGTCATCCTGCTAACAGGGAAACATACATAAACAAACACGTGAAAAGATAAAAACCTTGGTGCAGGTAATAAAGAATCACATTATGTCCGTGTCCTCTGTTAAGATGACCCTGAACCCCCACCACTGCCAAGGGGTTCTCCTCTTGTGCAACAAACAGCACCATCTGCAGCCCCATCTGTGCCTTGTTTGGATTGTATTTTATTTATTATTATTATTATAATATTGTAATATATTATTTTGGCTGCCTGGAGTTTAAAAGTTTGCAGCTTTCCTGCTTTTTCTGTTTATCTTGCTTTTCCAAACAACAAATGTGGCCAGATCAGAGCATTTCTAAAATCAATTTAAAATCAAGAACTGATGTAACATCATTACTGATGTCTGTCACTGTCTCTCTCTCTCTGGACAAGGTGTATGTGTCTGACTGTGTAGCTAGCCTTAGTTAGTTTTGTTTTAAAAGACCATCTATATAATCTGTAAATGGACTAGGATAAATCTGTAGTTAGTTATGTTTTAAATGACCAACTATATAATCTGTAAATGGACTAGGATAAATCTGTAGTTATGTTTTAAATGACCAACTATATAATCTGTAAATGGACTAGGATAAATCTGTAGTTATGTTTTCAATGGGCAACTATATAATCTGTAAATGGACTAGGATAAATCTGTAGTTATGTTTTAAATGACCAACTATATAATCTGTAAATGGACTAGGATAAATCTGTAGTTATGTTTTAAATGACCAACTATATAATCTGTAAATGGACTAAGATAAATCTGTAGTTAGTTATGTTTTAAATGACCAACTATATAATCTGTAAATGGACTAGGATAAATCTGTAGTTATGTTTTCAATGGGCAACTATATAATCTGTAAATGGACTAGGATAAATCTGTAGTTATGTTTTAAATGACCATCTATATAATCTGTAAATGGACTAGGATAAATCTGTAGTTATGTTTTAAATGACCAACTATATAATCTGTAAATGGACTAGGATAAATCTGTAGTTATGTTTTAAATGACCATCTATATAATCTGTAAATGGACTAGGATAAATCTGTAGTTATGTTTTAAATGACCAACTATATAATCTGTAAATGGACTAGGATAAATCTGTAGTTAGTTATGTCTTGAGTGTATGATATATGATTATGTATGACGAGTGTATGATATATGATTATGTATGATGAGTACATGATGTATGATTATGTATGACGAGTGTATGATATATGATTATGTATGACGAGTGTATGATTAAGTAAGTGTTTCACTTACTTTATATGAACGTTTTTTTTTTTAAACTTAGTCTCTCTCTTGTCTCTCCTCAGACCTCAGCAGGACGATGTCTCCATGAGAGGAGAGGAGGAGCAGCAGTGCTACAGATGCAGACAGGCCTCCTGATGATCAGCTGTCATCTGCTAGGCAGCTATTTTAATATTTAAGTCCTGTGTGCAATAAAACTTAGGCTCTCCAAGATTTCACCTCTTCGTTGTCTTTCTTACAATAACTCCCTGCTTTTATAGCTCCAGAACCTGGGGACAGCAACTGATAGATAGCTTCTCTGTCTTAGAGCATTTCAATTTTCACTTTCAAAAATATTACTTTAAATCCTGAATCTTCCACTCATAAATGTAAATAGTCACAGGTTTCAGGCATTTTACACAAGTTCAAAACTGAGGTGAAACACTAAAAACACTTCAACATTGTTTTGTCTCATGAAATCAATAAAATACACTTTTATATATTTTGATGCTTTAATTTTGAATGTCTTCACCGGAACTGTTGAGGTACGGGTGAATGGCCACCTCCTGTGGTCATTATCCATAATTGCACTTGTTTAATTTTAATGTCTGTCTCCAAAAACATAGACGATACAGATTGACTTGGACAACATTTATTAAAAGAATAAAGAAAGAAAGAAAGAGTGTCTTCTCCTTTTGTCTGAATGTCCTGTGCAGTGAAATCATTGTTTCGTGCACATTTCTGCTCAAAGTACCGTCAGATAATATGAGATTAAAGGAATCCTGGTGCCTTGAGTCACATCAGAAGTGTTATAATTCAGAGCCCCAAACATCCTTCACAGGTAGGTTTTTGAATGTGATATTTCACGTATCCTCTTAAATATCTAGGAATGCCATGAAATTTGATACCAGCATTTATGTTGCCATCAGGATTAAGCTTTACACATTTAGAAAAGTTCTTATTTGGTGAAATATTTAATATTCTAGTCATATTTAAATACTTGATGGATGTATGAATAGAGCTATAATTGCATATCATGTCATTGAGTTTGGATAGCGCGCCTAGTTAGGATGCTGCTGCAGTCCCAGCATACCTGTTTCAGGTATGCTGGGACTGAGCCAGTCACTAAGCTGCTATTAATAAATGCTAAAGTGCATGGACCAATAACACCAAAGACCTCAATAAAAGGTCTGGTGGGGATGATGTCAGAGTTGCATTTAGTTGGTTTCAAACCATCAACAATTGCAGTTAGTGCTGAAAGGGAGACAGGTTCAAGCTGTGATAAGGTAGATGACAGAGAGAGCAATGTGATAGGATCACATGAAAAAGACGGAATATATGATCTGAGTTGAGTCATTTTGTTTTGGAAAAAATTCAAGAAATTGTCACACATTTCAGAAGAGATACCTAAATAAATGGGGGTAGGGGGATTAATGACAGAGTCGATAATACTGAATAAAATTTTTGATCTATGGCTGTGAGTTGAAATCAAATGTGAAAAATATGTGTTACGTGAAGCCTTAACTGCATTTTGATAATTAGTGAGGTTAGTTTTCATGACTTCATATGACACATGTAGTCTATCTTTCTTCCACTTCCGCTCTGCTCTCCTACATTCTTGTCTGAGGGCCCGAGTCGTCACATTTAGCCGTGGCTGAGGTTTGGGTTTGGGGCGGGAAGACCTCAAGGGGGCAACAGCGTTAAGGATGGTAGAGCAGGTATGATTGAATGAAGACAGGATATCAGCAGTACAAAGGTGAGATGGATGAATATCACTGAGGTAGATCAGAGAAGAATCCATAAAAGCAGAAGTAAATTGTTCAGCTGTTTTAGAGGTGATTAATCGAGACCTCTGGGTAGGAACATAAGCATTGGAGATTAAAGCAGGAAGGCACATTTCAAAGACAATGGGTGAGTGGTCAGAGAAAGTTGGATCACAAATATTAGATATATGTAAAGAAATACCAGTTGACAGAACAAGGTCAAGAGTGTGACCCAGGTCCTGGGTGGGGTCTGTTATCAGCTGGTCCAGGTTGAAAGAGTCAATGAGGTTTAAAAAGTCTTTAACCATAGGCTTAGAAGGACAGCAGACATGAATGTTAAAATCACCAAATATTAAAATGTTCTCATATTTTGGGATAGTATCAGCTAAAAATTCAGAAAATTCCTGGAGAAAATTGTTGTTGGATTTTGGAGGGCGATAGACCAATACACAGAGTATTCTGTGTGATTTATGAAATTCAAAGAGTTGTAGCTCAAAGCTAGGAAAAGGGTCAATATTCACCTGACGGCACATGTACTTATTGTTAAAAACTGAAGCCAGTCCTCCTCCTCTACCCTTTAACCTGGGAGAATTTCTATAAGAACAATTTGGAGGAACAAGTTCAGAGAATGCACTATAGGCTCAGTAGTGAGCCAAGTCTCAGTCACACAGAGGAGGTCCAATCCCTGCCAGCAGAAGAAGTCATGAATTATGAAAGTGACCTTTCATTTATTAGGACCATTCTGATTACTTCAGATTTATCAGCTGTTTTGGTTGCATGACTCAGCGGCCGGAGATTACGGAAATCAACCCCACATCAAATGATCAGGTTGGGATGTGGTGACAGGGTGCCTGGAAACTCTCCGTGAGATTATGGTCTGTATGTGGAACTGGGCCAATGGAGAAAGTGATGAGCGATGACTGTGGGAGGAGCTAGTGATCTGGATGTTTGTTTGTCGAGCAGCTGTAGAAGAAGAGAGTGAGGCACACGTGTGAGATGTAAACAGTCAGTCCCGTGGGAGGGACTGAACTGCGTAATGAAAGTTGTCGGACAGAGCTATCGAACCAAGCTTACTCAGGTGTAGCCCGTCTCCTTTGAAAAGGCCACCACGGTTCCAAAACAGGTTCAAATGATGTATAAAACCAGCACTGAGATCTACAGGTTGACTGCAGCCAGCTGTGGAGACTGAGGATCCTGCTGAATCGACCGACTCCGCGGCCAAGAGGGAGAATGGGACCAGATAAAAACACAGATTTTCCACAGGATTTAAGATGGTCTATGAGCTGGTTAAAATCAGATTTAGTCAGTTCGGACTGTTGCAGGGCAGTGTCGTTGGTACCTACATGAAGAAGAATTCTAAAGACTGTGTTGGGGAGTGTCGGCAGAAGTGCTATGAGTTTAACCAGAATATCTGGAGCGGTAGCACCAGGAAAACAGGGAGTGATTGCATAATAGAAGCGAATGTGATGTTGTGATGATGTGATGTTTGACGGCATGCTGAGAGGTAATAAGTAGCAAAAAGTATTTCAAAAGTCATTAAAACACAGGATTATATTCGGCTAGCCTAGTCACACGGCTAAACAAAGAAAGTGAAACTTTCAGCCTCTCCTTAGCATCGATAGCTGATCAGAACAATCAGGGTTCCGTTGAAAATGAGACTCATTTGGTGTAGAATCAAGCTCTCCAGGAGAAACACTCGGGTCAGTTATTAAATAGTAGAACTATCCATTTTTGTCGTTCTGAAGGAGCGATGCACCACCTCACATCACCTCCACACACCTGACCTCCACTCTTCCGCTGCAGCAGTTTAGGAAACAACCTGTTTAAACTTGAATCCTGCAGTAAAATATGGGATTAAAGTGATTTTCTTCAAGTGATACTCAGGGCCGGCTCGAGGCTTTTTGGTTGTGCAGACCTCACTGCCAATGCTATTGACTGTTGTCAATGCCTGATCAATCTAACTCACCCATTATCAACTTTATTTGTGTCTGTGTTGCTGACGTCATACTGTACCAATGTCAGCCTGACATGTTTTTACCCCTCTATGGTTTTATTCTTAGAGCGGCCTGGTGTTCATTTGAACTTTAATGGTTAGACAGCACTATGTGCCGTATTGAATGTGGTTTAATAGAAAGTAACATAAGAAATCAGTAGACAATGCATCTACTGCACATAAGGTCACCACTTTAATTGTTTTTTTGAATGAATGAATGAAATGAACTGTATCTTCTTATATAGAGAATAAGTGTAAGTGTAAAACACAACAATACTAAATGAATTAAATAGATCAGAATAACCTGAAACAACAACAGTAGTTCAAGAATGAAATATAAAGCCGAATAATTCGTTTTTAAAACTATGTACAGATGTTCAAACGATTCTGATGAATTCCAAAAATGTACTCCTCTTAATTCTTCGTCTTACTAACGACCCCTACATTAGAGTCAAGCTGGACATTTGAAATGCTTTTGGGGCCCCCTGGTGGCCACATGGGCCCTAAGCAGCCGCTCAGGTGGCTGATATGTCTGATATATGTCTGATATTATCAAAAGAGCCCGACATACTGTATCAGATACAGTAACAGCGCTGCTGAACTGCTTCATTGGGTCTTATTATCTGTATATTATGTTGTTCGGACAGTTCATGAGATTTGGCCCCAAACATGTTTTAATAATGAGACATAATGTCACTGTTTCTGTTTTCAGGAACCATGAAATTACGTCATGTGTTCATTTCTGATTTGAGTTGTTTGGATTTGAATGATATTTAAGTTCCGTCACGTCACGTTACGTTACGTTACGTTACGTCAAGTTACGTTATCTGCCAGTTAGTGAACAGACGAAGTGACACCGCGGACAGTTTCTGTCATTTCATTTGGTTTTTTCTGTTCGAGAGAGAAATGGCTTCAAGCTCAGCGATGATTTCGAGTTCTGTTGAGGGTCAAGTCTCCAGTAAACATCTGGGTGAGTAGCTGCAGTCCACGATTTCAATTTGACCGAAGAAGTTTCGGCCTTTCGCGGATTAGCTTGATAAAAGCTAAATTAGCATATTTCATGCTATGGTGTCACGTTTCAACCCTTTATCCTAAATATTTTAATGTCCCCAATAAATCTTAAACACAAGTGGAAATTCAATGTTGAAATCACATCTTTTATTTGGTATGGATTATGAAGATCAGATCGCTAATTATAAATATCAGCTAATTGGCTAATCTCAATAGATTTTCTTCATGTAAAGTGACTTAGAGAGAGATTTCTGTTCACTGCGCTGTGACTTTATTTCCTATCAGAAACAGTCAGTTTGCTAAACAGGAGATTCACAAATAATAAAGTGGTCCCTGGTTTGAATCCCACCGTTAACACAACTTGAATTCTTGTTTATTGACTGAAAAGTTCATCTTTTTACTATAAATCACATATTTTTTTGCTTGCTCTTAACTGGTTATTTATATTTATATTACATATAATTATATTATATGATATTTAACAGTATATATTCATAATTTTGTGGGGAATATTCAAATATAATATAATATAATCCACAACACACTCACATAAAACAAACATAAATACATTTTAGTTCAAATTTAATTTGACAACATAATACTATTAACATTATTAATATTACTTATAAGTAATATAATAATATGCTGTTCTTACTTGTTAATCATTCAGATTTAGTTGATAGTAAAATGATTATGATGGTATTTACTGGTGGACAGTTGAAGTTCTTCACACAGTCAATAATGTAGTTTACATTCAGCACATGCAGCTAACAGATGATGTTTTTTTGTTTTTGCAGGACGCCACACTGGCCCCAGCATTCACACAGTTCAAGACCGCCGAGATCAGACAAAGAAATACTACAAGAGAAGCGCTGATGAGAGTCCTGAAAGACCCAGGAAGAAGAGGAGGACGAGTCGGACCAGTGCTCCCACTAATACCAGAGGTAAGATGGGATATAATACTAGAGCTTATTCTACTATTTATACTGTGAAGACCAAAGGCTGGTTAAATAACCCTGATGATGTCATGGTGGTGTTTGAAAGAGATGGGAATTTAGGAGAAGGAGTTTCTAATGAAAGACGCCTGTGAGCTGCATTATGGGAAATGTAGGTTTTTGCAGCTTGACCCATGCTTGGGACTAAACATCTGGATATCTCAGCCTCTGCTGCATCAATCAGTACCATTCTCCTTTAAATGTGTCCCTTGTGAGTCTGTTTGCATCTTTCTTGCTCAAAAGTGAGATGAGACACAATTTTCCCTGTGTCCAGTCTTTATGCTAAGCTAAGCTACCTGGCAGCAGGCCCAAGTATCTGAAAGGGCATCCGATTCTTTGAGGGTTCAGCCTTGAGTTTTGGGATTCGTATTGGAAATGGGATTCGATTTTAAAATAATGCTGCTATTATTAGGGATTAGTTTATAAATTTAATCCATGAAAGTTGTGAAAGAATTAAATCAGACTGTTCTTGTTTGTATTGTGTTGTTTAGCTGCCTTCAAAGCCAAGTATGCGAAGAGGAGACTGCTGGGTAAAGGAAGCTTCGGATCCGTTTTTGCTGGCTACCGTCGGCACGACAACATGCCTGTAAGACTCTCACACATGCCATGTATGACTGATGTAGCCACTCTGTATGTAGTGTAAGCTAAATGTCTGTGTTTCCGTCCTGCAGGTTGCCATCAAACGTATCCACCTGCGTGGCACGGACTTACCAAAAGTAAGTTCTTCATCTTCCTGAGTCCTTTTAGTAACATTTCTGAACATTTCTCTCTTTAAAATGAGTAGAAAGGAATCACATGCAAATGGTCATCCGGTTTAAAACAGTTTTCATTTATTGACTTCAACTTTCCTCTTTCCCTTTTTGTATAAAGTTTGCATTGGTGCAAAACAGGATGGTCCCTCTGGAGGTGGCACTGATGCTGAGAGTCAAACCAGCATCAGGAGGTACCAGTGGAGTCGTGGGCCTAATAGACTGGTACGACCTGAAGGATGAGCTGATCCTCATCCTGGAGAGGCCAGTCCCCTGCGTGGATCTGTTCGACTACGTAGACTCCACACACTCCACCCTGCAGGAGGGTGAGGCTAAAGTAAGTAGCTGATGCCAGGTGCATTTCCACGTTTAAATGTGGAAGCTCACAGTGTCACTCAGTCTGCATGTCTGTTTGTGTCTCCCTCAGATCATCACCAAACAGCTGGTGGAGGCCCTCAGGGAGATCCACTCCAAGGGTGTGTTTCACAATGATATCAAACCTGAAAATATCCTTTGTGAAACCGGCCCTGGTGGTCCACGCATCCGGATCATCGATTTTGGATGTGCCACATTTTTGAAAGAGGGGATGTACACCACACCACAAGGTAGGCTGTCTTTCTTTCAGTCCTGGTGTCTGAGCCAATGCAGCATCTTTGCTGTCTCTGTCCTCTGCCTCCATCCCTCACCATTAACGTTGTCTCTGTGTGTCTGGGTGTGTTGTAGGAACCAAAATGTACTCCAGCCCTGAGTGGTTCCTGGATCGCCGCTACAGGGCCGAACCGGCTACGGTGTGGCAGCTCGGTGTAGCGTTGCACACGATGCTACATGTGGACTTCCCCTTCGAGGACATCACAGAAATCGCCTACAAAGATGTTTGTGTCAGGGACGACCTTTCCTTTGGTAAGTCATAAAGACACACACACAGTAGAATCAAGCAGAAACACAGAGCACATGTTTGTATTAAAATATTATTCCTGTTTGTCTGTCCAGACTGCAGAGACCTTCTCCTTAGCTGTCTCAACAAGGACCCAGCAGCCAGACCCAGCCTGGAGAGACTGATGCATCACCCCTGGCTGATATAAATCTACGGAGGCCTTGAGGTCCAAAAACACATAGGAAAAAGGTACCTGCTGTCAACAAAGATCATCGCTGATATGACAGACGCACACTATTATTATTATTATTATTATTATTATTATTATAACTATTATTATTGCTATTAATATTATTATCATTAATATTATTATTATCATCAGTATTATTATTACTATTATTATTATTACTAATATTATTATTATTACTATTATTTTTTTTAAATATCATCATCATTATTATTATTATTACTATTATTATTATTATTGCTATTATCATTACTATTATTATTGCTATTATTATTATTATTATTATTGCTATTATTATTACTATTATTATTATTATTGCTATTATTACTATTATTATTATTGCTATTATTATTACTATTATTCTTATTCTTATTACTATTATTATTACTATTATTATTATTATTATTATTGCTATTCTAATTATTCTTATTGCTATTATTTTCCTTATTACTATTATTACTATTATTATTGCTATTACTATTATTATTATTTCTATTATTATTACTATTTAGTTATTTCTTTACAATTTGTTGTTGTTCCAACCCAACCGGTCAAAGCAGAAGGCCGCCCACCTTGAGTCCGGATCTGCTCGAGGTTTCTGCCTTTTTTAAAAAGGCAGTTTTTCCTCGCCATTGTCGCCAAGTGCTTGCTCAAGGTGCAATGTTGGGTCTCTTTAGAATAAAGAGTATGGTCTAGACCTGCTCTTCTTGGAAATTTCTTTTGTGATTTGGTGCTTTCTAAATAAATTGAATTGAATTGAATTACACTACTGTTGTCTGTAGTTCCTATGTATATATACCTACATATACCTACATTAGAATAGTAAATAAATATAAATATATACTAATCTTCCTCCTGCTTCATAATAATTTGACACAATGATCATTTATTTGTATTATTTTACATGTGATTGTACAGGTGTTAATGATATTGTACCTGCTCCCTGGCTCTGATCATTCAGTCCTGGGCTGTGCACTGATGTACTGACCACATCTGTAACTACAGGTCATGTGATACATGGACCCACAAAGACTATTATCAAATCACATGTCTTTCTGGAGTAAATACTGGAAAACTATGAAGAGGCTCTTAGAATCAGCCTCAAATAATGATGAAAAGCTTATTGATCGGAGTCAGTGTGGAAAATGAAACATGAAGGAGTGTCTTTCAGTGAACCTGAAGATTCAGTATTTAATAGTCCTGAGGTGAAGTCATTTGGTGTCCAATGAAACCTGAAACTTTACATTATTGGGATAAATAAGAACTTTATTTATAATGACAGGAATTCATCATCTAATAATGATCTAATGTGAATAGTAAATAGAGGCTGTTAAATAGGTAAACCATACATTTAACAGATGAATAATGAAAGTTACACAACTTCAACATTTCAAGTTTAAAAGGTTTATTTGGCACATGTTAAAATGAAGGGTTGCAGATTAGTGAAGACTAAATACTGGAGTGTACTACTAGTACTACTAGTACTACTCCTACTACTACTAGTAATAATATTATTATTATTATTATTATATGGGTTACCAAGTGACCAAAGTTTATAGTTTAGTTGATAAGATGATGATTCTGAAGAAAACTGAAAACAAGAATCAGAGAAAGAAATGTTAAAATATTCAAATGTACTCAGTGCAAGAGGTTGAAAGAGAATAAAACTTCATTTATATGATTTGAAAGTATTATTTGATAGTTGGGACGTGAACCTGAACCGGACCTGTCTTTTATTTGAGAGATGGGATCCGGGCCCATGCACTGATAAAGTTTGGATCTAAACCTGGCCAGGAGTCACAGACCTGACTGGCACCGATTGAACAGCTGATTACTAAGAACATTAAATGTTCATTTACAGGTTGTCAAAACAAAACGTGGTCTCAATGTAGTGTCTCCTCTGCGCCTCGCAGTGACACAAAGTTGGTGAAATACATCCAGGTTTCTGTAGTATTCCTCTTCCTGCTGATTGAGACAACTTGGCTGATCCACTCCTTCAGTCCACTTGTTGTGGTGGATGATAAACACAACCTGTGCAGAATCAGGCTTGCAGTCCTGTTGCATCTCTTCCCTTACTGGATGTAAATTCCTTGTATGTTTACACATACTTGGCCAATAAAGCTGATTCTGATTCTGATATGCAATGATCACATATGATATAAACCCAACAGCAGCTTTCCTTGAGGAGGATAAGCAACGAGACACATATGGTATAAAGGCTTACACCAAGGCGCCCCCAAGCCAGCAGAGAGATATAATCCCTCCAGCACGTCCTGGGTCGACCCCGGGGTCTCCTCCCACTGAGATACAGCCCAATTACCTCCCCGGACCAGGAAGTAATGAGTTTCACCTGTTCTCAATTTAGCCGTCTCCAAAGCTGTAAGCAGCCAGGTAGAAGGTGGCTCCATTCTCTCCTGACCTTTGCGCTGCAGTAAATGGAGATGAACGTCAGACTAAGGTGCTGTTACAGCCAGACCTGAGAGCTGATGGTCGCTCTCTCCTCCCCCTTTACACCTGTAGAGCACATGTGAAGATTGTGTATTGTTGTGGTGGCCTGACGATTACCTGAGGGTGGATTGTTTGGGCTGTAATGTGATTAATAATGTGAGCCTCTTGTAATAGGACTGAGGAACATGGTGTCCTGTATGATCCAGTCTGATGTTTACTTATGAAGTTAATGCCATATAACTTACCTTTTGCGTGTTTTCTCCCACTGATGTAAATATTTAATTTGATGTTATGTTTTTGCCCCATTAGGAGGATCTCTGTTGCCACTGCTGTTTTTGTCCTTTAGTTAAATCCTTTACCTAATTTGTTTCACCTTTGCTCATTTTTTATTTGATTTGTTTGCATTTGATGGTTTGTTTTCCTTACTGTTCAGCTGTTTTTAACCTTTTGGTCTAAGTGTTGGCTTAAGTCTTAGTTATCTTTTGTTTAAACCAACTATTGTGAGCATAATAATAGGAGGTTGATATTTCCGGGGTTGTTTTTGTGCGACAGGTAACAGGCCGGGTGGGTTGCTATATTGTAGGTGGTGGAGGTTCTTGGGTGGAGGCCCCACTTTCCTCCCTGGGAGTCCTATTGCATGCAAATTTGTCATTTTGTGATTTGTCATCACACATATGTGTGATTTTGTTGTGCCTCTCTAACCTTGTGTGTCTCTATCTTGCAGTGTGAGAAACTGTGTGATTTGCACACCACTGGTGGAGGTGAACACTCTTGCCTCCCCCTTTCACTCCCCTCCTCCTGCAGGTTTCTATGGCACCCCCCCCCCCCTGCCCTGGTAATATTTACATGGTTGTAGTAGTTTTCAAACAAATTATAAAACACATTTTGATCAAGTTAAACTTTTAACCTGATTCTTGCAATTGTTTAAAAGCCTTAACTATTTCCCTGGTAATTAAATTTAGAAAAAATAGTTTGGAACTGGAAACTCACGTCTCTGCCCCTCCTTATGAACTTGGAGACGTGTTGGATATTCTCTGGGTGAAATTCCCAGAGTGGTGTTGTTTGTGTTCTTGTTGGCTGGGGTTTGTCTAGATGCTCTGGTCGCAGTAGGAACATAGATTGACCGGTAAATCCAGAGCTTTGCCTTGTAGCTTAGCTCCCTTTTCACCACAATAGACCATAACAGAGTCTGCATCACCACAGACGCTGCCTCGATCCGTCTATCAAACTCCCACTCCACTCTTCCCTCACTCGTGAACAAGACCCCGAGATACTTGAACTCCTCCACTTGGGGCAGAAACGTATCCCTAACCTGTGGTGAGCAACCCCCCGTTTTTCGGCTGAGAACCATGGCCTAAGACTTGGAGGTGCTGATTCTCATCCCAGCCGCTTCACACTCGGCAGCAAACTGTCTCAATGACAGGCAGAGGTCACGGCATGATGAAGCTAACAGGACCACATCGTCTGCTAAAAGCGGGGAAGCGATCCTGAGTCCACCAAACCGGACACCCTCCATAAAGATAATGAACAGAATCGGTGACAAAGCCCTGAAGGAGTCCAGCTCTCAGCGGGAACAAGTCTGACTTGTTGCTGGCAATGCGAACCAAACTCTCGTTCCGGTCATACAGGGATGGAATGGCACTCTGGAGGAGCTTGGTTCCAGAACCTATGTCATTCGTTGAGGTGAGGTGAACCCGACCATATCTAGCCGGTATCTCTCAACTTCACGCACCAGATCAGGTTTCTTCCCACCAAAGCCAGTTTTGGCAGCAGGGGATCGGTCTGGCAAGGCCTCCGCCTTTGTCTGCCGCCTAATCCACATCGCACTGGACCCCTATGGTTCCTCCGGTGGGTGGTGGGCCCACTGGAGGATGGACCGATGTGGCTCTTTCGGCCTGTGCCCGGCCGGGCCCCATCGGTGAGGGTCCGACCACCAGGCGCTCACCGACGAGCCCCCTCTCCCAGGCCCTCTTCATTACTAGAATTGTTAAAGAAAACCACAACTAAAGTTTTAAATGTTTATTTGAAAGCATGACATGTGGTAATTTGTTTGCCTCAGCTGGGCATGATTGAAGCTCCACCTGTGAAGACAAAACACACTGGGTTGGTAACATCAACATGTGCATTATAATATAAACTATTAACATGTGTTTATTAGGATATATATAATTGAAAACTATATTAATGTGATAAGTGTTGTTGTTGGTGTAGTGGGATGTCATCCAGTATGAGTTAAGGTCACTCACCTTTTGTGTCTTTCTCCAGGGTGTTCGGTCTAAAAGAGTCCCCGGCTATCTGAGCATCCATTTATAGGTTCCGGGAGATACTATTGGGCAAATTAGTGTAGGGGTGGTAGTCCACTTTACACTGCATGCCTTCGACTATCGGACGATATTGTAATGCATAAAATAAGTGGGGAATTTGCATTGTAATAGAAATGAGTGTGTGATTTGTCCGAGGTATTGTATTTCATGATGATTGTTCTTTTTGTGTAACGGCAGGGATAGTTTTACCTATACTGTGGTAGGGGCTAAGATCTAGGCCAGTGGCAGGCTATAAAGGCTGCCAGTTTCCATCGAGCGTGGCGACTGTTAGGACCCCATGCTGCCCATGGTCCACAGTATTGTTTTAAATTTGTTAAATGGAAAATTGTACATTTCTTCAGTGTTGGTGAAAATAAAACACCTGGTTGGTCTGCACCTAACCTCTGCCTCAAGCCTCCTGTTTGAAATCCTGCCACTACGCGGCCATCCTAACAGTATCCTTGACTCGGGCGAGGTAATGTGGATCCTGTTCTTCTTCCTCATAAGGGTATTTGTCCACTGCTCCCGTTCAGCAGAATTCTTGTTGTGTTTGTTTGCAGCACACTGTGTCAGTCGATTCCAGGAATTCGTCCATTTTCCCCAGCAGAGGTGCCTTACTGCGGATCAACCAGGTGAGTATGTGTCCATACAAGTGCCTTTCTTAACAAATAAGATTTTACCCTTTTAGCTGTCATTTAGCCAGTGAACATCTGATTTAATAAATTAATATACATAGTTTTACTAACAAAAAATGCATCGGAGAAGGAGCAGTGGCAGCGTTTGAAAGTGTAGACACAAGACAGAACAGTCGTATCTGTTTGGTGTGTCTGGGGCCTAACAAAATAAGGTGTTGTATATGTATATATATCTCTATCTATCTATATATATATACAGTACCAGTCAATAGTTTGGACGCAGTTACCCATCCACTTGAATGGGAAACTGTGTCCAAATATTTGACTGGTAGTGTATATATGTATATATATATGGGACTGATTGTTAACATGTTATCCATCAGTCCTATGAAACAACCAGCTGATCCTTGCTGCTCTGTCCAGTCCTGCAGAGATGTGATAGGTGTGTGTTTGCCCTGCAGGAACTGGCTGGCTACACAGGAGGAGATGCCAGCTTCCTGAAAGAGGATTTTGAGCTGCAGCTCAACAGACTCAGTAAGACAGAATGAAGTCACTTGAAATAATGTGTGAACATGCCCAGAGGTCATTTACTGTAACGCTTCAAGCCTCCTGTCAAGCTTTGCTATCAGCTAGTGATTGTAGATTTATCTGCATCTGATGTGGTGCACTTTGAATTTTAGTGACATTAAAGCACCACTAGTGGGCGATAAAGGCTTACTAGATACTAAATGCTTTACTTGATTGGTGTTTTGTTCTGTTTCACTGAATACTCTTGTATTCTGTGTGGTTTCAGGTCCTGTCTGCTTCTCTGTGGGGTGGGATGCTTTATCCCCTGAGAGGACAGCCATCCTGCATCGCTGACAGGTACACCTGATTTATCTGCCATCTGGCTCCGACCTCAACATCCAACAAAAGCACAACTTATTAGAGTATTAGCTTCTGAGGTTAGTGTTGAAAAGTTTTTACATTTTAAAATGATCAATTCATTTACTGTCTTTATTGTTTGCCCTCAAATCATTTGAGGTTTTTCTGTTTAAGTATGATTTTTGCTTTAACGCTGTCCTATAAAGAGCTTTATAATGGTAGGTTTATCATTTTGAGGTAACCCTGCCTCCTGATTGGATGGTTCAGTGGCTTTGTATTTTGTCCAGGTTCTACCTTGGAGGTCCCACCAGCGTACGCGGGTTTGGGATGTACAGCATCGGGCCACAGAGCGAAGGTACAAACTGTCTGTCTGCATTTTTAATAACAAATGCTAAATAATTAAATACACACAATATGTAAACATTATTATTTAATTTAAAATGTTAGTTGGACTTAAAATAAAGAGATCTTTGAGCAATAACCTGCTTAAACTGATGCTTAATCCATCATATATGTGAGGTGGGAAATGAAATGAGGCTTATAAATATGGACATTCTGGTGACCTAATGGTTTAGACTGATGGGAAAAATACAGAATGTACACAGCAAAAAGTCCAGTGTTGATTTAACTGTCACAGAGTTGATTTCAACACTTTTTAAGGGTTTATATAGCTCCACACTCTCCAGAGTTATATTAACACTTTCAGAATAGTTGAACATTGAACACTATACCAGAGTTAATTTTTTAACTGGAAAAACAGAGTTAAATTAACACTAAGGGAGGAGACAAATAACACTGCTCAGAGTTACATTTATTTTAACTTTTTGGGTAGTGTTAGTTTCACTCCCAAAAGTGTTAAGCTATTGACAATGAAGATTTTTAAATTTAAATATAAGAATTAACACCAATAAAGAAAATAATTTTCAAAACAGATTTATTTTGTTTCACCCATGCAGTCATTAAAACAGTTTTCACAATTTAAAACATTGTGAATGCAGGTATAATGTACAAACTGTCAGAAACGTTATACGAGCTTTGAACATCAAACGTCTTGTGAATTTTAAGCTCAGACATTTTCAATATAAACCTTTCCTCACTTCGTAATATTCTGAATGCGTGATGAAGGTCATGAACTTCTACCAAAAGTATATCACTTATTTGACAAAAGACTGGCATGTCTCCTTCCATTGCACTGCAAACAACAAGTCCAGCTTTATACTCAACACCATCAACTTTAACCCAACTAGTTGAGAAGACATCTTTGGACAAGATCATTTCAAGCACTTCATTGTTGACCACATTTTCATCTCTGAGGGAAAAAGATTTAACTGGCCCGTACTCGTTTTGTGTGAGGGTGAAGGTTTCCCAGTGATAAGCAATGGCCATCTGATGCTTTTTAGCAAGTGACTTGGTTATGTTTTTGAAATTTTTGAGTCTTTGAACACCTTGTGTTTGGCTTCAAACCTCATACTCCACATATATAATAAGGGACCAATTTTCCTTATAGAAGATGGGTAATGAATCATAAAATGATGTTTAGGTATCAAGTTTCTATGTGGATACAAGTGCTTAAATAGTTTGTGGTGGTCAACAATCAAATGCTTTAAAAATATCATCATACCTAGAGTGAGAGAAGGTGAAAAAACAATGTTCATTATTTGAAGTAACAGCAACAACAAATTCCACTTTTTGTTTCCAGCAGGAATGATGTCACCAAACAACAGTGGGATGTTTTTCACAAGACACAGTGTCTGAATAGAATTCAAACCAATGCCATTTCCAGCACTCTCCAAAATAATCTTTGTGGGACGTTTGTTTCTTTCCAAAAATCCATAATCAAAAGCATAAATCCTGGAAAGCAAGTCCTGTTCTGACATGAAGTGTTGTGTGAGATATCCAAAAAGTAATTTGATGTCATACTGAGCTACACATTATATCAAATGAGTAGTTATGACAAACATGAAAATACTTCAATGAATTAAGGGTGGGATTTCTTTTCAAACCATAATGTGACTTTAATTGTGGCTTTTCCTTGAGAGACTGGAAATGCATTTCAAACACATCTTTTCCACGAATGATCACCTTAGGATCATCCTCACTGTTTACCGTTTGAGAATCATTTTTATGAATTAAACAAAGACGACAGAAATGATGGCTACTAAATGATTCATTAAAACCAAGAATTGTGTGCATCCCCAGATTATCTCCAGTGATTTGTGAGATTGTACCGTATACCTGCTCATCAGAAAATGGAAGACGCAGCCCTTGGCTTTCCAATGTTTTTATATCATTTAACAAAGGTTCCAGTATAACATCAAAACCGTACTTGTGCAGATCTTGTGTGTGAAAAAGTGATACCAAATGAATGTTATTCAAAACCGAATTAAATTTTGGGGGCAAGTTTCTTACAATAAAATAAAGACAGCCAATTTTGTGAATTCTGCATTTGGAGCCGAGGGGATTGGCTGTTTCAAAATCGTCATAGTACAGTTGAATTTGTAATGTATGTCTTTTTGCTGTAAACAAAGGCTGGGTTTTAAAATAACTTCCATCAAAGAAGTCAGTTTAAGAATCAGGCTCTGATCTACACTCTTTCTTTAGACGAACGCAAATGTCTGGATTTCTGCACATGAATTTCAGTGTTTCTAAAATTGGCACATATATAAAAGTATCCTTTACAGGTACTTGATCATAAGTGCCAGATTTCTGATTTCGCCTGTTGTCATATCTCACTCCCAGTATTATTTCAACTGGCTCGACAACTCCCCATTTCTGGTTGAAGTATTTATTCCGTTTCCATTCTGGATTAAGATCTGTGAAAGGGTTTTCAAATTTTTCAAATGAATCATTTATCACAGATATGTTGGATCACTTACAGGTAAAGCAGAAATAGCAGTATGTTTTGCTTGTGAGCGAAGCTCACTTGTTAGTTCCTCCAAATCTCCTACAATTGAGGATACCAAACTGTTAGAAATCCCACTCCCCTGTAATTTGGCCACGATGGATGCACACATTTCTTTAGTTGGATCTTTAGTAGGTCCTGAGTCACTGCCGTCAGAACAAACAAAGGAAGAGCTACATTGATTTGGGGGATTAGATTGGTCCTCCAAAGCATGCACCTGAGATGAAGATGCAACTGGCTCACTTGAGGAACAAGCAATGGTTGAAGTTTGAACAATTTGCTGAACATTGCTATGAACACTATCAAGGTGCTTTCGAAAACCTGCATATGTTAAGAACTGACGCTTACAGCCTTGTTGAGAACAAAGCAATTTGAACTTGGGTCCGGGATAGTAACCATGCTCAACTCTTAAATGTGAAAACAATTGCTGACTGCTGGGATACAGTTTCTGACACATGAAACAGGTCAGCATTCTTTTAGCCTCTTACTCACAGTATGTGAGAACTACTGACTGGTTCAGCACTCTGGCTCTCAAATCTCGAACTCTGGGTGACTCCTTCATTTTCCCCACATCAATGTTGTACACTGTTGTCTGCAGGAATGTGTAAAAATTCACCAATGCAGCATCATAAGACAGATTGAACACAAAATGTGCTTTGAAAAGTTCATCAAATGCCCCAAGGGAGCGATTTGCCCGAGGAGGGATGAGATGCTTGTCCATGGCGATGTAGAAGCTGTCGATCTTGCTCTTCTGACGACCAACAGCGAGGAGGTACGGCCGCCGACCCTGCTGGTTGCGGAGGTGCTCGTCCAAACTGCAGCATGACTAGGGTAGAGATAAGGAAAAAGAACATGAGGCATCAGAATAGTGTACAGCCACAAAGAAAACTACAAAATAGTGATTATTCAAACATCTTCTCACAGGCTAGTACAAGATGGGAATGCATAAGAAGACTTCATTAAACTTCATCCACTTTTTAACAACTCATTTAAACATGAGGCTAAGACGGTAACACGTGACAAATGACTATAATCACAATAATTATAGAATTACCTTATGAAAGATTACAAGTCTTTCAGCTGCATCACATGCACTAATTTTTGGAGATTCCGGTCCCCCTGGAGGTGGAAGCAGATGTACCAGCAACAACAAGGAGGCCATTTCTTGGTCATAGGCTGAGGACAAGAATTCACAAAAATTAACTTACAACTCATTAAATTTCAGCATCTATTGTTCATATTTATCCTAAAAATCAAATCGACTTTGAGAAATACACAGAATAAACAAATTAAATCAAGCGTAACTCTAACTCACCAGTGCTCTCATTTCCTCATTTTAATCATATAGTCACAAATATAATGAATGAAGCAACTGTAAAACAAATATAACTCACTTGTTGCCTCATCAAAATCACTTCCTCGGGTAATTTCTGATGACCTCACCAAGCAACGCAACTCTGGTGTTGAAGTGAGCCGCTTAGCCTCTTTTACGATATTTGGCTTGAAGATCACATCCCATTTCTGAAGGAGCTTGGAGGATGTCTCGTCATCAAATAGGAGAGTGAAGTCTTGTTCCACCTTTAAGAAAGAAGACATTAAATGACTAATACAGAAACCACTTTAAAATGTCAAACCACGCTAAACATCTCAATCAAAACTTACCAGTCCTATAGTATCCAGGAATCTTGGGAAGATGGAGAGGATATCAGCACTTCTGCCTGGGTCATTAACAAGCTTCTGACGATGCTGAAATGTCTCTCTCATCTTCTGGAGGATCAGGGAATTATCTGTGGTATGGTTGAGCAAAGATATGGCCTCTTGGCAAGCATCTCCATCAAGCTGCCTTTCAACATTAACGGTCCTTTGGAAATGTGGGCCTCCTGGAGAAATGTCCACAGAGCTATTTTGTGTCACTGCAGATCCTCGATGTATTTTCCTCTGGACTGTTTTCAGACGCCAAGAAATGTATCCTGTGCTGCTTGCAGCATCGTAGAAGTGTTCCTGAAATTTAAAAAAAATGCATTGTCACACTTGGCATGCAAGTATTGAAATAAATAAACATGTAAGAATGACACTGAAACGATCATGCAAACAATAATGATAATTACATAGCCTTTCTTGGTATATGGATCCTTGAGGGAAGGGAACAGCGTCACTATCCCAAGAGCATACTCCTCTCTGACTGCTTTAGTGGGGGGGTGACTAAGAGGAGATATTAAGTTAGTAATCCGAATTTATGCAATGGCCATGCAGTTATTTGGCACAAATAAAAAGAATACGAAAACACATACCCATGATTATCAGTCATGTGAGCCACTAGTATGTTCACCATTTGTCTTGTGGCATCTGTTAGGGTTTCTGTTGTTTGGTACTCCTGTAGTACTACTTCACCACCAGACTTGCCTCTTAGCACAGCTTCAATCAACTGTTAAAAACAAAAACATGAGAATGCTAAACATGGGGTTAAACAGCTTTTTTCATACAGGAGAGTGAAACAATGTGAAAACATTAGTAAACACATGAGAATCTAGTTTTGTGGCAACCTGTTTAGCAGACGCTGCATCGTGTGGATCCTCAGAATGTTGCCTTTTGCTAAGGACCTCATTGAGGATTATAGTTGATGCACTTGAGCTGAAGCTTGAGTCAGACATCTCAGAAGCACAAGACAAGGAGCTATCAGAAAATTCTAAAAGAATAGAAAAAAATGTAAATAATTTTATTTATAAGTGTGTGGAGTGCTTGATTATATTGGCCTTTATATTTTACCGTGACTTGAGAAAACTGTCAGCCTTGTGCAACAAGGTCACTGAATATTTCCACATCAACTTCTGTCCCTGTTGCATCCTTGTATATAATTTCTGCATCAGGCGGCAGGCAAAATCTCTCAATGACTGGAAAATAGTAAGATTAAAAACATTTATGTGCTTTCGAAGTCAGCACTTTTTTTTTGTTCCAGAGTGAATTACAGAGCAGTACAGAAGTACATTCATCCAAAATTGTATAAAGATTAAATAAACCATTTTCCCTCACAAAATCCAATTCCCTCAAGTCCAACTTTGAAAGTTGATAATTGGCTTTTTTTAATTGACTGTTTTGGTGTATATAATGGTTTACATTCTAAGAGGCACATATGTTTAGCAATTTATGAAAGAGTCTGTTAAAGACATGTAATGAAATCAGAGTCTAAAGAATGAAAATTTCAAAGAATATGGGTCAATTTCAAACACGTTTCCTAAACCAAGCTAAAGTTAAATAAACACCTTTTTTCGTGGAATTGGAGAAAGTCAAACCGTCCTCCGACATCATCCAGCTTCACGTACTTCTGCTGTTGGTTGTGCTTGACTTGGATCAGCATTTTTACTGAGACATGCAAGAGAGTTTGACAAAGTAAATGAACATTTAAAAGAAGAAACAGTTAAGAAGCCCTGGCTGCACAGATGAAAGGGATGGGTATCGTTAGGATTTCATCAATACTGTGTCTATCTATACGTGTGTGTGCAAGTGCCACATTGACACAGACAGGAGATGCAGCAGACTGAAGCAATTTATATCAAAATGCTTAAAACGAGGGGAGTGTTAAAATAACACTTTGAGAGTGGAAATCAACTCAGAAATGTTTAACTCTGAAATTTCAACTCTCCAGTTTTTGCTGTGTACTAACAGATGTGTCTTCATATCATCATATAACCTTGTGTGCCTGTAGAACATAGTGAGACCGTTGTTCATTGTTTAATCTGTGTCTGCTGTCGGACCTCCTGATCCTACTTGGGGGGGGGGGGGGCACATTCCCTTTTCAGGAAGCAGAAAGTATATTATCTTGTGTTTTACTGTTTTCTGTGCTCTACACATGTGAGTGTTTTGCCCTCACATTGCATCTCCTTGTGAACAGCCCAAATGTGCATTTGTCTTTGAGAATAAAGGAGTAACATTGACCTGATCCAGAGGACATCTCTTTATTTTGACAAAACATCCACGTGTTAGAGGCTTTTTACCTAACAAAGACATAATAACATATCATTGTATTCAGTCACTATCCAATGAGTCAATATACCAAAACAACAGAAGTCCTTTAGGAGCTGCAGCTGAACGTATCTAATATTCAGATAAGAGCTCATTTAATTCCATCGAACAGATGTTTATGTGTCCCATTAAGAAGTGTAGCACAGGAGCTGGTGTTGGTTTGATGCTCTGTGTTCCAGGTGACTATCTGGGTGGGGAGGCGTACTGGGCAGGCGGTCTGCACCTCTGCACGCCGCTGCCCTTCAGACCAGGCAAGGGCGGCTTTGGAGACCTTTTCAGAACGCACTTCTTCCTCAACGCAGGCAACCTCTGCAACCTCAACTACGGTGGGTGAACTGAACGTATTAAAACAGCTGCTGTGTTAAAAAGAGTTCAACACATAAAAACCTCACTTATAGAAATATGACCATCAATAGAAATTATACAATCTAATATTCAGGACCAAGTATTGAACTTAATCCCAAATGACAATCCCTCCAGAGCAGCCATAGAAGAGTTATTCAAAAGCACGGACAACCCTTTCAGCCAGCTGAATTCAGATAGCAAGTGGAAGAAATATTTAAGTTCGTTTTCAAAAATGAAAAGATGAGTGAATTGATGCAAACATGTACTCAGTTTGACAAATTTGAGGACTTCTGTGGTGGGATCTACTTCCAAAGTCATCCTTTGTTTCCAGGTCATAAGTTTGACTCCAAATCCAACTGTACTTTGATGAATTGGAGTTTGCTAATCCTCTAGGTTCAAGAAAAGGTAGACACAAAGTTGGCTGCTTGTACTTCATCCTCAGAAATCTTCCCCCCAGGATAAATTCTGCCTTAATGAACATTCATCTGGTATCATTGTTTCATGCACAAGATGCCAAAAAATATGGAATTGATCAAACATTGAAACCTTTAGTAAAGGAGTTGAAAATATTAGAGACAGCTGGGGTTGCTGTTCCATTTGCTGACATTCCTGTACGCGGCACTCTCGCACAAATTACTGGCCATAACTTGGGTTTGCAAAGCATTCTTGGGTTCATGGAGTCATTTAGTGCAAATGATTTCTGTAGATTTTGCTTAGTTGATGAACCTTCAGCTCAGTCAGTTTTCTCAGAAGATGACCCACGTTTGACTTTAAGATCAGCAGCTCTCAATGATCAGCATTATACTGCCTTGGCAGATGATCCCACATTAACCTCTTCATGTGGCATCAAGAGAAAGAGCAAACTGAATACATTGCAATATTTGGATACTGCAGAAAATTCTTCTGTTATCATGCATGACATTTTGGAAGGGGTTGGTCAATATGAGATCAAATTACTGTTAGAATATTTGAATGGACATTTAATCACTAAAGAAAGCTTGTTAAACAGGATCTATGCTATTTGGAAAAGAAAAACAAGCCAACAAATATGAAGCTTGAATGTGGAGGACATGGTATTTGGTTAAATGTATCACAAACACTGTTTGATCACAAATATACCTTTGATTTTTGGTGACCTGGTATCAGAGGATGATTGTTATGTTATGATGCTGTTATTGCTGAACATTAGAAACATTGTTTTCTCCTACACGATCACTGAAGGGATGACAGTGTATTTAAAGCACCTTATTATTGAACATCACAAACTCTTCCAAGAACTTTACCCGTCAAACAACTCGATTCCAAACCATCATTTCATGGTCCACTATCCGAGATGCATTGGAAAAATTGGACCACTCATACACATGTGGACTATGAGATTTGAAGCGAAGCACACATTTTTCAAAGATTGTGTCAAGAACTTCAAGAATTTGACAGTATCGCTTGCAAAAAAACAGCAGTTGGCAGTGGCTTATCACTGGGAAGCTTGACTTTAAAAGAAGTCGAGGCAGGTCCAGTCAAAATGTGTTTACTTGAAGCAGTAGAATACACAGAAGATATATCTGCATATCTTCAGATTGATTCACAAACCACTGTTAATCTCACAAACTGGGTGAAGTGTTTGGAGTTGAATATGGTGTTTGCCTCTTTGTTTGCACAGGCACTAATGAAAGCACACCTGTGTTCAGTAAAATATCCTCTATTATTTTACATGATGGCAAAGTTGTTTTGCTTTTGGTTGAGCATGACACATGTTTCCATGACCATTTTCATGCTTTCCAAGTAAGTGAAAACATTCCTAGGAAGATAGTTGTTCTAGAAAGGGATAGATTAAGATATTTCAAATCTCCTATGGATGTGATTCATTTTTTTATGTTGTGGCAGAGAGTTGTATTATTTAATTAGTCAACAATGTAAGGAATTGATTCTGTCATGGTGCCCCAGACTCATAGGAGCGTGGATACTAATTACTCTCTCTAAATGTGTGCACGTGCTGCAGTGGGGCGTGGTCATCTGCAGGTGCTGCAGTGGGGCGTGGTCATCTGCAGGTGCTGCAGTGGGGCGTGGTCATCTGCAGGTGCTGCAGTGGGGCGTGGTCATCTGCAGGTGCTGCAATGGGGCGTGGTCATCTGCAGGTGCTGGATGGCAGTTCATGCCTGATCATCATCACCATCATCACTCTGCTTTAAAGTCCGGCTTCTTCCACTCTTCACCAGATCGTCCTCTAACTTACAGTGGTATAAACGATCAGGCTTACTCTGATCTCCTTTTGGATTTTTTTCCCTGTGACTCATTCTTCCTGTCCTCCCATCCTAGATCTCCTGGAACTGCCAGCCACACCTGCCAGCGTCACCTCTCAGCCCTGCTCTCCAGCCTCACCTCTCAGCCCTGCTCTCCAGCCTCACCTCACGGCCCCGCTCTCCAGCCTCACCTCTCAGCCCTGCTCTCCAGCCTCACCTCAAGGCCCCGCTCTCCAGCCTCACCTCTCAGCCCTGCTCTCCAGCCTCACCTCTCAGCCCTGCTCTCCAGCCTCACCTCTCAGCCCCGCTCTCCAGCCTCACCACTCGGCTCTGCTCTCCAGCCTCACCTCACGGCCCCGCTCTCCATCCTGCTTCAAACCTCAGCTTGATTCACATTCTGCCAAGTACATTAAACCTGTTCAAACTTCGTCTGTGTCCGTGTCTCGCTCTTGGGTCTAATCTAAAAAACCTTAACAGAACGATCTGGCCAAGCGTGGACCCAGCGGACACAGACGCAGTAAAAGAAGCCATCACGCACCAAGGCTTTCTGCTGGGCAAACATGAGCAAAAATTACAATCTTTAATGGAATCTCAACAGATTAATCATGACCAGCTGTCGCAGCTTAATGCTCTGGTTCATTCATTCTGTACCCAACTCTCTCAACTCACACAGGCTCTACAACCGAGTCCACCTCCAGCTTCTCCTCCACCACCTGTCGCACCCACTCACGAGGTTCAGATGCCGACCCCGGAGCCCTACGCTGGAGACACAGAGAAGTGTCGGGGTTTTCTCATGCAATGCAGCAACGTCTTCATTCATCGCCAGCAGTCCTTCACCTCCGATGGAGTAAAGGTATCATAGGCAAGGCACTTGAGAGGCTAGATTGTGTGGTGGAACTGCTAATCCTCCTTCGTATGCGGAGTTCATGGATGAATTTAGAAATGTTTTTGACCATCCCTCTCGCTCCTCGTGGAGTCTGGCTGGAATGAGGCGGCGCTATGCAGCAAGTTTGTGTATGGTCTCAACGACCAGTTAAAGGATGAACCAATTTATGGAGAGGAACCCAACTCACTTGACTCGCTTCTCACCTTGTGTATCAAGATTGATAACCGCCTACAGGATGACGCTCGGAGAGGAACTACAACTCCCATCGGCCCTCCTCCAGCCGCCTGCCCATAATTCAGTCTATCAGGAGTAACGTACCATTCCCCGCCTCATCTCTGCCACGCTCCAATCCCAGCACACCAGTAGCCTGCTGGAGGTCATTTTGTAGGGCTCTGGCTGTGCTCCTCCTGTTCCTCCTCCCACAAAGGAGCAGATACCGGTCCTGCTGCTGGGTTGATGCCAGCAGCAGGACCGGTATATGTCCAGCTCTCCTTGTCTAATGGCCGTTCTCCTGGTATCTCCTCCATGCTCTGGAGACTGTGCTGGGAGACGCAGCAAACCTTGCGACCGCACATATGGTTGTGCCATCCTGGAGGAGCTGGACTACCTGTGCAACCTGATTGGGCTGCAGGTACCGCCTCATGCTACCAGTAGTGACAAGAACACTAGCAAAACACAAAACTAGAGAAGAATCAGTCAGGAAGGATAAATGTCTGTGGACACAACATGTAAAAACATTCCCTTTTTGGGGTTGTCTTGCTTTTTCCTCTCCATTGCACCTGTTGTCACTTTCATTTGCACCAAAGCAGGTGAAATTGATTCACAATCACTTTGCTTTTTAAATGGACAGATTGATATCCCTGAAGTTTAACTGACTTGATGTTATACTCTGATGATTAATTGTTCCCTTCATTTTTTTTTGCAGTGTATATAAGAAAATGTCATAAGTTTTGAGGAATGAAGAACTTCCAACAATGAGTGATGGAGGTTATTGATCACCCATGTTTGTTTTTTAATATCTCTAAAAGTTGTTAGATTTTGATGAAATTCTGTGTAGGCCTGGATCTTGGGCCAAGAAGGAGTTGATAAGATTTTGAGGCAGAACCAGGGCCTTGTTTTAAAAAAACCAAACATTTTATCAGCGTCATCAAAAATTTTAAGCCAATGAAAATAAAGATCCCCCGGCTTGAACAATTTACGATGTTCCACGACTAAACTTAACTCTAACAGAACGCCTGTAAGTCTGACAGACTTCCTGCAATTCAAGGTCCCTACGGAAACTCTTTAGAGTTCTCATGGAAAATATAGTTACAGCCCACATTTTCAAAACCATCAACCTCATGTTGGTCATGTGACTGTGTCCTATACGCTGATCTAGTGGTTTAGATGGAGTCCCACACCAAGGATGCGAGTTTGCATCCCATAGGTGATGTATTTTAATCATTTTTAAATGATTTCTTTTGCTACTTTTAGTGTTTAATTCAAATCATTCTGTATGTATTTATTTTTTCTTATGAACTTTTCAAGTTTACAGGAGAGCATCTGGTGAGGTGGACATGTATGCACCACTATGGGCAATTGATCCCGATCCTGATCATCATCTAGCTGTGGTAGATTAAATCTATATGTGGGGGGGGTCAGTATGTATTGGGTCACAGAGACATGACTCTGCCACCAATATGTAGCTGAGATAATGCAGATGCAGAGTCATTAAATGGATTTATGTATCTGTGAAAGAAGTTATATCCACATGAAAAATAGATCAGGATCTTCCATTATGGAAAACTATATTTTTGTTGTTAACCCATAAATTACTGATGATAAACACATGATTCCAGATGAATACATTTCCAGGGTTTAGGTATTACTTACCTATTACTTAGGTTTATGGAACACTTTCTGGAGGTCCAAGATGCTGACTTCGATCAGGATCCTAAAAAGTCTTAAAACATCTCAAATTTATTTGACATATTACGTCTTAAAATGTCTGGAATACTTCAGAGGGGATGTGTTCAGTTTTATCTGGGCAGATTGAATGAGCGTGTCTTTTTGTTCAGTTTTTAGGTTTTATTTTCCCAGTATTTCAACCTATATTCCACTACAATGACCATTTCTGCAATATCCTGTTTGTTTGAACACAATCTGCACTTTGATGGGGGGAAAAAATAAGACAACATTGTGTGCAGAGTCAACTTTGGGTAGATGTAAGTTCAATGAGAAATGGTTTGAGAACAAGAAATATCCTGGCTGACCGAAACATCCAACCATTCATATGAGGCGCAACATATCAGTGAGTTCCACTCCCATCAGGTAACGTTTTTTAAAATTCTTGTTAATATAATCTAAAAGATCTAATGTATAATAATAAATCTAATTTGTTTTAAATTTTAAATGTTTAAAAAAGCCAGGAAGCAGACATTTTGAGGATAATACACTGTGACTGTGATGTTAAATATATAAGTGTGATGTTGATAAGTGTGAGACTGTGATGTTAGATATATAAGTGTGATGTTGATAAGTGTGAGACTGTGATGTTAAATATATAAGTGTGATGTTGATAAGTGTGAGACTGTGATGTTAAATATATAAGTGTGATGTTGATAAGTGTGAGACTGTGATGTTAAATATATAAGTGTGATGTTGATAAGTGTGAGACTGTGATGTTAAATATATAAGTATTATTTTTAGTGTTGGTTTGTTTTCATTGTTGCACTTTAAAATAGATGCTGGTTTATTGTATTTTTATTCCAGGCTTTCAAAATTTAAAATTTTTTATTAAAACACTCAATATCTGTTTTATTTATGGACGTATAGAGGATTGTTGTTTTCCTTGTATTATCGTTTTTTTTATCAGTTTAACTTGCCTGAGTGGCTCAACTTAAGATGGTTAATTTTAATATGAGAGGTTATCATGACTGTAGCCTGTTTTGCTCGTGAAGTGTAATAGATTGTAGCATCTTCGGGGATCATCTAAAGGGTTAGGAATCTCTCCATCGTAGTTTGACAAACTAGGGGCCCCCAAACAGCATCTTGCACAGGGCCCCCACAAAGCTAGAAACGGCCCTGGTTGCAAGTGCAGAGGAGGAGCTACCGTTACATCTTGGAGTCAACACAGACAAAAGAGCTTGATAATAAGTTTGATCATTAATTGGCACAGTCTTTTAATTATTTTTTGAAAGTTCATTAATTAAGTTAATTTAAAGTTTTAAAAAAAGAAGTCAGAAATTGCGGACTTCCAGAAACGTTTGGAAACCAGTTTTTTCCAGAGGAGAAGACGTGCTACACATCAAGTCCTGCTTCATCTCCATCGACTGGATTGTTCATCTACAAATTAGACGGTAATTAAAAACAATCTTATTTTTCTTGTCAATAGGCTGTCTTACCATATAAAAAGGCTTTAAATCAAACTGATGTTCAGCAAGCTAAGTTAGCTGGTGAGTTTGTGATTTTAAAATGTCACTTATCAGTGGGGCTGAGATTTGAGTACAGCTCGCTAAAACACTTATTTTCGTGCATTATAGGGTCACCATGTTTTAAATGCTAACCATTTTGGTTAATCTGTGAAGCATCTTGCATCAACCATCTTTTGCCAATTGTTAGTAGTTGCAAAAATGCTTTACAAACTTGCCAGTTTGAATAGTGATGGGATCATTTTGGTGTTTTATCTTTGGGAGGAGAGCAAGCTGATAATGTTAATGTTAACATATCTGTTTACATTGGTTTCATAGCAAACCAAGGTTAACACTACAGCTGGTTGAAGATCATAAATTTCAGCGCCAACATTGATGGAGGTGGCAACTTACTGAAAAGCAACCACTAATTATACTGGGCTTGTTGTTGACACACTATTTCTTCTTGCATTGGAAGCAGACATGTTCCCCTGTCAGGTCTGTGGTCATAACTGTGCCAGGATACTGGCTTGTGTAAGACACATGAGAATTCATAAAAATACACCTAATTTAACTTTTAAGTGTGTTTTGCCAGATTGCAGACGGACTTTTCAAAACTTTTACACTTTTAAGTGTCACACTTACAGACATGAAGACAAATGTGTGGTTAGGCCTAGGTTGTGTGGTTGAACTAACATGTCATATTGACTTCTGCAGTGCAGTGTGTGAGAACTTGACGGCCTTTTACGCTCATTTGAAAATACACATCAGAGAAGGGAAAACAGTTGCTTGTCCTTATCGACACTGTGACAAGAGCTTTACAGTTTTATCCACATTTACGTCACACGTTAGCAGGAAACTTAAAAATCGTGCTGAGGAAAATCTGGTTGATTCAATTGTGAATCCTGGTATCTTCCATGCTAGTGAACAAGAGCAGTCTGGTGTGCAGATTGATCCTTCCAGTGATGCAGGTGATGAGCTATCAGAGGTTTATGCAGAATATGCTGATGAATCCCAGTTCTTGACAAATGTAGCCCTGTTTTATTTGAAACTGCAAGCAAAGCTGTTGCTTCCCTCCTCCGTCATTCAGACAATTCTTGAAGATTTTCAGGAAATACATGACATGAGCCAGTCACATTTGCTTTTCAAACTGAAAGAGAAGTTGGTTACACTTGATATTTCAGAAGCTGACACAAGCAATGTGATCAGTGTCTTCAGGATCTCTTTAGGGCCTGCAACACTCAGTCACTGAAAACTGACCAGAAAAGAAAAACTGTTTTCAAGAACAGCTTCAACTATGTTGATCCAGTTCAGATCTGTCGAGGTCAGAGTGAGGCAGGCAAAGAGTGTTTTGCTCAGTATGTTCCCATTAAACAAACGATTGAATCTCTCTTTCGTTGTGAGTCTGTGTGGGAACAATAGAAGCAGTTACACTCCAGTATCGGTTCTAACGATATTCTTCGGGATGTGTGGGACAGCAGAAATATTGCAGAGAATGTGTTCTTTCTCTCATCATTGAGCTTAATCCTGTATCAGGATGCATTTGAAGTGGTAAACCCACTAGGATCTGGAAAGAAAAAATACAAGATACTTGCAATGTATTTCACTCTTGCAGATTTAATGCCACACAATAGATCAAGCACAGATCACATGCAACTTGTTCTTCTCTGCAGAGAACAGGACTGAAAGTATTTTGGTCAAGACTTGGTTATGGGCTCCCTGGTCAATGACCTTAAAGATCTTGAGCTCAATGGCATTACCATGTCTGATGGAAAGGTCTACAAGGGAGCTTTGTGTGCCATTGCAGAGGATAACCTAGGCTCACATAACATACGAGGCTTCATTGAGAATTTCAGCAGGAGTTCACACTTCTGCAGATATTGTGAGATCATAATGCAGATCCCCTTATCCAGGGCAGTAAATTCACAATGTAGTCGTACAGTGATCATGTTCAGTGTTGTGAAGGACAGCCTTCATCGAGTGGAGGTGTTAAATTTGACTCTCTGTTTAATACGCTCACATACTTCCATGTATGCCAGCCAGGGTTACCTCCGTGTCTTGGCCATGATCTTTTTGAAGGTATTGTATCCTCTGATCTGGCATTGTACATTAACCATCTTGTTAAGGTAGATAACATTTCAGCTATCTTGAGTTGAGTCTGCGAATAAGTCAGTTCAAGTATCTTGGTGAAGACGCTAATGACAAACTCTGTGAGGTAAAACCAGAGGGTGGAAAACTTTGGGGGCATGCTGTGCAAAATTGGTGTTTGCTCAGAGTGTTGCCCGTCTTGATTGGAGACAGAATAAAAAATCCCAGTGACAACTAAATATGGCAGTTGGTCTTGCAACTTGTGAAGTTGTGGAGCTCATTTGTGCTCCAGCCATTTCAACTGGCCAGATAGCCTACCTAAGAGTTGTGATCGATGAATATTTGCAATGCCGAAAGGAAGCTTTTCCTGACCACACACTGAAACCCAAACATCATTATGTCAGTCATTATCCAGAGCTCATTGTCCAGTTTGGGCCACTTATTCATCTATGGACATTAAGATTTGAGAGCAAACACACATATTTTAAACAGTGTTTGAGGACATTGCGTAACTTTAAGAACCCATGTTCTACTCTTGCAGAAAGACATCAGCTTCTACAGGCCTTTCTGAGCGCTGGCAAGTTCTTCCCTCCAGCTGTTTCAGTGGAGAAGGGGACAGTTTTTCTCAGGTGACTACAATGATGAC
The DNA here is from genome assembly GCA_037577475.1 of Chaunax sp. Z400. NCBI lineage: Eukaryota > Metazoa > Chordata > Actinopteri > Lophiiformes > Chaunacidae > Chaunax > Chaunax sp. Z400. The sequence continues at coordinate 5,136,534 of CM075204.1, forward strand.
ATCAGAGAAGCAGCTGCACATCATGATTTTGAGGCTGTAAACACTTTGATAGCCCACGAAGTGACTGTGAAGGGTACAAAGTACAAAAAGAACACGTTCATTGTAATTGATGATGATGATGAGGGGCTTGTAATTGGAAAAATCAAAGTGGTTCTCGTTCATAAGGATTCAGCTGTATATTTTATTGCTGAAAAATATCATGCCATGCGTCTTCCTGACATAGGTGTCTATAGCCTTACACTGATGCAGAGAAACTACTGTTGTGTACAGTTACTACCCCTTGCCTGAGCACACTGTCCATGGCACACCAATGATAATTCTTCCCCATTCTTTCCCTGTATTCCAGAATAATGGCTGACTTGAGTGAAGAAATCAAGGAGATCATCTGCAAGACCTTGCCAAATCTCTCTGAAGACATCCAGTGGAAAAATCATTTCTAAACTTCAGAGCTCTGGCTTGGAGTCAAAAGTAGATTTAAAATATGTAGAGCAGGAAGACATTGTTGACCGAAGACTACTGGATGCATTTAAATTAGGTATGGTTAATAATATGGTTATATGGTTGATTGAGTGTTCAGTAGTGCCTGGTGTCAGGCCTATACTTTACTAAAAGTGGGTAAAGGTATAGAGAATTGGTAAATAATTTACCCAGAAACATTCTGATGCCAAGAACTACATGTAACATAACAGAAACCATACCGAGTCTATTTTGTGAATTTTTCAAAAGAAAAAGAAAGGCCATAAAAGTTCTAAATCAACATTTGGCCAAATGTCTGCACTGACACTAATATAGCTTATTACAAATGTACCTTAAATCTGTCTCTTTATTTTGTTTCTTGTCTTTTTTTTAGAGCCCGAGATAGTTACGTTGGATCTGCAAGTTCTTCCAACTCCTTCACCAGTGAGGAGTGCTTTGATAGTCTCTGAGTCTCCATCACCATCATTAAGCACTCTGTCTCATTGTAGCCCATCACAGCTGTCTGCCAATGCATGCCAGGCAGGAAACGGTGATCCAAGCAACAGTCCTTCCACATCCCAATTACTGAAAACATGGCCAGAAACATTCCAGGTCTCCTGGGAAAAAATGCCACAGGAAATACGTTCTGCAATTGTAGACGGAAGAGACCTAAACCAGTGGAGCGACGCCAGATGGTACGAGTACTCGTAGATGAAATGAGGGGGTATGAGGCTAACCCCACTCGCTCACAGTGCCTCACGGTGATTCAAAATATCATCAGGCAGCACCCAAAGAGTTTCGCTGACATGACAGAAGATGGGTTTCTTTTGGGTGGAGGATATACATCACTTTTGATTCAAGTGAAAAACTGCATTGAGAATGTAAACCGTGACTCAAGCTATGCACGCCACCGAACCTCTAGATCCAGCTCTACCTACAAGAGGGGGCCAATCGACAGTTATGAATGTACAAGATTTCAGCCAGAACTACCTCCAGAAGAAACTGATGAGAGTGTGGAGCAGAACCACCAAAGACTGGTGGAGATTTACAGACAGGAGGGAGCATCTGGAGCTGAAAGAGCAGAGGTCAAAAATCTAATGGAGCTCACATTCTGTCTACAACGCCGTCATATAAATGCACTTCCACCACCTGACATTGAAGATATGAGAAGCAAATGGCCTTTTCTTTTCACTCAAAGGTGCAAATATGCTCATTTTGAGTTGCTCACAGACATCAATGTGCTTCGTAGCTTGGAACTCAGTATGGAGGAATGTGGGAGAGCCATTACAGAATACTTCAGGGGAAAACCTACCAACAAAGACGTCAAGGATGTGCTCTCTAAGAATGAAGATAATGAGATGGCACTTGGTGTTGTTCAGCTGCTTATTGGAACACTTTGGAGAGACCCTAACTAGGCTGGTCCTTCTAACAGATGTAAGTTTGTATTCTCTTTCTTTCCCTGTGTTTTAAGTGTTGAATGCCATATTTATAGATTCACATCCCACTCCTTTTACCTCTAGGTTACTCTCACCCAGTGTCTTCTAATTGCTGACCTTTTGGTTTGTTTTACTCATTAAAAAGAATCACACTATGGCATTCATAATATGAATGTCTGTTCCCTACAGGTGTCTGCCACCCCAGCTGATGTTGAGACAACCCTCACTCTACCTGCAAGTCCTTGCCTGATACTGCTGGGTATGTATTGGATTTATAGACATATTATATATCATGGCCACTGTTGTTTGAGTTTACAGATGTTTACACAAGGTGAGATGCATACTGATGTTGGTATTACTTGAAGTTTCAGATGGAACAGGGCAAGTCACTATTGGACACTGGATGATCTCGCTTGAGGGACTGATGAGGCATTGTTATTTACATTCCCTTTCTGGAGTTATTTTGACTAATTATTTTGTTTGTTGCTGTTTTATAGTGGCAATACTTGAATCAATGTAAAGAGAGGAAGAATGATCAGCAATGTTTTCCTGAAGACGCTGTTATCGCTGCTGTGAAAAAGTTTGTCACCTCCACTGGTGCAGATTTCAACATGAACATGCAGGCTTTTGTTTATTGCTGGCAAAAGTGCATAGCTAATGGTGGTCACTATGTGGAAAAATGGCGTTTTGTAGCTAAGAACTTGCCCTATCCAGTGGTGTTATTGTGTTCCATGTATCAGATGCAGTTTCAGTGCAAATAAATAGGAGGTATTAGTAGGTGACCCTAATAGTACAGTTTGTTTTCCAAATGTTGCAAATGATTCATATTTTCAAACTGTTCTTACTGATTTATAGAATCCATTGCAGTCAATTTATATATTGCAGATATGCAGAGATTTTATTTTGTTAACTCAAAATATTTTTGGGTTGTTTCTCTGGGTTGTCCAGAGAAACAAGTTTTTGTTGTTGTTATTTTTTTTACAGTAGTGGTATTTATGTTGACACTGCCATTGTAAATAAAAGTGTTTGTTTTATATCCTTTCTAATGTTTATTACTTATTTTGCAAAATTTCCATAATATATTTTTAAAAAGATATCTGCAGCCCACAGAACAATAAAGTTCTAACGTGAATTGCATTGAAGATGCATGGATAAGATAACCAGAATATTACTGTAAAATCAAATAATCACATAAATATACTGTAATTCATTTTTACTGTAATACACTGTGAAATCATTCGACATACTGTAGATTTACAGTATATTGCTGTCATCTCTGCTGCCTGTATTTCTTACTGTTTTATACAGTAGTGGAGTAATTGATTGGAATCTACAGCCACTCTTTTAATGCTAATTTTCTGTCAGACTGAATGAGGTAGTAAAAAACAATAATGAGGATTACCGGGTGCTCACGGTTATGAAAGTGTAAACTCCAGGTGAAGCCAGGTGCTCTAGAAGTTATAATGGTAACCTGTAGAAAAAGGAAAGCCTCTATGCTTACTTCAGGCACACCAGCATCGAGACAAGGATTTAGTTCAAATGCCTTTATTGATTAGGGCAGGAAAAGTCTCACAGTGTCTCAAAATGAGGAAAACGCCGACCGGTTTCAACCCTCAACAGGTCTTCTTCAGGGCGTGACTGGAAAGAGGTGTAAACCTGAGTGGAAGGCAGAGGTTCCTTATATAGACATATGATAGTCAAGAACGCTCAGTCAGCATGTCACACAATAGATATACAACAATACATGATGTGATATTGAAATCAATTATAAACACAGCTATAAATATGAAACATTTACAAATCTCCCATCACTTATATCACTTCCTGGTTACACATATAACAATAATAAAAGCCTCAATGACATCAGCAACAATGACAAGAATTCTTCAGTTTACAAAAACGCTGTGAAATCTGTGTGTTCATGAAGGCCTGGATACACCAGAGCATTGAATTTAAAATCCAATAAGTCTCTCTGGAGTCATTTATTCAGACCATCACCCCTCTGACTGACTGCTCCACAAACTCAATGCCCTCCACTTTCATAAGATGATCTACATGATTGTTTTTAATGCCATGTTTGTGTCTCCACTCTGTCTTTTAACCTCCTCTTGGTGCGTCCAATACAAAAACATTCACATGGTCCAGTGAGGCGGAATGCCATTTCCTAACAATATGACACTTTAAGGGAGAATAAAAATGGAGGCTGCCTCATCAATGCAGCTCAGCTAAAGGCTGAGCAGGTTGTGGCGTTTCTGTTCATTTTCACATTTTAGTGGCCCCACTTTTCCTTCACCTTCCCATGATGCTCTGCTGGTTACACTTAAGTTTACAGTACATTCCTGTAAATAATGGCGTTCTCTTAAAGTGCTGTAATCCTGTATTATTTCTCCCAGACAGCATTGCAGTTTACTGCAGGTCACTGTATGATATGAACACAGAAGAATAGTGTTCAGATTTGACTGTAAATTGACATCAGTTTCACAGCACAGCTCACTCCTGCTGCTATGTGTAATGAATTATAGGCTGAATGTAAGAACTTCTTTTATTCTCATTGTAGACAACCATCATTGCCATCCAGTTTAATGGAGGGGTCGTGTTGGGGTCTGATTCCAGTGTCTGCAGGGTAAGTTAGTGTGAGCATGTGAGTCTTTATTAAGACCCCACTGATCCTTAAGCATCTCAAGTATCATCCTCTTTCTACCTCTGAAGATGTCCTTACAAACACTTTTCTCTTGGTATCATCTCCCTCCATCCAGGGACTCAGTGGTGAACAGGGTGATGAACAAGCTGTCTCACTCCATGACAGGATCTACTGCGCTCTGTCCGGCTCTGCAGCAGACGCTCAGAGCATCGCTGAGATTGTAACCTACCAGCTAGATGTTCACAGGTAAATGTTGGCCTTCAGACCATTTGATCAAATACCACATAATGGCAAAGTAGTCCAGATCTGATGGGAGGTGCCTGACTCCAACCATGAGTGCATAAAAACAGCCCATAACATGAAATAGGATTTATATTAGTCAAAATGTATGCGCTCATATCATTGGTCAGATAATATTGTTCCTTAATGGTGTAAAGGTTATTCCTGAAGTTCTCATCCAGCCACAAATAACTGAATGAAAGACCAAAAAAAGGTCCCTGAAATATTAACAGTGAGGGAAAGATTTCAACTGTAAGAGTCTAAAGATGTTTAACACTCATCACAAAGCTATTTCAGCCACTGGCAGCTGAAATCTAAACATATCAGTTTTGGATTGCCTTCAAAAGTGTCCATTCATCTAAAGCACAGAGCACAGCTTTTGTCTCTCTTTCTTTATATGGGAGACTCATGTTACATTTACAGCTGGATTTATTGGAAAACACTGACAAAAGTCCTCCCATCCACAACAACACAACATTCTCCAAGAAGATAAGCTTAACAAGTAAATACAAATAAATATTTATGAAAAATAGATGTGTAAAAACAGTCATAAATTAATTAAAATCAGAGGTGTGCAGCTTTGTCATCATACTATTCTTCCTCTCTATAGATTCAGAATGAAGTTTCTGAATACTTTTCCATTTTAAGGCCATTATATGTTTGACATGTGACAGACAGAAATGTTGAAAAGGTTTGTTTCCTTAGATTTACTGAAATATCTCAATGGTATAGAGTTAAGGTCAGATTTACCCAAACATGATCCCAAAAAAGTTGTGACTCTGTGTGAAATACAATAAAATAAGACAGAATGGGATCATTTGCTAATCCTTTTGACATATACTCAGCTGAAAACAGAATAAAGACAAAGTATTTCATGTTTTAAAAACATGCTTATTGTGAAGTTGATGCCAGCAACATGTTTCAAACCAGTTGGGACAGAATCAACAAAAGACTGGAGAAGTTGTTTAACGCTCCAAAACACCTGATTGGACCATTCCACAGGTAAAGAGGTTCATTGGTAGCAGCTGATAGGATCATGAGTATGAAAGGGGCGTCGTCCAATGGCTCAGTCGTTCACAAGCAAAGATGAGACGAGGTTCGCTCTGTGAAACACATGATTGTATAAAAGATATTCCTACATGGGATCTGGAAGACTTTGGAAAACTGTTGTCCATAAACACTGTTTGTTTGCAGATGATTGAATTCTGTCTTTATTGACATTTTACTTTTGTTCAAATCTGGGTTGTATGTAATAAACATATTTTGTCTTCTTCTGTCCGTATTGAGATCGGTGAGGACCCCCAGGTTCACTCAGCTGCCTCTCTGGTGAGGAACATCTCATGGTGGCTGGCTGGGACAGAAGAGAAGGAGGACAGGTCAGAGATCACTTGGAGTTGACTGCTGTCTCTAGGGAAGAGAACCAAGTTGTAAATGAGAAAGACCACTGGGAAAAATAATGTCAGGACTATCAAAATGAATGTTTCTGCTACTTCTGCTGAGGTGACTTTCAGATTGCTTTATGCAGTAGGTTAGAAGCTGCTAGTGCTGTTTCTTATTGATGCTCTGAATGAAAGATCTGATCCAGCCAACACACTTGATCTTCTAGGTGATCATTGTGATTTGTCTTGTTCCTCTCTGGTCCTGTGCCCTTTGACCTCTCCCAGCTGTTTGCAACCCTGAATGGTCTCCTTACTTACTAACTTACTTACTTACTTAATACTTTATTGTCAGACAAGTCTGAAAATTGTCTTGCATCTCAGCCACTCCATTTGCAACATTACAAAACAGACACATAGGAAAGAAGAGTACATTCAATAAACATCAAAAACAAAAACAAGAATCAAGTCCTTTTCATTGTGCATTTGATCTTGGATTAAGCTCCAGATTTAGTTGAAGGATTGACTGATGAACAAAAGAGTGCTTCAGTTTAATCCTGTTAAATCGTGAAACTCTGTATTTCCAATTTGATGGCAACAAATTATATTCACAGTTCAGGACATGATTAGGGTCAGAGATAATGTTATTGGCCAGCCTCAACACATTATTATGATAAGTTGATTCAAAACGTTTCTGCAAAGGTTGGCCTACAATCTTTGAGCAGATTTTCTGTTTGTTCAGGATGGTTATTGCAGATGGAATGAATGATTTCTTGTAGATGTTTTTGAGCCAGAGGGACTTTTTTAGCGTCTGCCTGATGGCAGCAGCATGAAGGAGTGGTGGAGTGGATGAGAGGGGTCCTCAGTGATCAGGGTGGCTTTCCTGATCACTGAGCGGCTGTACAGACCAGATAGTGGAGTTTGAGGTGAACCCGTTACTTTGCTGGCCTGATTGGTTATACGTGACAGTTTTGTTTTCTGTTTGATGGTGAGGGACTTATACCAGGATGTAATATTGAAGGTGCGGATGGAGTCGATGAGTCAGCGGTAGACTACAGTTAAAATGTCCTTGTTGACATTAAAAGATCCCAGTTTCCACACCTGTTTTGTTTTTTTGTACACATAGTCTGTGTGTTGTGTAAAGGACAGGCAGGTGTCTATCTCTGCACCCAGGTATTTAAAAGACTGGAGCTGCTCTACCAGCTGACCCTGGATAGTGAGCGGCTGGAAAAGAGGTGATGGGTTTTTTCCTCTGCCCCCACAGCACAGCTCCTTGGTCTTTGTGGTATTTAGTTCCAGTGAGTTTTGACTGAATGTTTGAACCAGGTTGTTGACTGTTTGCTGGTATTGGGACAGAGCATGGGTGTCAGTCAGGTGAGCCACCAGGGCCATGTCATCTGCATACTTAAAAAGTGACATTCCTTCACTGTTACAGGAGATGTTATTGGTGTAGACAGAGAAGAGAATGGGGGATAAAACACGACCCTGGGGGAGCCCTGTGTTTAAAACCAACTTACTGGATTTAAAACCATTTAAAAGCATTTGTTGTGGTCTGTCCTTTAAATAACTGTTTATCCATAAAATCAGTGTCGGGTGAACCTGAAGGTCAGAGAGGCAGTGAAAGGTGTTTGTGTGTACAGTATTAAAAGCAGAAGAGAAGTCCATGAATACAATCCTAGTGTGTGGGTGTGCAGAGTCCATGTGCTTGGTGACAGTGTCTAAAAGCATGAGACTTGCATCTTCTACACCACGTTTTGCCGTCGAACTGAAGTGGATCCGGTTTGACAGCATGTCGGCCAAGTGGTCACACACTACCCTCTCCATGCATTTACACAGGACAGATGTCAGGGCCACTGGCCTGAAGTCCTTCAGGTCCTTAGCATGTGTCTTTTTAGGGACAGGGATTATAGTGGATTCCTTCCACTGGTTGGGGACACATCCGGAGTCCAGAAGGTGCTGGAACAGCCTGGTGAGGACCCCCCCTAGCTGTGTGGAGCAGTCTGTGAGCACCCTGCCTCTGAGTCTGTCAGAGCCAGAGGCCTTGTGTGGGTTCACCCTGTGCAGGATGGAGGTCACCAGCTGTTCATCAACAGTGAGGGTTTCGTGGGGGGAGCTGGGGGTTGGGCATATCCAGTTGGTGGTCGTGCTGCGGCTGTTAAAACGGCTCACGTGTGTCTTTTGTTGTACTGTCAAGATATTTCAGCAAAATTCTCTCCATAGATTTCATAATCACTGATGTAAGGGCTATAGGTCTAAAATCCTTATGTTCTTTAGGTAAAGGTTTTATATGTGAAGTTGTCCATAGCAGAGGGACAGTGTGTGTCTATAGAAGCCTGACAAAGTTCTTTAGAAGATAAGGACTGTATTCATCTGGCCCAGCCGCTTTCTTGGTGTTAGTATGTTTAAATGCTTTCCTGATATCTTCAACTGTGACAATAATTCTGTTTGAAGTAGCAGGTGTAACAGTTTTAAGTTTAAGAAAGATTAAGTTTCAGACAGACATCCAAAAAATCAAGTAGCAAAAATCTTCAGAGGTGTTTAAGCCAAAGCATCTGTGACAGGGTCAAAATGCATGCCATTATTGTTTTTATATTTACTTTCATATTGTCAGAGTGCTGTGTTTCTGTGTTTTTATTTGCATGCTTTGAGTAACATTTTACCTGCTTTGCTGTGGGTTTGGTTATATTTTATTCTTAATCTTTGTTTGTAGTGTGGGGAGTGTTTTCTGCAGTGTTTTTTAATTGACTGATGACCCTGGGAGCGCCACGTCCACACCTTCACCATCGGCCTAATTATTGAATGAGCGACAGGTGCGGAAGGGAGGAGATACCGAGGGCTTTTAGGGAAGCAGCACGGAGGAGCAGACAGAACGCGGATCACAGCAGACGCTGGAGGAAAGAAGCTGACCGCGAAGCAGCCCTCCCGAGAACCACAACCGAGCCACGGGATACTGCAGCGGGGAGACGTGCAGCAGCGAGTGTCCGCCAACGCCGTTCTACTCAGGCCTGGGCCGGCAGTTGGAGATCTGCCACCCAGGAAAATCGTGAGTACCCTCTGACATTCGGGGAGGCGGCACAGCAGGCGAGGAAGGGAGTCGTTCAGGGCGCCGGTGCAGCAGGGAACACACTACTCACCGTTGTTCTATTTCCCCCGCAGGTACAACGCCATCCGGACGCCTTGGCTCAGCGAGGGCGGAGCGCAAGAGTGGCGGCGGAGGACACGGGAGGAGTCGCTGGTTTGGAGTCGGACTTGGAACTTTTATTGAATTTTAGATCGGACTTTTATAGCACATTTTACAGGCCTGTTTTAGCGTTTAGTTTAGCATTATTAGGTAGCTTCGATATTATTGTTAGTGTATTTGGGTGGTACCATCCCTGTTTTATATTTGTTTGTGTAATAAATTGAACTTTCATTTGAGCTCCTCTCCTGCTGGTTTTTAACTCTGCTCACCCCTGATTTTTAGATAACCTGCGAGCCTGTTTAGAGTCCTAGGCTCTAGTAATTCCTAGGTGGCGTTGTCGGTATTGGCAATATAATTAATTAGCCTAAATCTAAATTATAGCCCCATTTTAGTCGTAAGGTCGGGCCACACGTCTGAACCACAAAGGTGACTGAAGGATCTAGAAGACTGGATGTCAGAGCCGGGGTTTCATGCTGCACTGGTTGATTGGTGATGAGCTCCAGGTGAGTGGAGCCACAGCTGCAGGTTGTCAGGCTGAGAGGGCAACCAGCCGGACAACCCAGTGTACACAAACACAGACCGACAAAAACACGAGGAGGGAGAGGCAGAACAGATATCCTAACACAAATAAAGTCCAACTTAACAGAAACTCTATCTGCTCACTAAATGAATGAATAGATCAGAGGAAGATAGAAACAATGGCTCCAGAATGAAATATAGAGCTGGAGACTTATTATTGAATGAGCTGAAATGAGCTGATTTTACTTTCACTTTTCCTTCATCGCCTCAGCGTCACTTCTACCGAGTTACAAGTGACGTTGATGCTCAGGCTAAATTCCCATTGGCTCAGAAGGACGCGGAAGTCCGCTGCTCTCCGTGTTTTCTCCTCACTTCAGCCTCGATGGTCGGACTGGAAGCTTTATTTCTGAGTGTCCTGATAAAGAAACATGTCAGCTGTTCGTTTATCAAAGCTGCAGATGTGACAGTTCACAATGAACACCTTGATTTGTGTGTTTCTCCTGGGAATAGGTCTCCACGGTGCGGCGGCAGGTGAGTTCAGATGATTTGAAGCTGATTGGAAAAGAAAAAATGCTTCGTGTCTTTATAAAGCCTACTGTATGAACTGATGCTTCTTCTGATGGACCTCCTTACATATTAGGACTATAGAGATGTTCAAACGTGACCAACCTATAATCTGAAAGTTCTCCGTAGTAAATCCTGTCTGTGCAGCTCATCGATTGATTCCTATAAAGTTCCGTTTTATGTAGGAAGTCACTGTTGAACTGTTGCTCAGAAGGAAATCTTGTATTGGTGAAAATGTCAGAAAAAGTTTGTCGTCTTCTGTTTTCTTTCCCATCTTTTATTGATCAAATCAGGACTGATAGGATCGATACGGTCTGATCGATCTTAATGCTAAAATGGCAGCAGGAAATCCTTTAATATGTAATGAATATTTGAATCCACAGAATTCCACAGTTTGACTCCACATAGTGAAACACATCTGCTTTAACGAAGTTCATCCACACTGAGTTTTGTTGGTTGGGTCGAATCACATCCCACTGGCAGTTCTTCCATTTCCTGTCTGTACAATAGATGCTGTTTAGTAGAGCTACATGATCAATCAGCCTCACATATATCTGCACACAGTAGCTTATTGTAGGTATGTTGGTATCTGTGATGTCAGCTGATGAGGAACAAGAAACTGGAGCACAGGCCAAACTGGTGTTGAGATGGTTTAGAAACTGTGTCTCCCTGATATAGATTGTCCACCAGAGAGCACTGACAAGTTTATTTTCTACCTGTGAAATGTCCTGATCAGTTTGTATCAGGGTCACCAAAAACCTCCTGAATATTGATCAGCATCGGCTGGACAGCGCTGTCTAGATATTTGATCCATGAAGAGAAATTGTGAAACCATAGAAGAAGAAGTGCTGCTGAGTTTGAGCTTCAAGAACCTCACAGAGTTCAACTTTGTGATCAGAAGAAGAGACTTAAGTTGTCATCGCTCACAGTTTATAGGAGAAGATAGAGACCATAAAGTGATGTGATGTCATCAGATGGAAAAAGTTTGAATGTGTTGAATGTAGAAAATCAAATGAGAATCTCAGACAGCGTTTGTGTTTTGCTCAGGTTTGTGTTTCACATTTCAGACTAATGGATAATGAGGAGTGTAAGCTACTAATGAAGCATCCTGAAGAAGAAATGAAATGAGTTTCACTTCACACGGAGATATCAGGACTAGAAAACATGTTTTTACAAACTGTCTCTATCAATGAGAGTCAGGTTCACAGCTGGAACACCTCCATCTCTGACTAGTGTCACATTTTATTTCACCATAAATAACATTCATCCAGACAGAATCATCAGAAATATTCAGGTAGAGTTCAAACTCAGTTTCTATGAATGTATTGTTCTATTTATTGACTGAACCACAGACATTATCAGCATGTCTTGAATGGAATGGAGTTCTTTTTGATTCTGTGTGCAGGAAAATCAAATTGTTCAGTGATTTATAAAAGTGAAATCATGACATTCATGTTTCTTACAGTGACTCACTCTCTGAAGTATTTCGTCACTGGATCTTCTGGAGTCTCAAACTTCCCAGAGTTTGTGGTTGTTGGGTTGGTTGATGACGTTCCAATAAGTTACTATGACAGTAACACCAGGAGAGCAGAACCCAAACAGGACTGGATGAAGAAAGTCACAGCAGATGATCCTCAGTACTGGATCAGGGAAACTGACAACTTTGTGGGTAGGCAACAGGTGTTCAAAGTCGACATTGACATTTTAAAGCACCGCTTCAACCAAACTGGAGGTTTGTTTATGTTTCTCTTCATAAAATGTTGTTTATATTGTCACCCAGTGTTTAGTAAACAGATGTAAACACAAACACACCATTGTTCATCTGTCCAGTGTGTTTTACTGTCGTAGATCAAACTGTCTGATGGAGGCTTCTCTTGGCTGACTCAGCAGAAACATTACTGACACTGAGACTACTGGATGCTGCTATACTACACTGAGACAGTGTTTCTGTCCATCCCATAATAACCAGCAGAGATCATTAAGACTTGATCTCCTGTAGATCAGATCAGAATAAGTCCAGTGAACTGCCCACAGTGAGCTGGTCCATAATAAGTCCTCTGTAGGAACCTGTTGATCACAACAGTTTTACAGCACTCAGCTGATAGAGGAACATGACTGCTGGGTTTCTCAAACTACGGCACGGGACTGTAAATGGGACACAGGCTGCTCCTGCTGGGTCCCGTATGAGAGGAGTAGCAGTATGTTTGAATACACCTGTCTGACAGGACAACATGGTAAATGTCTGATTGAGACCAGAGGTTTCAAAAGTTAAACAGCACCACTCTACATACTGACCACACTGTGTCCATCCCATAATATACATGTAGAGGAGAACAACACATGAGATTAGATTAGATTCTCTTTACTTCACCACACTGTGTCCATCCCATAATATACATGTAGAGGAGAACAACACATGAGATTAGATTAGATTCTCTTTACTTCACCACACTGTGTCCATCCCATAATAACCATAGAGTCAATTAATCAATTGGTTGATCAACAGGAAATTGATTGATAGAAATGTAAATAATGAAATAGAAATATTTTGTTCCAGTAAAATGAGAAACACTTTGTAGTTGAATCAGGACACAGACTGCCTCCCAGTGTCCATACTGGTCCTGATGGTGTGTCTTATTGGGACCAGTTGTAGTAACACACTGCTGAACTGGACACACTGTCCTGATGGAGCAGGTGGAGTCTATGACTCATCCTGGACTCAAAGTGTCCTTCAGTGGAAGCTTCTAGAGCAGCTTCAGGACAGTCTAGTCTGTAGTTTGTCACAGGACCAGGATGTTGTTGGACTAGTCCACTGGCTGCAGAGTCTCAGTGGTGTAATGTTCAGTCCAGGATCAGGTTTAATGTGTGTCTGCTAGTCAGGACTCCACCTCAGTTTGTGTTCCTGCAGCTCACATGAAGCCACAACACCTGGAACAGAGGAGATAAAGTGTTGGTCTCAGTGGAGTCAGTGTGTCTCTGTGGTCAAACACAGGATATGAACTGTGTTTCCCAGCAGCCTCTCTGTCTCTCTAGAAGACATCCACTCTGTCCAGATGATGATTGGCTGTGAGTGGCCTCCGTGGAGCCAATAAGAGCAGGAGGTGTAGGTCCTCTGTGTTGGTGTGTGTGGATCAGTGTGTCTCTGTGGTGAAGATGTGATATCAGCTGATGAGAGATGACTGGACTGAGATCTCACTCTGGTTTACTGTAGTCTCTGTCTCTGTCTCTCAGGTGCCCACATTTTCCAGTGGATGTCTGGCTGTGAGTGGGATGATGAGACTGGAGAGGTTACTGGTTATGACCAGCTTGGTTATGATGGAGAAGACTTCATAGTACTGGACCTGAAGACAGAGACATGGATCGCTCCCAAACCTCAGGCTGTCATCACCAAACACAAGTGGGATCATAACAGAGCTGAGATGACATACAGGAAGTATTACTACACCCAGGACTGTCCTGAGTGGCTGAAGAAGTATTTGGACAATGGGAGGAGCTCTCTGCTGAGAACAGGTAGAGTCACATGACCTGATGGAGTTTAATGGATACAACAATCTTCATATTTCTCTTGTGTTTCTAACCAACAGTAACATCACAATAAATATGAACCAACACACAGAGACCCACTTTGTGTCTGTTTACACACATTTCTCTTTGTCTCAGCTTCTCTCTCACCTCTTCATCTCTGCCTCTCTCTCTCTCTTTACCTCCATTTTCTCTCTTTTTCTCTGCTGTGTTTCTGTCTGTCTCACTTTCTCTCTCTCTCTCTCTGTCTTTGTCACACTCACTGTCCTCCTCCCCCTTTCTAACCTGTCTCACCCCCTCACCTCTCTTCACCTGTCTTTTCCTCCTCTGTCCCTCCCTTCTTTTCTCAGTTACTCTCCACTGAGGTTTGTTGTCATTGCTTACATGTGTGTATCTAGTGTTTGTTACTCAAACATTTCAAAGTCCTTCCATCAAACAGGAGTGATAATAAACAGTGAATACTAATAAAGAAGCTATAAAGTGTCTTTGTCTCTCCTCTCCAGAGCTTCCCTCAGTGTCTCTCCTCCAGAAGACTCCCTCCTCTCCAGTCAGCTGCCACGCTACAGGTTTCTACCCCGACAGAGCCGCACTCTTCTGGAGGAAAGATGGAGAGGAGCTTCATGAGGACGTGGACCACGGAGAGATCCTCCCCAACCATGATGGGACCTTCCAGATGAGTGTTGACCTGGACCTTTCATCAGTGTCACCTGAAGACTGGAGGAGGTACGACTGTGTGTTTCAGCTCTCTGGTGTGGAGGACGACTTGGTCACCAAACTGGACAAAGAAAAGATCTGGACCAACTGGGGTAAGACTGGGATCAGAAGTGATGAACGTGGGAAACACACATTTATTTCACTAATAGTCCTACAGTTCATGCATTTTTATGTGTGTTGGAGAGAAGTTTAGTTTGTGTTCTATTGTTTTGTGTTCAATTATTTCATTTAGTTTTTCTGTCTAATTTTAGGGCTTAGATAATCAATAAACCAATCCACATGTCCACCTCTGGACCCTGACAAAGGTATCAGCAGGTCCCTGAAAAGATGTAAAGTGTTGGAATAAATGATTGTTGTCCAGCATTATTTCTTCTTTTTGTGGAGGCTGTCCAGTGTTTACTTAGCTTTGATTCCTACAGAACAATGTCAGTAATTAAGGACATGAAACTTCATTTCCTCAGTCAAGGAGGTTCTGATTGGACCTGCATCTGTTTGTTTGTTTGTTTGTTTGTTAGCAGGATGATACAAACACTACTGAATGATGACCATGAAACCTGGAGGGGTGGACATGGGTCAGATATCAACTCCTTCAGTTAGATGGGCAGATACATTCATTTTTAGAACACTCCTTTGTGTTGTGAAATCAGCGTTTGTCACCATTTTCCTTCATTTGTCCATAAATTGTGATGTAAAAAGTCTCATATTTATGATGTTGATCATTTATGTTATCAGACCACTTCCCTTTTCTTTTCTTCCTCCATTATAAGAGTTAGACAGACGTGTGTAGGATTGTTCAGCCTTGGCAGAGGGATGCACCTTTCCAACTGTTTGGTAGTTTGAAATCAAACTTGAGTTTTCAGATCTTTGTCAGACCCACTGTAACCATTTTAACATGTAACAACAGATGAGACATTTTAGGGACTATTAGTTTGAAGATGAGTAGATTTAGTAGAATGATTTAATCACTGGATGAATGTATGGATCTGTACATCAGTCACAATACAGTTTATGGGCCAAGTATGGTGCCAGTCTAAAAGGAATTAGAATATGATCGTCAGAAGCTCTGACTGAGCCACGAACCAACATAAGGGACAGAAACCAACATGACATGGAGCTAAACAAAGACAACAAAGCTCGACCAGGATAAAGCAGCAGAGATAGAGTCATGATGTCCAGACAAGTAGAGCTAAAAACATGAACAGAATGTCATCATATAATGTTAGAATATAATATACAGAATAATAATGACAGGAACATAACAGCAACCATCAAACATGTAGTGTCTGTATTCAGGATTGTTCTGCTGGGAATATGGATGTTCTTCTCTGAGCGGCTTCATCTGTGCAGGTTGTGACTTTTTGTTGTTGTTTTCTGCTCAAAAGAGGAGCCCATTAACGTGACCTTCATCATCATCATCATCGCCGCAGTGGTTCTTGCTCTCGTCCTCATCGCTGCCATTGGATTGAAGGTTTACAAAAAGAAGACAGGTGAGGGACCCAAACAGAAACGGTCTCTTTTTCCTGGCTGTGATTTTAGACTTGGACCTGATGCTTTTATTCAACCTGAAGCAAACTTCAGTTCCCAGAGCATCAAAGTGTGTTCAAACAACAGGAAGTGGTGTCAGGCTCAGAGTCACAGTGTCATGATGACATGACTACAGAAGACAAAGTCATGTTTCAGTTCAATGTTCATTATTATTCTATGTTGATGTCCTGTTCTTCATAGACTCTGTTTAACAGCAGTTTACTCTGACCAAACCCACTTCTGTTTTATTTCAGTGTGTTACTGGTAAAACACTCACATACATTCATGTCACTGGAAGCCTGACTGACAGTTTGATGACATGAACAAATACTTTAAGGTAGTTAGTGGCTCACAGGCAGAGAGAGCAGTCACACCGTTTTCTGACTGTGTTGTAGATCATATTAAATACATTAAAGGTGGGGTTTTCTCTTGGAATCATCTTTGTTTCCCTTTATTTCTTGTGAAGGAGCATAAAGGTCAAACTGTGAAGAAGGAATTGTCAGCAGTGAAATGATTTGTCTTTGTTTTCCAGCTGAATGTCCTCCATCTCCTGACGACAGCTCTGAGCTCTCTGAGAGACTGAAGCCAGAGGCCTGATGACAAACACACCACCCTGAACACAGTGAGTGGCTTCATATGGGACAGGAACACCTGGTGGTAAACAAAGCCATCTTAAACGATGTGCAGAAGAACCTTCTGAGATGGTGTGTTTATTCACTGGAAAAAAGAAAACCTTTGCCTTTCAGTTGGTTTTCCACAACAAAGGTGAAGCTGTTTAATCTGAAGTGAAGTGAGATTATTAAGAGAAAGACACAGATGCTTTCAGAAACCTTCACATCAGCAGGTCACAGAGGGTCATATTAAAAAGTCTCATATTAACCTGGAGAAAAACAGTGACAACAATTGATGAAACTGTGTTGAACCAAATTCAAACCGACGACTTCAGAGTCACAGCAGGTCAACACTTGTTTTAGAAAATGTTCACATTCAATGACTATCTGGGAGATTTAAGGTCCAAACCGTTCTGTAAATATGTGTTTTTATGGTCCATGATTTAGTTTTCTGTTGTCATCTTTTTCTTTTTGTCTCTTTAGGTTTATGGATTCATTTTGCTCTGGAACAAGGACTGGTGTCACCACATTGTCCTGTTTGAACTGGGAATTCACTGGTCATTCATCCCAATATGAACTGATTAAATGCATCAAGGTTGAGAATCTAGTGATAGATTATTGATTGGATTATACAGACAACGTTAACAAATATATAACAAACATTATCAAACTTAAATGGTGACGTTCAAATATTTTGAGGATCATTTTTCTCACCTGGAGACGTAAAACAGGATATTTCAAAGCATGAATCCATCACAGCTTCTTCATACAGACATAATCAGTTTAAATATGAGTTGATCTAAAACAGATCCACCATAATTCAAGTGTAATACTTCTGCTGTTGGCTTGTTTCTTTGTTTTTGCATTCCCATTCTCATATTTGTCCTCCTAGGCTCTGGTGATTTGATGCTACCTGGAGATAAGAGATATGTGACGACCACTAGAGAGTCGTCTCTACTAATTCTACTCAGAAAGCCTTTCTTTGCTTCTCTAATCAGCCACATCCTAAAAGCTGCTGAATAACGTGGACACTAAATAGTTTGTAGCTGTCAGTGTCAGTGTTTGTCTGTCTGTGTGACTCCTGCTGATGAACTGGACTCCACCTTTCTCCCACTGCTTACTGGCTTTGACTCCAGTCCCCTGTGACTCTCAGCAGGAGAAGCAGGACAGGACCTGGATGGGTGGACTTTTGTATCACTGTGGTGAATTATCTGGATTGTAATTCATTGGACACATGTTTCCATCTGGTTACAGCTACGTCTCTAAATGATCAGCTGATTTATTTCCACTAAATGTACAGCAGTGATAGGTTGTATCAGTGAGGACCAACACTATGCAAACATACACAACATTTAAACAGCCAACAAAATTCATTCGACAGTTGTGTAAATAGTTTGTTTATTTTTTTAAAAGGGGTGAAAAGATTTAGTTTTGATTCCAACCTGGTTGAAGTAAATAATGAGTATTTTCTTTATTAATCAGGAGCTTGTTGATTTTTCTTCATGATATCCATATTTTTATCAGTGGTGAAAGATGATCTTTTCCTTTCCTTCAATGGTTGTGGGCTGTTTTATGCTTCTCAGCACACTGATAGAACATATGTCCTGCTGGTATTTAGGGATGAGGGACGTTTTCTGTCTTAGTTTCACAGATGAAACTGAACAGTGATGCACAAAATCACTTCTTGTGTCGCTTCACTAGATGAATGTTGAATGAAGTTGTCCTGCTGCTTCATTTCTTTTCAGATGACATTTTGCAATAAAGTCAGACTTTTTCCAAAGGTTGGTTTCTTTTCTGATTCCTCCATGTACAGTCTATGTTTACAGATCTATGACAGAAGCTACAGTTCATGAATGTTCCTGAGTTCTCTCTTTAGTCACAGACACTAAATGAACATGACTGACCTCTAGATGTCAAACTGAGGAGAAGGAAGAACAACATTATCTGGTCAAACCTGCAGTTCTTTTACTTTTCACATGGCCACAAAATGAATGTGATGATGATGATGTTAATAAGATGGATCTTAAAATGTTATTACTGTATGTAGTTTCTCTAAGGAGACAAAAATAATCATTTTAAACCTCCTTATTCATGTTTTTATGTCTCATCAACATGGACAAGAGAAATCCATCCACTTCCTGCTGCACAGAACCAGTGTCAGTGTGGGGATCTGGTTTTCCCCTAAAAAAAAACCTGCTCCTCTGAAATCCTCCTGGCAACTGATGACATCACATCTTTGTAGAAATACTGTACTGTGGCTCCTCCTACTTCTCAAACAAGAATAATACATAAATAAAATAAAGCCTAGACATGAACTCACCTACTTTATATCATGTAAATATCGGTGACGTTTTGTCTACATTTTACCAGGCGTGTCCAAACACATCCTTTGCTTTTTAATGTGTTTATAAAGTCATTTTGTTAACTATAGTCTTCTTTGAGCTTCACAGTGTAACCATGTCTGACAAATCCAACACATCCTCAAACACCTTTGAAATGAAGATGACTGACCTGCTTTCTTCATAGTGAACATCAACACCTTGCTGGTGTCAAACCTGTGTGCTGGACTTCTGCATGGAAACAGATGTCATTGCAGCTGTTGCCACTACAGTCACTTTATTTTCACTCTGTGACAAAATGATGTTAATTTTTGTTGCATTACCACATGCATCAGTTCAGGTTCATCGTTCAGGAGATGAACAGCAGTGTTTATTTGGAGCTGTAAGATAACAGGATGTCTGGTTAACATAAACCACAAATGAAGCAGCGTTAAAATGTGCAGCACCAACGTTACACAATACAAAAAACACCAACCAAACAAAGATGTTAACAAGCTGACAATGACAGTTTTATCTGTCACTGTTAGGTTCATATGTAGGAGAGAAATAGCTCTGCAGCATTTCATGACCCGACTGATTGTCACAATTCAACACTTCCTCTGGAAACTGCTGTGACACAAAGAAGCGTCATTCATTTCAAAAGTGAGACGTCAACTATTTCAACATGCCTCTGAGAAAATGTGTTAAATGAGTTGATCATTTAGTAAAGACACACATGATTGGAGCGTATTCAGAGAGGGTGATCTGTGTTTAGGGCTCAGACTCAGAACATTCCCTTCCTGTAACGGTGGATCAACTCTGATACGTCTTCCTTACACACCTTTATCCAGCCATCATCCTGCATGTGGTGCACTAGACAAACACAAACAGAAGCACAAACATGAGCACACAGACACACACATATTCCCACAAATGTTCACACTCAGAAAAAATGACCGTTGAACCTTTTCAAGGGCTGAGACTACAGCTTTATTCATTTCAGGATGAGGCAACATTCAGTCTGTCAGTTTATTTCTGTTTGCACATGTGGTGCTTTTATTTTGTAGGTAACGTTCAGTGACAGGACATGAGTGGGAGAGAGAGAGAGAGAATAACATGCAACAGAGCTCCAGCTGGACATGAACCTGTAGGGCAGGTTAGTTTTGAAGTAGACGCTGTACTTTCAACCAAACCTCCTTTTGATTGGCAGTGATCAATTCTTTTAGTTTTAGTTCAGTGTCTGTGGTTTGGGGTTGACAGAGCCCTTATGTGTGCTGGTATTACTGGACGTTGATAGTTTAGTGCTGATGACTTAATTTTATCGTCATTACTGTCATTTATGTATTTTTTTTTGGTGTTATGTGTGTTCATTTCAATGTTGTCTTCATCTCAGGACCCCTTTAAAACAAGACGATGCATCTGAAGAGGTTTATTCCCCAAACTTTATCATGAATAATTAATGGCCACTAAACACAAAGTGCAGCTGAGGATAATGAAAATGTGGTTAGTTTAGAAGGTTTGATTATGGTGAAAGATGAACGGTCAGAGGATCAACAATTCATCCTGAAGGGACACCAATGAAAGATTTCAGTCGAGATGGAAGTGAACCGACAAAGATTGTCTTCAGTCCTATGAATTCAGTCATTATCTTCTCCCCCTCATGTCCAAAGGGAAGTCGGCTGAAGTTTGTTGACTGATTGAACTGATCTGAGACTGATCTGAAAAACCATTATTCACACAGACCCATTGACGCCCATGTACATGCAGCCAAATGAACAAGAGCTGTCAGTCTGTGCGTATGTCAGTGTTTCCCTGCCACATGGATGTTGTGTCCCAGACAATAAACACTGAGGTATGTAGATATAACCACATCAACATAAAGTCACATGAACACGTGTTCAAGCTTGTGAAGGTTTCAGTCAAGATTTCAGCTTAAAAAGCTTGTAATTAACATCTTTTCAAATCCATTTAGGATGTCGGGGCTTCTGGAGACTTGGATTCCACCATAAGAATATTTTGGAGTCATTTAATGTTTGCTTCAATATTTTATTCTATTTTAAAATCAGTCCCTATCATCTGCAGTGTTTTTAGAGGAACGCTGGTGTGAAGCTCCAGAAATGTTTGGTGGACTTTGAAACTTCAGCTGACTTTCCATTGGCATGAGGGTGAGACTGAATTCTCATGTTTGGGTAAACTGTTCCTTTACATTGAGATTCAGGACTTACTTAAATGGAACAAAACTACGATGACGAGTTTATATAGAGACGACTATTTATGATCACAATTCAACATTACCTCCAAACACAGAAGTGAAAAAGTTACATTATTAGAGTGTTTTTGAGTTATGTTTCACATTTAATGAGCTGCTCCATCAATGATGTCTTCAATAAACATGTAAGTTATATCTTCTCATTTTCTCAGGATTGTAAACCTGTTAAAGATTCATTATACTTAATGCATACATTTCAAGATGTGAGCCAGCTGGTGGTTTTTGGGGCCATACAGTACCTGTTAATAGGGGCTTCAGAAAATATTGATCTACCTGAGTATTGTGATGTTCTATTGGGTGATACTGTATTGATGATCAAAAACACGGGATAGATTTCTAACTGATAGTTAACATGAACATATTTGTGACTGTGGTTCATTTTGGGTTGTGTTTAAAGCCCAAACTGCTGAATATCAGTGTTGTCATCTAACTGCAGCCATTTGACTCCACAGCCTTTTCTATCATTGAGGAAACTGATGGCCCCTGTCTAAG
The DNA here is from genome assembly GCA_037577475.1 of Chaunax sp. Z400. NCBI lineage: Eukaryota > Metazoa > Chordata > Actinopteri > Lophiiformes > Chaunacidae > Chaunax > Chaunax sp. Z400. Next base: position 5,158,436 of record CM075204.1, read on the forward strand.
TGGTGCATTATATGGATATTTTGTATTATATTCAATGCATAACAATAACAGAACTGATAAACTGTACAATTAACTCAAACAGTGAAAGCAGTAACTGTGTAGGTTTGTGTAAAACAAGTGATTTGGATGAATTTGGATCAGATCATTTCCTGTGAATATTGCATCAGACGTGAGGTGTTCTGCTTCCTGTCAGAAACTTTTGTTTTAAATGATTAATTCATTAATTTATTTTTAAATAATCATACATACTTAATAGGTTTCCTTTTTGGACATATTCCGTGTTTTCTTCTCCCTGATGCTTGGCCATCGTTCTATTAGGTCTTTGGTTGTTTTAATTGCTTCTTTTCTAACGAGGCTGTTTAGTTGAGAGTGAAGACTCTGAATATAGCTTGTGTTCAGGTCTTCACTGTGAATCCAGTGAGATTTTTCAAACTTTATATCTTAAATAATTACACTTTGTAAATAATTCCATTTAGTTTTCTTCTAACAAATGAATGAAATGCTAATATAGGTCTAAGAAATGTTTTCATACACCCCTTAAAATCCAAAAGGCCTAGTGAACCATTTGGGGCCAGGATCCCCAGGTTGGGAACCAGTGCCTTTAACATTGTAAAATGTCAACAAGACCGTATGTTCCTGAATTTCCACTCGGCATCTGCCACAAAAGCTGCCAATATCATGTACACTCAAATTGAGTTAATCTGAACTCTCAGGGAGTTTATTCCAAAGGCTGGAATTTGCTGTGTATGCAGGACCAGTTGAGCGTGGAGCAGAGTAGAGGAAAACACGTCAGCATGCCCACAGTGGGAATTCTACATTCTGTTGTACACAAACATCTTATCATCATCACATTTTAGCTTTGCATTTTATCATGCTATTCTTTTCTGATTTCAACTTGTTGGTGGCGTGGAGGTTAAGTCATGGGTTCACATCCATTTCAATTTATCATCTGGGAACCAATCATTTCTGGACCAAATGTCACAGCAATCCAGAAAGTTGGTAAAAGAAAAGGGTAAAAAATAAATAAATAATTGCTTGATCTGTCCCATTATCCAGACGTGCACCTAAATTTAAAGGGTTCTTTCCAGCTTCATGCCCCATCAGTGGACAATGTTTCATGGAAATCTGTCCAGTAGTAGGTGTAGTAATCGTGCTGATAAACCAACCAACCAAGGGACACAAATGAAAACATAGCCTCCTTAATATAATGTTTTATAAATGTTGACTCATTCTTACCTCCATCAAAGAGGTTATGTTTTTATCAGCATTAGTTTGTTTGTCTGTCTGTTGGCAGGAGGACTCAAAAACTTATTTTTTGGGTGGTGATCTGGATCATCATCTGGATCCAGATGTTTTTAAAGGATTCTTTACCATCGTAGGATAGGGGCAACTACAAGATTTTATCTCCTAACTTCATGGATAATGCCAACAATGATTGGACAAAAATGACCCAATGACATCCCCATAAGATCAAGCACACACCTGATCTGGATCCAAGTAATATTCCAGATCTGGTGATCCAGAATGTTGAAATTTATAGTGCTCACAGAAACTTCACTACTGTGAGACAACAAATAATAATGATCCAGACTGGACTTATGTCAGATTGCAGCTGTAACTACTACTACTACTACTACTACACTCCAGTAACTAGTCTTTAAGTTACAGTCTCAACAATCGGCAACCCTTCATTTTACCATGTGCCAAATAAACATTTTAAAGTTGAAATTTAACATTGTGTAACTTTCATTATTCATCTGTTAAATGTATAGTTTACCCATTTAACAGCCTCTATTTTCTGTTCACATTAGATCATTATTAGATGATGAATTCCTGTCATTTTAATAAAGGTCTCATTTATCCCAATAATGTAAAGTTTCAGGTTTCATTGGACACCAAATGACTTCACCTCAGGACTATTAAATACTGAATACCTTAAGGTTCACTGAAAGACACTCCTTCATTTGTCATTTTCCATACTGACTCTGACCAACAAGCTTTTTATCATTCTGGGCTGTTTCTGAGGGCTTTGTCATAGTTTTCCAGTATTTACTCCAGAAAGACATGTGATTTGATAATAGTCCTTGTGGGTCCATGTATCACATGACCTGTAGTTACAGATGTGGTCAGTTCATCAGTGCACAGCCCAGGACTGAATGATCAGAGCCAGGGAGCTCCTGCTGAGGTGAACTAATGTTTACAGATACAATATTATTAACACCTGTGCAATCACATTTAAAATAGTACAAATAAATGATCATTGTGTTCAATTATTATGAGGCAGGAGGAAGATTATAATAAATTTATATTTATTTACTATTCTAATGTAGGTATATAAACATAAGAACTACAGTAATGTAACACAACAAACTGTAAACAGAACAACAGGACATAGGAAATTACAATAGCTAATAATAATAATAATAATAATAATAATAATAATAATAATACACTATAATAATAATATAATAATAATACTAATAAAAATAAAATAATTATAATGATAATATAATAATGTAATGTAATAATAATAATAATAATAATATAATAATAATTATAATTATAATAATAATAGTAATATAATAATAATATGATAATAATATGATAATAATTATAATAATAATAATAAACTAGATCATACTCTACATTTTAAAGATACCCAACAATCCACCAAGAGCAAGCACTTTGGCGACAGTGGCGACGAAAAACTGCCTTTTTTAAAAAGGCAGAAACGTCGAGCAGATCCAAGACTCAAGGTGGGCGGACCTCTGCTTTGACCGGTTGGGGTGAGAGAGATAGAGAGAGAGAGAGAGAGAGAGAGAGGCAGAGGGAGGGGGAAGATCTATCTATCTTATCTATCTTGTCTTGTCTATCTTATCTTATCTATCTATCTTGTCTTATCTTATCTTATCTTTCTTGTCTTATCTTATTTTATCTTATCTATCTATCTATCATATCTATCTATCGATCTATCTTATCTATCTATCTTATCTTATCTATCTATCTTATCTATCTATCTATCTTATCTGTCTATCTATCTTATCAATCTATCTTATCTTATCTATCTATCTTATCTATCTATCTATCTTATCTATCTATCTTATCTTATCTATCTATCTATCTTATCAATCAATCTTATCTTATCTATCTATCTTATCAATCAATCTTATCAATCTATCTTATCTATCTTATCTTTTCTATCTATCAATCTTATCTATCTATCTTATCTTATCTATCTTATCAATCTATCTTATCTTGTCTTATCTTATCGATCTTATCTTGTTTTTTCTTTTCTTATCTTATCTATCTTGTCTTATCTATCTATCTATCTATCTTATCAATCTATCTTATCAATCTATCTTATTTATCTTATCTTATCTATCTATCTATCAATCTTATCTTTCTATCTTATCTTATCTATCTTATCAATCTATCTTATCTATCTTGTCTTATCTTATCGATCTTATCTATCTATCTTATCAATCTATCTTATCAATCTATCTTATCTATCTATCAATCTTATCTATCAATCTTATCTTGTCTTATCTTATCTATCTTATCAATCTATCTTATCAATCTATCTTATCTATCTATCAATCTATCTTATCTATCTCTCTTATCTATCTTATCAATCTATCTTATCTATCTATCTTATCTATCTTATCTATCTTATCAATCTATCTTATCAATCTATCTTATCTATCTATCAATCTTATCTATCAATCTTATCTTGTCTTATCTTATCTATCTTATCTTATGTTTTTTCTTTTCTTTTCTTTTCTTATCTTTTTTCTTTTCTTATCTTATCCATCTTATCTTTCTTATCTTATCTATCTTGTCTATGTTATCTATCTCATCCATCTCGTCTTATCTTATCTGACCGGTTGGGGTGAGAGAGATAGAGAGAGAGAGAGAGAGAGAGGCAGAGGGAGGGGGAAGATCTATCTATCTTATCTATCTTGTCTTGTCTATCTTATCTTATCTATCTATCTTGTCTTATCTTATCTTATCTATCTTGTCTTATCTTATTTTATCTTATCTATCTATCTATCATATCTATCTATCGATCTATCTTATCTATCTATCTTATCTTATCTATCTATCTTATCTATCTATCTATCTTATCTGTCTATCTATCTTATCAATCTATCTTATCTTATCTATCTATCTTATCTATCTATCTATCTTATCTATCTATCTTATCTTATCTATCTATCTATCTTATCAATCAATCTTATCTTATCTATCTATCTTATCAATCAATCTTATCAATCTATCTTATCTATCTTATCTTTTCTATCTATCAATCTTATCTATCTATCTTATCTTATCTATCTTATCAATCTATCTTATCTTGTCTTATCTTATCGATCTTATCTTGTTTTTTCTTTTCTTATCTTATCTATCTTGTCTTATCTA